>JBBMFX010000030.1:14558001-14574659 GCA_037832545.1 Rhabdalestes septentrionalis | reverse complement strand
TTATCCGCAGAGAGTGACCCAGGCCTATTGCTTACACTCAGGGAATGTGACGACAGAGGCACCAGGGAGTGAGAGAGTAATTTGGCCAAGTACAGTTCACCATGGCGGCACTTTAATGTGTGCAGTGAGCTCCCCTCTGAGGACTAACGCACATGTGATGGAGTCTCGTTTATTTTTAGAGACCGCGTGCCATTGTAGAACTGTCTAATCCTTCAAACTCCCCAAGGAAATGTGCGAAAAATCATCACGGGATGAATCTGTTCCTGCCTTTTCCCCACATCTACAAAAAAATAAATAAAATGTCCAGCTGACATATCATTTTGTGAATCTACAGTTTCCATAAAACACCTCTGGGTTTCCCACAGGGCGAGGAATAGGCTTCGTGTTTTAAAGAAACTGTCCCTGGCCTTGCACAGTGACTCAGCCATGCATACTCGTTTGAGCCATATCAAATGCAAGTCAAAGCATTCTATCCATAACTGCTCATCAATTATCCATGAGTGAGGCCTATCACAAGACTTTTCCAAAACCAAAATCTTCAAAGCAACCATTGTGTTTCCTCCCTAATGCACATCTGCTTATCATTTTCAATGCAATGTTGCTAGTCACGTACATGCTAAGTCGCTTAATAGTGCTTTGTGTTGTGTGGGGAAAAATGTTCATCATTCAAATATCAGCGGGGACTATTAAATGCAATTGCTCCATGCACAATTGATTACTGGAGGGCGGGGACAGCACACAACGAAGGGTAATGGATCGCAGTCTATAGCTGTGTTCCGTTTAGGGGTATTAAAACAAAGATTCCACTCAGCAAGGTTAAAGGACTAAAATTCTGCACACAAACTCTGTGAATATGTTTTAAAGAGATTGTAGGGAAGCTTTAGACTACTATTTCTGTAAACATATTTTTTGGTCAATCGTGAAATTTTGCTATATTTTTTGCATTGTTGTTTTTCACAGAGCCATTCCACCAATTTTCTAAAATCTTTGCAGAAATTTACAGATGCAGTGCTGGTGATAGGAACCAGATATCCAAAATGATTTAATCTTCCAAAAACTGCCTCACAGAAAGCTTTTACAAATAAAAATCACAGTTTCTCTGACTGCTGATTCCTATCACTGGATAATTGCTGGTATTCCCCTTTAAAATAAATACACACCATCTTATTTGGGGCGTATCTCTTTGAGTCTAATATCTTTATTGTGTTTAATGTTTCTCTCATTTATTCTGAGTTACTGGAAGTATTGGTGTTTGCTCTGCATGGCGTTATTAATCAGTCCTGAATTGAGAATGAATTGCACTCAGGAGATTTAATTTTCATTACCACAGATGCAATTGTTTTTGAAAAATAAATATGTTTACATGTCTGAGATAACAACTCTGCAACAGATCGCTCAGCTCGCAGTGGCCTTCTGAACCGCTTCAGAGAACCAAGAGCTGCTGAGCCATGATGTAACATGTTACTCATACAGCGAACACAATACACTGCGGATGATGTCATTCGCTCAAGAAAGGCTATATGATAGAAATGTGTCCTGTGTTCTATAAACAAGATGATGAATGACCAAAGAAAACAACATACTCAGGAGGGTGACAATAGCTGCTCTAAAAATACAAGCAAAGGTAATTTAAACATTGTCATCAGCACATACCTGCCAATAACATATATAGAGGAATGGAGAGCACAGACATGGACAAGCATGCACAGCTGTCACACAAAAGAACATGGAGTAAGCTGAATATGCACGGAATTATTTTCTCTGTGTTTGATGTGGTTTGCGGTCCATATGTGAAAACAAAGCTGCAAAAATTGCTTATATCCTTATTTCTGAGAAACAATAAAAACCAACAATTTAATCTATTAAGCCACTTCATCTGTTCGCAATGAAGTTATAAGAAGAGTTTCAGCTCCAACTACTTTTCATAAGAAGCGCAATGCAGAGCAGTGAACCAGAAGCTTTCAAGGCAGTTTGAAGCTGTTTACTAACACAGCAAACAGTTATTTTGTGTGTGTTTGCGTAACTAACTGTCTTTTTTAATGGAAGCCCAATGTTATGTATAATTACTATCTAATACCTGGTTTGCAATCAATACTTTATTAAATAAGGGTTGTTGCTAACTGAATTTCACAAAGGCTAAAGGCACAGGGGGAGCAAATCCGGAAGCAAATCTGTATTCTTCTAACCAGAACTCCTCTAAAACATTAAAAAGATCTTGAACCCATCAATTTATTCTAATGTTAAACATTGATTTCCCAGCAGAAAGGCACTCACTGCTGAAATAATGATTTATGAATCAATTTGCACAGTGCTGTATATCAGTCTTCTGTATAAAAACATCCTATATGTATGACATTGACTCATTAATTTTGTAGGTCTCAGTAATTTTATGAAAAGGATAGATAAATATAATATCTATCCTTTTATATTATATTACAGTACTTTTACCTTACAGAAAAAGAATATTGTTTTTTTACTGAAGTGTTGTATAGCAATACAGAAATTGATACCTCTACCTACAGCATTATAGTGTCTTCCAGTACGACTATAGATTTTTTATGGAAAGGTGCACCTGCTCTACAATGAACACATTTCATAAAACTGGCCATCTCAGGATTTTCCCCTATTAAGACGTCTCAGAAAATGCTGCTGACAGCAAACTTTGCGTGGCCCACCCATATCAACGCTGGAAAACTGGTCTGTCCCCTGGGTGCCAAACATTAAAGGATCGTGTGGCATTACAAGTATTTTCTTGTGATCATTTATGACATGAACATTTTCCCCTATATTATACCCAGTTCTACCATCTGAACTGCCCGTATGACTCCTTGGCAGGTAAGTTCACCACCAGAAAAGCCACCTGAGCTGGCACGGTCATGAGTTCCTCTTCTAACGGTACAGACAGCATACACTACACATAAGCAATCTCCTGTTTATAGCTATAAAAAACAGATCCCAAACCATCCTGTCCTCCTTAGACCCTCAGATTAAGGGAAGTAGCGTCAGTGAGACCAACATCAAGCTCGTCCATGATGCTCTTCAGGCTTTAGCCCACTGTTCCGCATTAAACTAGATGCTACGTTGGAGAGAAGGCTCTTCATTTCTTCATCCCACGCAGTCGTCATCATCACCAACAGAGTTTCGAAAAGATCGCCACGCGCCTCGTTCCCAACCCTCCAGGTGCCCTCAAATAGAAGCTCCTTCTCTTACCTAGAAGAGGTTTGGGCGCCGTGTTTCCCATTACTGTCAGCGGTTCGCTTTCCTCGGTGGCAAGTGGATTCCGGATGCAGCTCCTCCTTGCGCTTCCATCTAGAAGCGGGCTGTCACGCACCCCTCGTGGACGCCACGCTCCTGGAGAACCTGTACCCTCGCCTGGACGGAGCTTTCTGGTGCCCCATCGCAACGAGCACGCTCATCCTATCTGCCCAGCGTGCGTGCGTGTGTGGAGCTCCCCTTCACAGAGCTCGCCCTCATTGGCACACTGCCGCCCCCTCCTTTCCCATTTTACTCCTGCATAACTTTAAAGCAACACACACCCACACCACCCACACACACAATGCCACTCGTCACACCCCAATTATTAGCCTTTCTTTCTCAAAACGCAGCTCCCACCACAGTGCACAAATGCTCAAAGCACGGAGAGGCCACTAAGCGAGGCAGAGGCTTTTTGGCCCAATGCCTGATCTGTAGTCATCTCAGGGTACATTCAGGAGGACTGTGGGGTTCCTCGTGCTCAAGTTCACTGTGACTGGTCTAAGGAATGAAGACAAATCTCTTGCAATCTATCAAGTCTTCCAAGAGGAAAGCCCTAAAAACCACACAGCCAAGGACAAGTCATCATGTGTGAGGGAACAAGTAGTTTTAAGCACAAAGGAAAAAGGGTTATGCAGAACGTTTTTTGGGAGAATCACAAAAGCCCTTATGAGGAAATCCCCCCTGTTCCCCACCCCAGCCCCCAGCCCTATCCTTCCACAGCCTTGACCGCTGGGATCCTTGCAAGCTGTTTCCTGTCTTCTGAACCGAAACTGTCTCTGAGGAGCCCTGTCCAAACGGGCTGGGTCCGTGATTGCCGGCTGTGTGCCAACGTCTGTCCAGTCCTTCGCCAAACTGCCTGGAGGGAGGCTACACACTCACATTAAGCCCAGTATGTCACCCAGTGTGTGTGCTTGGACGGTAACAAGAAAAATGCCCTTTTTTCATATTCACATGCATGGGAGAAAGTCCAGTTGCTTTGAACATGTTCCATTCCAGCTGATGTAATTGGTAGAAATATGACCTGTCTCCACTGGGGGCAAAGCATCACAGATGAGGAAAGGACAAAAAACTGGAAGGCGCAAAACCTGTTGTTCAGTTTCTAAAGGCTGGCCCTGGAGTAGGTACCATCAGCATTGCAAATCATTGGGAAGCGTTCGCTGAATGCCTTACTCACACTGCATAACTCATTAACCCTCCATCAGCAACATGCCTTCAATCCCTCGCCTTTTAAATAAATATGAGGGTAAAGTAAGGATTTATGTGCAATATGATGGATCACCAGTCCAGAGACTGCTTCAAAATTCCAAGACGCAGTTGCAGAAGCAGGCCCTCACGGGTGGTCCCAACAAATCCGCCTCTTGACAGGGCGGCTGTAGGTTGAAAGGATTTTGCTTACTGAGAACAATTCTTCGCCTGCCGTCTCAGCAGGAAATGGTGGCACTCCTGGCTCGCATAGGAGACATTAGGGCAGAGCAACGCAAAACTACTTTGCCGTCCTTGTCAGGGCTCAGAAAGAAAGGACTGCGGTGGCTGTGGGGATTTACACAGGAAGCGAGCGTGAGACATCGATTGTGGCTGCAACGCTGCGCATGGTGTAAACAAAATAACACCAGCTCTTTGTTTTGGGACTCAAATCATATTCACTCTCCGCATAACAGGATAAACAGCTTTGATAACTCAAGCTGTTATCAGAGAACAAAAGGATTTTGGACACCATGGTCTGATCGCAGCAGACCATGCCTTCTTTCTCATTAGATGCACCATCAAACAATCAGTGTTAAATTACATTTAGCACAGTTAAATGGACTCCTGTAGAGTTCCATTTAATGCATTTTAATGCTCCTCTGCTAATCTGACAGTCCAACAATACTGTAGACAGCGCTTTGAAATCGGTCATGTTGTCCTTGAAAAGGCCTTCTCTTTAAGCACTTTTGTCATCAGTATCCGCTCTCCTTATAACACGGTGGTGTCTCTCCGATTTCACTGACAGGCCGGCGCTCTGGGCATGGTCATAAGTGTCAGGGAAGAAGCGAATGTGACTCAGCGTTAGGGTACACATGGAACAGCTCACTCAGTTATACTAGGACAAAATGGGTGAAGGGCACATTCATGGACGTCTTTGATGGGCAGTGGTCAGAATCCCTGTTGATACAGTCCACACGAACGTTCACTGCGAAGACAAATGCTTTTGGGCAGCGGGTATTTGGCTGAAGCTCCTATTGAACAGACCGATTTTATTTCTAATGAAGCAGTATGCTTTTCTGAGGGATGAAGCTGTCATAATGTGCAAGGAAACTTGGCCTATCATACTGAAATTGCTGCCATGCGGTGGAGTGACTGGTCCTTGGACTGCAAAGTGTTAGATTTGCACTCTTCTAATTCCCGTTCGGTTTCCAAGGCGCTGCAGAAATGCTAAGCAGATGGCCGATTGGGAGGATTGCATGTGGTTGTCTGAGCAGCAGGGAGCTTTTGTCCAAACCCCAACTCACAGATCTAATGACAAAGTGAGTCATAAGCACCCTCCAAGAGGACCCAGCGTTTTCATTAAACACATGTGCAAATACCTCAAGTAGAATTTATTCTCTAAATCTAATTAGAAAAAGAAATCCATGCAATATGACTTCATTCCGACTTTGTTTTTTTCTCCTTCGGTGATCTACGATTTTATAAACGATACTTGCATGACCTGTCGACTGAGCTGGGGGAAGGAATGTCGCCTTTTCTAATGGGCAATACAGAAAACTCTCTGAAGAAGTTGTAGACTGAAAAAATAGGTATCAGACGTCTTTACGAAAAGCAACAGCAGTTGTGTTTTTTCTGCATTTTTTTTCAAAAGAAGAAATGCTACTTAATAACAACCAGAACGAATTGTAGCCATTTGCTGAATATGCATCTGTTAGCAAATGATCTGAGCAATTGAAGGTGAAATACCCGCTGCTAGACAGTAAAGTGTCGTAAACATTGTGCACTTTAGACAAATATCAGTTGCTGTTTCATAGTGAATAACAACATCATTCTCTCAGCAATAGACTAAGACAAATGAGGGCAAGCACACAACACTACACCAGGAGTCCTTGGGCAAGACTCCTTAATATTTCCCTGCCTCTAATGATTAAGTTGTAAGGAGAACTGTCTGGAGAACAGGGTCTTTATAATTGTAGGTAATGACAGAGTTGGCTTCTTAAGGAGATACAGTGCAGAAAAACTTCCATTTGCCCTTTATGAAGATTAGACCAAAAAATAAGGAGAAGGGATCTCACTCATGCGGTTACTTTTCTGACGTTAGTAACATGGCTGGTCCTGCCAACAGGTCTCAGAATAGGGTTTGTGTCTTTAACAGATGTGGATCACTGGCCTCATTTCCCCCAGCTGTACTATTGTGCTTGCATTCTCTGGCAGGACGAACGGATATTCAGCTACCTAAGTATAAGGAAATGCATACTACCACGTAAAAAGAGAACAACAAACTGGTTTCTCCTATGTGTAAAAGGTAACACGTATTGAGCAGGACGTGGAACAATTCATTAATCTTAATGGATTTTAATGTTGCTGATAAATAAAACATTCGTCATCGGTACGCAGACGCACATTCACATACATGTGGGTGTAACTGGCTGGACATATGATAGCAGCACAGGATGGTAGGCCTAGTGTCCACCATTGTCTGAAAAAAAAAAACAAGCCATGATCAACCTTTATTTCTCATCACTCATAATTAGAAAAGGAACATTCGTTTTTTCCATTTACGTGACTTCTGCATTGGGAAACACTCATCAAAAATATCCAAAGTATGTGGGCACCTCTTCAAATTCAGCTAGTTTAAGGTGCACCAATTGCTGACCAAAGATTTCAGTTTGGACGCATACACACACACACACACACACACACACACACACACACACACACACACACACACACACACACACACTATAATCTTCGTAGAAAAGCACTTTCAACTGAAAGCCACACTCTGGAGCAGCTGCACACAAGTTTAAGGCAGGGATGTCTGTGAAGGTTTAGAGCAGTGGAAGTGCATTCCCCTGCGAGAGAACATTCCAATTTCTTTAGGATGTGTTTGTGTGGAACTAATCATTCATCATCAGGACCTGACCTCACTAATGCTCTTGTCACTAAATACAATATTTCAACATCTACAATAAAGTTTCCCAAGTAGGAGCTGTTGGTGACTAACCTTCTATTTATACCTTTGGTTTCAGAATAAATATTTTGTATATACTGTTTGTCAGTGAAAAAAAAAAGCTGCTCATTGCAATACTTGCCATGTCAACAGGGTACAAAATGCATATAAGTGAGGTGTTGGTAGTAGAAAAGCAGATGTCTAGAATTAATGTCAAGGTCTTATCTTCTTTGCATGAACAAACACCAAAAAATATGTTCTCCCAGGCTGGGGCTGGTGCCTCAGAAGCATGTGCCCAGAATAACCATGCAAGCCCAGTAATACCTGCAGGACTGTGGCATGCTAACTCCGTGTCAGCAAAATAAGCGAAAAAATGAGTTGGGGAAAAAAAAACAAATAATAAAACAATTACAATGAGAGAAGTGGTAAAAATGATATACATAAACACCAGCAAAATATCATGCAAAATAAAATGGAGCAAATTGATACATTTATGAGCCTGAGGAGGTGGCAGTAAGGTAAGACTGGTCATGAGTGTTGCTTGCAACATTCAGGTCAGGATCGTCCCCATGTGACTCGAAAAACAGCGCGCTTTGAAAGTTGAGCCAAGGTGCCTACAAAGATGTGCAGATATGCCATCATTAAACCATAATTAATCTAAAGTACAGTGTTGCGGTGAGGTGGTTCAAGTGGTAAATATCAACTAAGGAATCTGTGTTTTAATGAAAAGGCTTATTTTAGCCACATCACATCATTAAAAGTTTACAGCACAGTTCAGGAAATAGCCCTAAAAGCATTTTGAGGCAACGTAATCCCTGCATCACTGCTCTGCTCTTAAAATGTGACCTCTAAATGGTATCTGGTATGGGGTGAAAATCCAAAATCCTGTTATGCCAGTGGTAAGGAACAGGTCTACTGGAGTTCTTTGGATTTCTTGTGGTTAACCATTTTTGCTACCATTTTCCTTCTCCTAGCCATAGCTCCTTGTAATTGAGTCATTTTCCCAATCAGTGCATTGTTCCCTAAACTATGGGAGCAATTTAGCTTTATAAAACATATAATAACAGCTGGTTTTGAGCATGTCACACAATGCCAAGACGAGGTACAGAAGGTCAGTTGGACCTTTCACATCTTGCTGTGCTAATAACAACCTGGAACTTAACACCGCAACAACAGTGCAAATTATAACTCAGTTCTGCAAACATCAGCCCCCCCCATATCATACTGCATTTAGGTCTGGATGGAAGTTAAAATTAATGCACCTTGTCACATATTCAAATGTTTTATACTAATATTAAACTAATGCTAGCTTTCCTTTCTGATACCAATATCAAAGCCTCAAGTATCAGCAGATGCCAGTACCACACTGATTTACTTTTCTCTTTCCTGATGCCCATATAAAGACCTTGTGTATCAGATACCGATAGCATTCATATTTTAAAAAACACATTTTAATAATATTAACCCCGCCCCCCTAACACTTTTTGGTTTCAAAAGCAATAGACCAATCTTTTTTTGTGATTTATATTGTTGCA
The DNA here is from genome assembly GCA_037832545.1 of Rhabdalestes septentrionalis. Taxonomy (NCBI): domain Eukaryota; kingdom Metazoa; phylum Chordata; class Actinopteri; order Characiformes; family Alestidae; genus Rhabdalestes; species Rhabdalestes septentrionalis. Next base: position 14,565,731 of record JBBMFX010000030.1, on the reverse strand, counting down.
GTGATTTTACACATCGAAGACATTTCATATAGTCAATATATGTTATATAATAATATGAATTGATTAATCTACTTTTATTACATTCATTAAAATAATCATCTTCCAATGCACAGTTGACATTATTTTCATAAGCCTGTTTTTAAAAAGAGATACTGCAGATGCACAAACTTGAGTTCATGACGAACAACACCTGAAATCCTAACCATTACGAATCGAATTTAATGAACATTTGATTTACTACTCAATCTAACATACACAAAAATCACAAAAGTCATTGATAGAAGTCACTTGACAATTGAATTTAATGACTCACCAATTTGGACTTTGGGCCTATTTTTAAATCTTCTTATTGCCCTAACATTTAGGGTTAAGTGCTTCAAAGGCTGTTGAGAATGGACTTGTCATGTTGTGTGAGGTTTCTAACAGTCATGTATTCAGAGTACAGTAGCACATAAACAGTCACAAAATATTGGGAACCTTGACACCAACAGTTAACCTTTTTCACAAAGCCCTAAGGTCAAAAGGGGTCAAATACCTCCAGATCACAGGAAAAACTAGATTGCCACTGCTATTATTAACTACTGTCTACCATCGGAAAACGTAAAAGGGCACCAATGTAATCCCTTCCGACTCGAGCAACAACTTTCCGCTGAATGGAAAGAAGGTTACCGTACTGCATGTACTGGGAGAACATGAGCATGGCCTACCTTCTAGCGAGGGTGAAATGATTACGTAATGCACTGACTGATGAAAACTGTCAGTAGAATTACAGGGCTGTCAGTTAGTATAGATGATATGTGCAGTGAACCTTAACCTACAGGCCCTGGACACAAATGTCTTTTTTTATGTAACTCTTTATGCAACATAAACATTTTTCTGAAAGATTTGAAAACTAGATGCATAGAGCAAAGCACAGCCTTTGGAATTTTTAGATTGCTGCATAACTATGATGTAAAAATGTACAAAAAAGTCCTAAGAGTAATTAAAGATGAGCTAATATTTGATGAATGTGAGCAAAATATTGCACATTGAGGAAAATATACATAAGTAACTGATATGTGCCTTAATAACAACAACTAAACATTTCTGGTAACTGTTCATCGGTCTTGCACATCAACTTAAAGGAATTTCAACCGAATCCTCTATACTGAACCCCTTTAAGGCTGGGATGTTTCTTTTGAATAATTTAGATCTGGACATGTTCTTGTGCTTTGTATTGTTATCGCGCTGAAATGTGTAATTGCACACAAGCTTCTCGTCACAGACTGATGTTCAGACATTCTCTTGAAAGATATTTTGTAGTAAGTAGAATGGTTGTCCATCGTGATAAGCTGTTTAGGCCCTGAAACGGCAAAGGAGCTTTACATCATCACACTACCACCACCATGTTTGACTGTAGGTAGTAACCTATTGTAGAATGCTGCTGTGTTCACCTTATGCCAGACATTACTGTACATTTCTCAGAACATTTCCCAAAGAACACTAATCCAAAGGCTTAGGGCGCCAACAGGATGTTTTTTGGCAAATGTTCAAATGTGGTTAGAAGTGGTTTTTGCCTTCCAAATAACAGCTGATACCCCAATCTCTCTCTAATGGTGGAATCATAAATGCTAACCTTATCTGAGGAGAGCAGGCCTGCATTTTTTCACATGTCTGTCTGGGGTGGATTCCTGAATGAGTTGTTGCTCTGCTCTTGGAGGGATTTGTTAGGCCATTCATATCTGATAATGTTCCAAGTCTTCTCCTTTCCAGACCAATATATGTTAATAACGTTCTCATCTCTTCTGTATTTTTGTTAGCGGACTTCACACTGCTGGAAAGGTTCAGTGTAAATCAAAAGGACTGGAGTAATCAAGCTTGCACATGTCTAGTCTAAAGGATCCCAATTATGAGCTATATATTGTTGGTAAATGAAAGATCATTACAACACTACTCTTTTGTTTACCCTAGATATCTTCGTTGCATATTAAATTAAGTGGGAAATTCTGAAACAACTTGTTCTAACAAATGCGGAAAAATGAGAGGCAAAGAGAGTAGGTACAGATGTGTAAATGTAGCCTGGGAATGTTTGAGAATCCTTACACGAAACCAAGGCATACAAAACATCAAGACTTACAATCTGTTTGGTTTGGAAGGCAAGAGAACTGCTTGTGGCTCTACGGCTCCTATTGATGCAACGCTACACTGTTGCTCTATGAACCTCCATTTTTGCAAACCAATGGAATGCAGCCATGTGCTCTAAACAGGGCTTACACATCGTAAGATTTAATGGGAGCCATATGAATTTGAGATTAATGAGAAGTGAATTCAATCGCTCGGTAATCCAGTTGGTGGAGGATTCTGCTGAGAGGCCAGGGAACCCCGCTTACCATGGCTGCAACATCTCATCAGGTTGCAGTCTGCTTTAAGAGGTTAGTCATCCTTAATTACTTGAAAACCGTATGGCAGGCATGGATGAAAACAAGGCAGTCACACTAGCACTATTTTACTACAGTCCTTTCCGATTAAGACATAATTGTTTTTCGGGAAGCATCCAAAAAGCCCAGAGCTAGTCGCCTGTAACAGTTTGGCATGTAAAAATACATCAGTGCATCGCAACGAACTGAAGGTGATGATTCAGCTGCATTGATTTGGAAACAGTATGCATCCCTTGTTTGGCCTATTTAGCCTAATAGTATGCCTCAAGATATTTTGCCTTTTTCTATAGTCTCAATGGTTTCCTAAAGAATAGTAATCAAACTGTAATCAAACTGAAGGACAAATGGTTCACATGGTGGTCAGGAACCAGTATAAGCCTGGTGAGATATGCTGGATTAGGCGCTTTGGGAGAGCCACTGTACGCTAATGTCACTTGTCACAGATGCGGTCTTTGCTGCCTGCCACTACCCAATAGCCATCCCCAGCTGCCCTGTCCTCTTCCATCTTTAAATGCTATTTTAATACCCTTTAAAGCAGATCCAAATTGGCCTGTGGAGCCTCGTGGCATCTCCTCTGTACAAGGTTAACAACACCCAGAGAGCCGTCACCATAGCAAAGGGGCCCTCCAGGGAGGTGGGCTATAGGACTCATGGTGTGCTTGGGACATTATGGACTGCCTTTGGTTACTTTTTTGGACAGTGATTGTTTACTGACCAAGGACCCACTCTGAGGAGAGACATGCATCCAGTCCACATGTTGTGACCTCATTCTACTGATGTTTGATTCTATTAATACAACAAAGTTAAAAGCGGTCTTTGCGAGTGCCCATGTGCTGTAAAAAGCAACACTTCAATGCAATATCGCCCACCATATGCTTAAGTATGTCAAATGAAAAATTTATAGCCATAGGACCCCCTGCCATGTGACGGCCTAAAAAGACTCACTGACATTTGTAAGTTAAGCACGTGCCCATCCCTGAAAAATAATCTTCTTTTCTATCATCATCTGTTAGGAAGGAACACTGTACCACTCATCTAAGCCATTTTTCCCATGTTCTAGAGAATTACTCTCATATTTCTAAACAGGAAGGGGCTGGTGATGGCAAGATACCAAATATAAACTTGAGTACCAACTACTATCATTTATGTTTAAGTATTTTTGGCTTTATGAACTAGTGAACTTGAAAATGCTGTGTCGAATCACTTAAACTGTATGCTGAAACTCCTCAAACAAACTATTAGCTTCATCTTTCAAAAACACACATATTAACTCCAGTACACATTTTTATGTGAATACTGATATCATGTGACCGATTGGGATATTTCAAGCTAAATTTGTTTCCGTTGTTGTTTTACACTATTTGCCTCAGAGAACGCTATTTCAACCCTCTGTGTACTTGTGTATGTGGCTTGGCTGACAATAAACTCTCTTGAATCTTGAATCTTGAGATTTGCAATGTTTTTTGCTGTAGTATCCAAATATTTCAGAATATTTCTAGAATCTCTAGAAAACAGTCTATATTGATATCTTGCTGTCAAGAACTGAGCTCAGAAATGATGAATAACTAAGCATTTAAAAATATGCACAATACTAAATAAGCACTTTGTACATGTAAACATCTTTTCCTCTGTAGGGTCGAAAACGGGCTTTCCTTCATTCCTCTTTACAGCCTGAACTTTTCCTCATCTGAATGCTCCACGAACTTAAGACCAGGATTGTTGACCTAAGTAGAAAATGAAGCGAGGGGCTAATCTTTCCTGTGGGCAGGTAATCAGACCGGAGGCCAACATGTGAGGTAAGTCCCAAAGGAAGGTACAAAAGTGCGTTAAGAGCAATGTTAGACTATAACAGATGTTTTTACTGACTGTATCTTTGGATTTTTTACAATTAATATGATTCCAATTTTCTGCTAATTTTAGTCATCTCCAATTTTACCCACATGCTAGGACAATACCACCAACAATTGGAGGGTGAAGGCTAGCAGATTCTTTGAGAAAAGACTGCATCTTTTCTAATCACTTCTAACACAACATCAACGGACAGTGTAACACACTTGGAGAGGATGATTCTAACTCCTGAATAAACATACCTGTTCATTTGATCATTGATCTTGTGATAGTAGCTCCTGATGACAATAGGTAATAAATGTGTTTATAATGCTGCATTACAGGCTGCAACTGATTTGATTGTAATATTGTATTTACCTACACCATCCTCAGCAAAAATGTAGGTTTTACATTTTGTATATTGGCGTATAAACACTGGCCCTGTCATGGGGTTTGAGTACAGACATCTGTGTCCAGTAGAGCATAAATTCGCTTTGTTCTCTCTGGGTTGTCCTCCCACTCCCCTCATCACACCCACTATGATATCCAACGCAGGTGTTTGTCAACAGTAAAGTACTTATAATGGTGATACTAATGCAGTACAGACTGTGAGGTTTGCAGGCACCCAAGAAAACAGCAGGGCCATTTTTGAGTAAGGCTTTGAAACCAAGCCTTTACAAAGTTGAGTGACTTAAAAAGATATTAATGGGGTAAAATGAATCAAATAACAGCATAATTAGCTGACAACTAATCAGATACTTGTTTATGTAGCTGCTATTGTTATGGGCTCTCCTTTAATTTCTCTAAAACAATTTGTATTGTCATTTGCAGGCAAAGACAATGTTTCCTAGTATAGCAAGTTCAGTGCACAAACTGTAGTGAGTCCTCCTAGGAAGGTCACACACACTATTGCAGCTTGAATTAAAGGCGTTGCCCGTGACAGTATGAGTGTGTTTTGCAGTTTCCAGGGTGCATCTCGCACGCCCTACAAACTGTAGCAGCTGCAATCAGAAGCGAGCTCCAATGTGCCAGTGGAAACCCCAAGGCAGGCTGCTTATTTTCTTATGATTAAATCTGCTTATTTTGGCTCCCTCCTCCCGAGTTCCACCGCAACACAAACAGCATTGTAAAGGAGGCCTTTTTTTCAGATGAGGGCAAAAAAGTCAGAGGAAGGCTCTTTTTAGACCCGGCTTATTGTTTTTTTTTCTTTTTTCTTTTTCTTATTTTAGACTGAACGTCGACTTCAAGTCACGCAGAACTGGACTCCTCGCTATGAGGCCACAAAGATGTCCAGGTGCTCCCGCTGCTGCAGCCTTAAATTCAAGTGAGATGTGGTTTGCTAACCCCCATTGTTAGTGTACAGAAACCCAGTTCTAGCGCAGGACGAGGCTGACAAGCAATTACACACCGGCAGTTCCACCTATTGTTGCCTCGCTGCTCATTTTCTCGGCAACAAAGCTAACCAGGATGAAAGAGGATGAGCCGTGAGCTCAGTGACAGATCATAGCGCATTATGTAACCTTTATTTTACTCTGCGGACCAATTTAGAGAGAAAGGTTGACTGCTAGAGTCTGCTTTCACGGAGGGTCCAGTCACCTCTAGGCCCTTGACTTTCTGCCCACTTCCGCCCATCTGTGCCCTCCTTCCCTTCGTCTTTCCACCCCAAGCCGTGACATCAGGCCATGTGCAGGGTGAAATTTCCCTAGGCCCCCTTGTCTCTGGAGGGGACACTGATATACTGAGTGGTGGCTAAGGAGGCTATTTTGAGAAGCTGTAAATATGGGAACTTCCTCCCAGAAAGTGTATCTAATAACCCGGAGGATCCTTTTACATTATTAATAACAAGCAGCAAGCACAGAAGAGAGCACTTCCGTCTGCCTCTAACTCTGTTTACTCCAGAAGAATATGTGTGTTATGTAAGAAATAAAAGGTTTTTAAGCATTTACACTACGGGTCAAACGTTTGGACGCAAAATCAACCTTGGAAAAACTCAAGTTTTAAAGTAAAATGTCTGTTAACACGGAAAAAAACAGGAAATAATTAGCCTAAAAATCATTGGTTCTTCATTAGTTAGCATTTTCTTCTGCTGATTCTACTAGTGAGTCAATCTGATCTACACAATAATTCCATTCAGGTGTTCAGGAGGGTGATATAAATGAACTAGGTGTGTCAGTAGTTTATAAATAAATAAATAAATAAATACTAGTAAATGAAAGGGGTGGTTTGTAACTAAGACTGGAAATTTCCCGTCTAATAAATCTGTACTTTTTGGTTAAACTAGAGGTCAATGAACATGTGTTACACAGGAGAGTCAGGTGGACATGGTGGGTAAGTGTATGTTTGGTCTGAAGTACACACTAAACTCAAGCAGCACCAACTGAGACTTGTGGTTGTCACACTTGCTGTTGCAGAGACAGCTGAAGGGAGAGATGTCCGCATTGTTATGTGCTTTTTATGGCTCTATGCTCCTTGGTGTATTGAGGTATTCGACTAAATTGTCAGTTTCATCCTGCTGTAGGGCCTATGAAGTGTGCACTGTAAAACACACCCATGAGTCTGTCCCTTCTTGGAACCGGAAAATGAGAACAGAGCCTCTTTTGCACGCAAAATTCCTTTTTTTGAGAGGAAGTCTACTGTGGGATGAGAGAAGAGCGCATGACCTCCGCGCTAGGGCACTTCCTTCTGGCACTTCATCCAGCCAAAGACATTTTGACATTCTGGGCCGAGAACAGCGTTATCTGTTTCTGCATCACTTCCTGCTAGCGCTATTGCTGATGTTCCCGGACCGCTATTTCTGGTCTTCAGCACCCACTGTGTATGGATCATGCAGCATGTAAACAAAGTGCTCTGACCCTCAGACATACAGTCGCCTATGGATGGGTAATATGGCGATACGTTACCACGAGAATTTTACCAAAATTATATTTCTTCTCTAAAGCTTATTTCAAATACCTGTACAAATTAATACCTTTCCTCAGATATGCATAAAATAGATTAACTGGACTTGATCCAGTTAATCTAATTATTTGTTAGTGATACTCATCAGGCTGGAAAGCCAATAAAAAATGATTAAAGTTTACTAGTGTTTCGGTACTAAAAAAATGTAAATGTTATGGTACCAGGTCAACCCGGTTCTTGCTGCGCTATACTTTGCATTTTCTTCGCAAAAGTACAGAGACATGGCGACTGGCCTGAAACCCCTTACCTTATTAAACACCACAAAGAACATCACCCAGGCTTAATGAAAGAATTCAAGCAGGTATGGTTTAATTTTATTTGATATTTAGAGCTTTCGTTAAAATAAATTTACCCTATATTAATTTGAATGGCGGATTGAAATACACATTGCTATTTGCTTAGTTCATCGTTAGCATAAGTGCGGCTAATGCTAACGCAAGTAGCAGGATAACGTTTCTTTATTAACTATTTAATGCTCCTACAGCGTTTAAAATAGGACATAATTGTGTACTATTCTTACACTCCAGA
>JBBMFX010000030.1:14502941-14519938 GCA_037832545.1 Rhabdalestes septentrionalis | reverse complement strand
TCTTTCTCTGCCTCTCTGTCTCTTTCTCTCTCTGTCTGCCTCTCTCTGCCTCTCTCTGCCTCTCTCTGCCTCTCTCTGCCTCTCTCTGTCTCTCTGCCTCTCTCTGCCTCTGTCTGTCTGTCTCTGCCTGTCTGTCTGTCTCTCTCTGCCTCTCTCTCTGTCTCTCTGTCTCTCTCTCTCTGTCTCTCTCTGTCTCTCTCTCTCTCTCTGTGTCTCTCTCTCTGCCTCCCTCTCTCTGTGTGTCTCGCTGTGTCTCTGTCTCTGTGTCTCACTCTTGTTATTGCACCAATGTTATTTTTATTGCTGTTATGCCATGACCACTTTTGACCTGTTTAGTTTTAGCCACTGCTCCAACATAATTTAAAAATACTTTAAAGCTCTTGAATTTTTTATATTAATAAATCATGCCTGATGACTTGAAGTTTGATGGAAATCCTAATATTCAATATCCCCCTTTACCCAGATGTCCTCAGTCAGCCAGTTCAGTGTCTGAATTGCACTTGTTCATTTAGAACTAGATCTACAATGGAAATATTTCTAACAAAATCTCGAAGTAGTCATCCAAATCTTTTTTGTAAAGGCATCCTCAGTACTTCTCTCAGTCTGCTCACAATGCATCCAGGTCTTCATTATGGAGACTCAGATTTGTCTTTGTGGTTTAGGACGCAGTTTGACTTACTATGACCTTTAAAACTATAGTTCACCGTGCATCCGAATGCTACAGCCAGCTTTTTTAAAGAAGAGTCTTCTGTCGCCTCAGGAGTAAGACTGCTGATCTAGAATCATTTCTTTTCTACAGTGACTGTCATACATACCGAAAAATGTGATCCAAGAATAGTTTTTTTACGACTGCTTTGTGAATATCGGACCTGGTGTGGCCTGCAAAAGCTGCCTGTGGTTGTGAAATTGTGTTAACTTTAATAGCCACTATAAATCATACTGTGTCCTAAACTTCAAGTCTGGACCACATGAGACAAGTAATTTGGGTGTCAGTGGAATTTGAATGTTTATGAGATACGTTACATTGATGTTAGATGTAACATAAAGCAAATTTGAACTTCTACTCTGAATATCTTCATTAGAATATTTGTATTAATTACAGTGCATTTTAAAATATATGTAGATTTTTTTTTACTGATATCCAATGTTTTTTTGTTGTTTGTTTTTGTTTTTTCAGATCTGTGCCATCATTGGTGGGACATTTACAGTGGCAGGCATAATTGACTCCTGTATATTCACAGCCTCTGAGGCCTGGAAGAAAATCCAGATAGGCAAGATGTCCTGAGTGCCACCACATTTGCCAAGACGCATCTTATTTATACCATGATGACTGTCAACACTTTCCACTTTACCACAGTATGAGCCCCATTTTCCCTTTTAGAAATATTTCATCCTCCTGGATCAGTGTGTCTGTTACACAGGACAGATCTAAAATGTTACTCTGATTAAGAGTTTCAACTATGTTACTATTCTTTTGGATTTTTTATTATTCTGAACTGATTTTGTCTCATTGCCTTTTTTGTAAATTTCCCAACCTATATGGTTCCATACATTTCTCTCACACCTGTATGAATGTCACGAAAGAACATCAGGAACTTCTTCATTATTCCTTTTACTAAACCAGTATTTTGGATTTGTCCACTGAAAATCATTTGCCATCACCTGCCAGAATATTAAGGTCTCCTGGAGATTTTCAGTGTGTCTCACTTAAAATGATCCTTTGATCAAGTAGATACTTAGGTTAGTGCCACCTCTCCCATATAATAGGGTTTATCAGAGTTCATTCTGTGGATAATTGCACAAAGATAGAGGAGAAGGTGTCATAAACCTCACTACATTACTGGTGGAGATTAGTTTACTGTCTACTTTGTCTGACAACTGGCCTATCGTGCCTTAAAAGCATTTTCAAATGGCAGATTCAAGTCGGTGATTGTCGAATCACTTTTTTTTATGGAGGGTAATACTAGCACGGCAGATTTTTTTTCAATGATACATTCATTTAAGTTAGTTACCTAAAGGGAAATATTGATTGTGTTATTATGTACCAAAGCATTTTGAATGAAGGGTTTTTTTTAGTGCATTTTACTTTGTAAAGGTCTTCTTTCGCTGGGTGGATTTGGTCTTTTATTTGCTCGGTACCTGATGTTTAAACTAGTGTATATGAGAAGTAACTTGTGTGTTTTGTTTACTGCCTGTCAGGGTTGCACCTTCAATCTGTAACAACGACAAATCATTTCCAGTCACTGACAGTAAAAAGTCCAGTCGAGCTTGTTAAACCAGTTTCCGTGTGCGGAGCTGTCAGTTACAAATGATGTGGTGGTGTGTTTTTCTCAAGGGCACCTGGCAACATGGATTTGTCTCCAGCAAAGTCAAATTAATGAAGAAAAAACACAACTGTGTGGAAATTATTGAGTGTATGGAGGGAGGTAAATGGTGTACATTAAAAAAAAACAGCAAAATCTGGTTCCTCAGAATGTTCATAGAGAGTTGTTTCCATGACTGATTTATGTGGACATGTTTATGTTGCCATGTGGACTTTTGCCCCAATGTCTGCCACTGCTTTGTTTACCATGGTCAGATAAAGTCACACAAACAAACCGCTTCTGTTGTGCCACTTTGTATTTGGTCAACTTGACCTCAATTCCGTCAGGTCATTGGTGTCCCTCCACCACTTCTTTTCATTCCCTTTTTGAGTCACATCCGAACAGACATTTTCAAGCTTGTGAGCAACGTCTACAGAACACAAACAATGAATTAAAAAAAAAGTCAAAATGTTTTGCTGAGTAGTTTGCTGATTAACTGTAATTTGCTTTCACCAATTTACGCTTTTGACTGCAGTCTCGGTGAGTGAGGCGGTGTAAAAGAAGATATATTGCTTTATTTTTTCCCCATTTTTTTTTTTTTTTTGTACAAATACACAAGCAGCTTACAGATCATATCAAGATAAATGTGACAAAGGTGTTAAAATAATTTGGGATTTGTTACTGACATAATGGTGCCACCCAGTGGCAGCAGAGAAAACATGGCATGGGGAAAAAGAGGGAAGATCAGTTCAGTTTGTAAGGCAGGGTGGGAGGGGTGGGGGTGTGGATGGGCAGCCGTGATCACGCCGGCCGAGCCTTTCAGATGACGTTACAGATTGGAGGTGGCCGGGCGTGATCCCTCTGTTGGGGAGGAGAAGAAGTCACACACGCCTTCCTCAGAGAGCTGGCCGTACTCGTTGTTGTAGAAGGTCTGGCCGGACAGCTGGCTGAAGAAGGCCGGCCGGTGTCTGCTGCTGCCACAGCTGCTGATTTGGTTCGGGCTGCCAATAAGCTGCTCTGTGCTGGTGCCTGCGGCTGAACTGGACAGAGAGGGCTTGAATAGTAATTGAAGATAATAGCCAAATGCCAAGTTTGTTGGAAAACATCAACGAGTGGATCACAACTTGTTTCATTTTGGAATGCTAAATAATATTTGTTCATAACCACATTTAAAAAAAAACAATGTGTTTGTACTTGGAGGTGTTTTTTGCCTAAAATAAAATTCTCATCAAATTAAAAACGAAAGCACATTTCTTGAAGCATGTTCTACTTAAATTAGCTTTCTGAATACACAGCATCTGACCAAAGCAGCCACTGTTAACTCACACTCTCACTTTTTTTTTAAATAAAATCACAAGACGTTGGAAGAGGTGACTGTACCACTTTTTACCATTATTATGCTTCATTCTACACATTTACGTGATTGAATGCAGCCACAAGAAGAAATCAAAGTAAATGTGTAAAATGAAGCATTATAATGGAAAAATGCAGTACAGTCACCTCTTTCGCCATTTTAGTGCTTTTTGGAATACAGTATTTTCTTAAAATTTCTTTTATTATTGGCTCCATGAAAAAAGTGAGGTCTGTCAGTCTCTGACTGGTCCAAGAGCTGTTTATGTGGCGAAATATCAAATATCCAATCTTGTTTTTGTCATGCTCTATTACTGTGTCACATTTGTGCATCTAGTGGGGATTTTTTTCTGATCTGCAGCAACGTTACAGAGGTTCACGGAAAGGTAAAAGTTTCCTGAATCAGAAATAGTTTTGCGATCAGAGATTTGCTCTGCTAAAACCTTTAACATAAAAGATGCCACCAATATATTATTTCCGAGGGCTCGGCACATTAGCAGTCAATTTTTGTCACACATTTACGCAGATGCTTTTATCCATCCAAAGCATCTTCCATTCCCTAACTACGAGGGACAGTCTCCCTGGAGCAACTTGATGTTAAGGGTCTTGCTCAGAAACCCAGTGGTGGGATGCTGAAGGTAGGATTTGAACCCATGACCTCTTGGTCCAGAGGCAAATATCCTACTCACTAGGCCACTACCACCCCATAATGTGTAGAGTTTGGTTAGGGATGTTATTTTCTTAGTTATTTCTTTATCAGCAACATGTAACAATGTCCTTAAGTCACTGAAACTACCCACTTCTTCAGCATGGCTCCTCTGTGCTTGTGTTCAAGCCTCTCCAACTCTTCTGAGGCCAACACCATCCCACTGTCTGTCTGGCTGTCCTGCAGGGAAACAGCAGTGCATTAGTCCTTCTGTAAACAGTATACACTTGGTGGCCACTTTATGAGGTATGTATGTCTTTTGCTGTACACAAATTGGCCAGTGTTTTTACTGACGACCTGACAGGAGGGAAAATGCAGGGTGGATATTTTGTTTATGTGCGTATAAATGCATGACAACATTTACAGCGTAGGTGTAAAACTAAAGCACATGTAGCACCTGTCTTTTGTCAGTGTCATACATTATCAGTGAAGATAAGCAATCAATTTAAAACACTGTCAAATAAATAAGACCTGAAATTGCAAACACAAGCAGACAGCGCTGCTGTGTATGATCAGACCAAGCAGTCTGGTAGTGGCTCAGTGTACGTTTAGTGTATTTGTAAATCAACTGGCCTCTCTCGTCTGGTACAGTAGTGTACCAGTAAAGTGGCTATTGAGTGTACATAGCTAGTTAAGCTCTGCCATGTTGAGAACAAGTGGAACCCATTAGAATAATTCTGTATGTGCTCTGTTCATGTTTATGTAATGTTAGTAGATTTGAGTGCAGTTTGTTTACGTGGCAAAAAGGTCTTACATGATGTGACTTGTGGGAGGTCATCTCCATTGGAAACTCCTCGAACGTCTTCACTCGAGAATGACACGTTTTAGAGGGGCTCACTATCACACACCCGGAGAATGGCACACAGTTATAGTATCTGAGAAAAGGACGGTGGCATTAGGGCAGGAGTGCAACACTATAAAGCCATTTCAGTCTGTTATAACGTAATCAATTCATACCATCAGAATTTCTTAAAAGTGTCCCAAGGTTTTCAGACACCTGCTCACCCTTGGACCCCCTTTTATGCAGTAGCTGCCTTACAATGTATGAAGTAACTCTGTGGCAAGGATTTGATTGAATGCAGCCAAAAGATCATTTGTAATGTCTGATGTTGGATATCTGGCTCACAAAGCAACACCAATTCCCAAACTATATGGCACTCCATCTCTCGAGAAGACATTTCTACTGCTCCACAGCCCAGTGCTGCAAGGCTTGATATATCCTCTAACCAACAAAAGGCATTACATTTATGTGCAGCAGCAAAACAATGTCCCATTGTATTCCCAGTGTTCCTATAAGTTTGTGAGTATAGCTGGTCTCATTATATTCTGCATGTCTCAGCATTGGGTGTATCTTTAATTCACTAACATGTTTGTCTGTAAATATTTTGAACATGTTGCCTGTATCACATCTGGTAATTTTATGCCTAATTTTAGACTCAAATATTTTTTTCCCATTCCGATTCAGATCCTGTGCAACACTTGCTGCTCTAATGTGTAAATACCGTACCTAGCCGGCATGGTGTTGCAGGGCAGTCTCAGCTCCTCCTGTGACGGTGGTCTGGAGGAGGCCTGTGAGAAGCCATCGTCAGAGGAGCTCTGAGAGACGTTGTAGGGAATGTCCTGAGACCAGAAAAGACTATTTCAAAATTTAAGTATCTCACATGTCATGTTCTGCTCAACAAAAATATGATAGCTGTCCTCTAAACATTAATATATACACAAATTAGTGCACAGAGCTTAACGAATGTTACTGGTATCTGTCCAATAGGAATTTCCAATACACATTGCCTGAGGTTATATCATTTGAATTTGTAAACATTTATTTGAAGTCATCATAAATATTTATGCAAAAAAAATTTTTTTGTGACTAAACCAGAAAAAATATCAGTACACTATAGTGCCAGATACTTACTAGTTACAACAGGTAAAATAAACACATATATGGCACCATTGTAACTGTAGTTGGAATACAGGCATGAGAGAAATGCAAGGTTAATTTCAGCCCAGTCTCTCACCTGTGACGTATCATCCTGTAGAAGGTCCCGCAGTATCTCTACAAGTGCAGGAAATGTGGGCCTCTCCCTGGGCTCGCCCTGCCAGCAGGCCAGCATGATCCCATATCTACAACAGAGGGAGACAAACACACACACACTCATCAACGTTTCACATGTAGTTTTATCTTATATGTAAATGCTGAGTATATCTGATGGTGAGGGCAAGTTATATGTATAAACATACATCTCAGGGGAGGCGGTGTCAGGAGACCTCATCCTGGTGCCCTCTTTCAGTTGTTTACAGAAGTCCTCATCAATCTGAACGCCAGGATAAGGAGAAGCGCCTGTGAAGAAATGTACGCGAAGCATTTAGTCTGTGTGAGTGCTGTCTCCATGTACTCATTGGTGTATTTGTGCAAGGCAAATGAATATATCATGCAATTTTCTTATTTCATTCATGTCAGCAAAGTCATTATCAATAATAACTGATGGTATGAATTATTATTATGTCATCCTTAACATCATTCTTACAGTGCAGGTCAAAAAAGCAGCATGCAACTTTCAGCTTAATTGGTCAAGCAAAGTCTAAGAAATGGTTATTTGTATTTTATAGATCCCACTCTGAACTACCTCAAATGCATATGATGAATATGCATGTTACGTTTCAGTAATATTAATAAGAAGAAAAATTCTAAAGATTTCAATAGGGCTTAAGTATCTTCATTGCTTTATCACACTTTGGTTATAAAAAAGTATCTGAAACATCCTGAACTATCCAACTCCTCAAAAATGAAAATAACAGGGAACTGCTCTGCCAAGATGAGGTTGTCCACCAAAACTCAGTAACCAGATAAGTAGGGCTTTCAGAGAAGCAGCCAGGAGGCCAGCGGTATCTCTGAAAAGGCAGAGACATCAACAGCTCAGATACAAAACACTCCACCCAGAACAACCATAGTCCAGGCATTCCACAAAGCTGGGCTTTGTTTAAAAAAAAAAAAGAATCAGGGGTCACTGACTTGGTGCCCCCAAGGACAACATGAGTAGCCTGTGGACCGGTCCAAAATATAGCACAACTCACCAGTGAGCAACGTCTAACATGTCATTTTATCCTGTTGCTATTCTTCATTAATCACATTTGCATTTATATCTGTTTGCAAATGACAGTATCTAAAAAACCCTTTAAAACATGTTTATTATAGATGAAGTTTAGGTAAACTCTGTACTAGTATATGAAACTGGGAGCCCTTCGCATGTCTCAGTACCCGTGATGTACCTCTCAGTTTCAGAAAGATTGGTGACTGCTGTGCTAAATGCTACTGCTCATCACTCAGAAAAAAACAAGCAAGTAGGGTGGTGCTGTTAAGTTATGTGGATGTGTTCTTCAGTATGGAATGGGAAACTGAATGGGGTTGATGGCAAGATGCACTAACTCAAATACAGGGCAAGCAAACATCCTGAGATGGAGCGAATGTTGCCCTTCCAACAGAATAACAACCCTAGGCATGTTGCAAAAGTAAAATGGCCCTTTGAGTCACACCTGAACACACGACAGCATATAGTTTGAACTTTTTTCTCTGCATTTAACCTTTTCATCAAGTGAAGCAGGGGGCTGCCACCAAAGAGGGGCGCCTGGGGAGCAGTGTGTGTGGAAGGTACCTTGCTCAGTTATGACATTAGCAGTTGGGAATCAAACCCACAAGATTCCGATTGGAGAGGCATCGCCCTAACCAGTAAGCTGAAGGTTTTAGAATGACCCAGTCAGACCACAGAGCTCAGATCATAATCTGACACCAACAATCTCCATCCAGTATAATTGAATTGGAATAAAGTGGCAAAAAAAGAAGAGGATCTAGATATGCAATGCAAGGGTGGTCATTCCAATTATTGTCCCAGGGATGAACGCTTATCTAACAAATGTCAGCTTTTTGTTTGGTTACTGTTGTGTGCACCATCAAGTAGCCTATAATTATTCTGTATTCTGCACGTGCTGATCGGCCACATTACAATAGCACCTGTCAACAGGTGGAACATATTGTATTCAGCAGCAAGTGAAGGAAGTCCTTGAAGTTGGTGTACTGAAGCTGGAACTTCTTGTAACATTTCTTATGCTATTCAGGAAATAAAGTATAACATAAAAAAAACATTTCCCAGCCAAACTGTGACACAAACCAAACAGTGGCTCAAAAGGGTGAAAACAGTATTTACCGAGTGAGAAGATCTCCCACAGCAGCACGCCAAAGGACCAGACGTCACTCTGGCTGGTGTACACTTTGTCGAAAATGCTCTCAGGAGCCATCCACTTGAGTGGCAGTCTGGCCTGAAGAAGAAAACACACATTACACAGAAATCAATCTCAGGATGGATCAAAGCCTGAAGCCAACAACCTCCATAAATCCACTGAAGAACGGCACGCCTCTTCACGTCAGTGTCTGATGATCTTTAGTCTTCCCCTGTGTCATTGACACCATTTAAAGTACCATCTTGATTTGTAATGGTTTCACATCTTCTCCAATGATTGGAGTTTTGGAATAGCTTTGGTAGAAGCCTAAGAAGAGTGTTATGTGAATCAAATGGCCTTTTTTCTCTTACATTGCCTTTCCGCACGTAATCTGGGTCCTTGTAGATATCACGAGCCAGACCGAAATCACAGATCTTCACCACATTATTCTCCGACAGCAGAATGTTCCGGGCTGCCAAGTCTCGATGAATGCACTGCCAGGAGAGAATAACAAAAGAAATGTGTGCTGTATGACTTATGCGTTTGCACTGGGAGGCCACATATTTGTTTTATTACTCCTTTATCTGTGTCTTAGAGCACCAATCTAGCCCCAGGGTTGAGCTTCGCTTAGTTTCCCAGCTCCCAGTGGTCCTAGTGGTCAGGACAGGGCTTTCTTCACTTGCCAGTAACTTCTATAATTCCTGCTATGGGACTACAGAAGTACTGGAAGATCTAGGAGTTTGAAAGTTTAAATCAATGCCAAAGCAAAGGCAGGTTTCCTTGAAAGAAGGACCGTAGGGCTCACCTTACGAGAAGCTAGAAACTCCATCCCTCGTGCCACCTGGAAGCTGTAACATATCAGATCTTCTATTGTAAGAGGAGTCTTCCAGAGGTCATCCACTTAAGGGAAAGAAACAGGAACAAGAGGAATTTAAACATCATGTAAAGCAAAATGTGTTGCTCATAAATATAGAGGTAACAACATTGAAACAGCCATTAAACGGTGAAACAATACAGGCTTGTTATTTGGGGTCTGCAGCCAAGCGGAGTCAGAGCAGGTTATTGAAATCACTCAGGCGTTCTGTATATATGTGCCTCTAAACTACAGATAGAAGATCATATCAACTTACTGTTCTCCACCAAGGCGGGGCTGCTGGGACTGTTTTTGTCCCGACTTTTGTTTGCCTTGGTGTTGGAGGGACCAGACTGGCTTGAAGAATGGCGGCCTCTCTGCTCCACCTGTCCGGCCTCCATCATCCTCCTCACTTGGCTCTGGGTTTTAGGGGAACGATCCTGCAGAAGAAGGAGAATCTCATACACCGAGCTATAAAGTCCAGACATGCAATTTTTGTTCACAGGGTAAGGCTATTCCAATCAGCAAATTCAACTATGGACAGATTTACTGAATATGGTTAATTCTGTATTAAATGTGAGGACAGTATTTTCTAACAATGACCCAGACATTTCCAGTACAGTCAATCAAACACTGAGTCTGTCATTTGGTCTGATAGGACTACAACAGTAATAAAAGTCTTCATTACTGTTTTACTGACACTGAACAATTTCCTACAAAACATTAAATTAAATTCTTCTCTATTTAAACCTGTAAATATCCTCAGAATAAAACATATAATATCACGGTATTGGCAAGCTTAGTGTAAAAATGAAGGATGGTTATACAGAAAAGAAAAAAAGAAAGCCCTGGGAAATTTTTGGGGATAAATGGCATTATGGGCTCCGCCAAGAGACAGATTTAAATAGAAAATCTGGATGCATCTGCCAAAAAGCTAAAATAGGTTATTTCTGCTGGATGATCATTCAAACAGCCTAGCCCCACAGAAATAGTTCTATTTTAAAAAGATCTAACTTTTGATAGCCCCCTGACCTAAATCCCACTGAAGAAGAGAAGGGAGAGTACTGCAGAGTTTATGTATCATGAAGTGATTTCAGATTCCTTCTGTTTCCTTTGTATGTTTACCAAAAGGGCTAATAGTTATAGAAATCTTATACATATACAATTTATGTTAAGGAGTCATACACAAATACATGCATACAGCCTGTATACAGACACACACAAACACAGACACACACACCAACAGACCAGTCACTGCCCACACAGCCAAAAGACATCCCCTGGAAGTGTGAGACACTAATTAGGAAAGAAGTAGCAAATATAACCCTTGACCTTCTAAAAATACTTTACTGATTTATCTTCCTGGAAATAGGCTACATAGGCACTTGAAAAGAAAAGGCTTAAAACATTGTTTTATGTTTTTATGTCTGTCGAATTAAAATGACAATTATCGTCTATCATTTAGCGAGCTGACTGACTGACACTGAACATTGCAGTAAATTAAATCAGGCTAGTGTGATGCATTTCTAGGAGTTACATATGAGAGGAACGTTTTTATGGTGACAAATAGATTTGTTTTGGTATTTTGAGGGTAAATACGTCATCACCCTGTCCAGAGCCAGTACATGTGCCAAACACAAATCTGTCCTTGCTTAAAGTGACAACAGTCCTTCACCAGCTAGAGTGAGTCTAAACACACCGTGCTTACGGCAGCCGCTGACAGTAACTACTTTACACTCTTTCATTAAATCACGTCAGTTATAACAAATGGTGGAAAATACACGGCAGCATAAGTGCAACATTTTCCATGACCATCCACAATGTTACAGGCCACTTTCACCCTTTCCAAGGTACTTTAAGCTCTCATTTTCCATGAGTTGTCCAAGCCTGGTCTATAAGGTTTTACATTTTCCAGGACACAGGGGAGCCTTTATTCTAAACGGGACAGTAAAGTACAGGTCAGTGCTGTACTGAGTCTTGGCAGTGACTATATTGAGAATGACATGTTTATGTATTATCAGGCTTACTTGGCAATTAGTAACAAGCTGCATACATAAAGCCTTCTCTTACACTTACCCTATATGGCAAAAAGAATTCCCTTTTAGCCCGTAGGTAGTTGGATAGGTTTCCGTATTTGCAGTACTCCACTACAACCATGAGAGGACCTGAGAGAATAAGACATGACTGAATAAGAAGAGCACAGATAATTATGCATGAGCTATATGTTGTATGAATGGGTACTCTTGGTAATTTAAGTCCAGTTCAAAGCAGCCTTTTAATCTACATCTCTCTGTTAATCATGTGAATTCCCAATGACTTGGATACATTTATTATGATATTATCCAACAGCAAATAATTTGCAGATTTTAATTATATTTGGGCACCAACTACCATGCTAGTAAACAGGGAAACCAATCCAGTTGGTTTCAGCTGTAGTTCTGGTGAAATCAATCTGTGAAGGTTTATTCAGCAATCAAAATGCAGATACTGCTGAAGATGTGTGAAAACTCATTCAGAAACGATCTTGGTATATCCAACACTTCAGGCGGCATTGCCCTCCAATTTCACGTGCTGATCCCTTTTATACAACCGTAGGACTAACCATTGGGTTTGGTGCAAGCTCCCAGGAGGTTGACAACATTGAGATGGTTCCCGATGTGAATGAGGATTTTCAGCTCAGACATCAGGGCTTTGTATTCATTGGCTGTGGATCCCTCTGTACAGAACATACACACAATCAATACAAAACACATTCCGTGACTGCCAACATCTCTGCAGTCACTATCTGTGGGGCCTAAGCATTTGATTAAGACTTACCTTTAAGCATTTTGACAGCTACAGTGCCGAAACTGCTCATCTTGTCACTCCCATTAATTGAGGCCTCTACAACCTTCCCAAAAGCACCATGACCTAGCACCTTCCCTGCAGAAGTCGATTAAAGACAACAAGTGATACTATTCAATATTTACATAGCTCTAGATGATTTGATTATAGTAAATAACCAACGGCATTACAAATATGCATTACAGCTCTTTTTTTTTCTATTACCTTACAGATTGAACAAATTCCCTCATGGAGACAATATAGGATGCTCAGAAATAACAATGACACAATGACACAAGTCCGAAATCAGCACTGAGAACATTCCAGTTCTGTGAATATGTTTTGTCTGTGCCAGATCAGTTGCCTGTACTGAACTGTACTGAAGTATTGATTAGTTCGTCATTTTATGCCGTACCGAGGCGCAGCCTGTCCCGTGGAATTTCCCACTGGCTGGAATCATAGGGTAGGTATTCACACTGCTCCTCCAGGGGCACCTCCCCCGGGTCCATGATGATGGACAGGTAGTTCGTCTTGATATCAGCAGGGTTCACCTGTGGGACAGCATCACAATATCATTATGGCAGAGTGATACCAGCCTCTGCAGCACAAACACAGTCAGCCTAAGGCCAGCTTCTTTAGGAAATGCGGACAGTGACCCTCCTTCAAACAGCAGTGTTCACCTGAAGTCCAACAAGCAAACAGGGATGGGTCAGCAGAACTGTTTTGCCTGAGGGATGATAAAGCTACGCTCTGGCTATCAGAAGTTTATTTATTTATGTATTAGATTTCCCCTGCCCAATTTAGCCATCTACAATTCCATCCACTAGCTAGAATTCTCCCAGTCACACGATAGCACCAACACTGGGAGGGTGAAGACAAGCATTAGCTTGAGATGATGGGAGGGGTGCATCCTACCCACCCAGAAAGATTGAAGCCGGTTGTGGCGTCCTAGACAGTTTCCCCACTAAGGAGCCCAGAGTTTATGTCTGTAAAAGTAGTGGGGCCAGAGACAGCATGTGTTCATCTTAAAAGCAGGGCTTCAGGCAAGTGTTTGCAGTTCACTGGTTCCAGGTTAGTCCATCATAATGAGGGAGAAATGGTTAAGTGCAATGGAGCAATCTGTGATGTAGACAAAAACCTCACATGTGTCAGAGATTTAAACCCACTGACCCGCTTGACGTTGCAAAAGATGAGGATGAGGAGGACCCAGAAGAAGACGGCGATGACTCCGGTGCCGATGAGGATCACAATCTCCACGTTTGTGCTATCGTCCGAACCTGGTGCAGACAAAGATTTGTTTTTGATATCATCTATGAAATCACATCTCATTAAGTCCATTTACAGTGATGCCCTCGCTGCTTGGAAGAGACTGTTCCTAACATTTGGCCTCTGTCTAAATGTATATTCTCTCATATAAAAACATGAGCTCCACTGCATATCACAGTTTCCAAAATAAAACCCTCCTAAATCACCTCACAACTCCTTACAACTGCTAAATCCTGATATCTACTACTGGACACTTTCATCCACAGTTTGACAGCTTTATGTATTATACAGTTTATGGTGTTTTGTTTACGGAGGTTTACCACTATTGAATAATCCCAGTATATACAAACATATATATATATATATATATAGTCGCTGTTCAGTGGAATCCTTGTAACTCCACTTATGGTTGGTTTTTTTCACAAATCGATACTATTGGTCAGTTTCCTGAAAACAATTTGACACATGAGGTTTTAGCCACACAGCGACAATGTTTGAAAGGAAACATACAGCATGAAAGTAAGAGGCAGCGAGAGTGATTGTGAGTACATGTGGATGTGTGGGTAGCAGGTATGAGAGTTGGTTATTTGCCAGCCTTAGAAAGGCTTTCATATCATTCCAAGACCTTATGTCACCTTGTTCTGCTCAGATGAGCAATCTAACCCAGACAAAGCAAAGAATGGTCAAGCAAACAAACAGCAGAAATGTTAAGCCATGTGCATCATTACTTCTTGTGCACAGTAGAGTCTCTCACCAATAACAGACACAGTTGCTGAGGAGTGGATGCAGCCTCTCTGGTTGCAGGCGGTACATGTGTATAAACCGGCATCTTCCTCACGGACGCGCTGGATACTAAGCGTCCGGTTGGAGTCCTGCAGCAGGATCCCTGTGCACATCCACAAAGCTGTCAGTCAAATTTGCAACCCTACATCCCCACACTGCCAGCCAGCTGTGACTAATGGACTGTCTACTAATGAGCCGCATCTCAGTCCAGTTCCCTGAGTTGGCCTAGACTGGAATACAAAGGGTACCATTACAAACACATTAGCCAAGAGTGAGAGTGCTCTTTAACTGTTAGAAAATTATAATGTTAGCAAATGGTAAACAGGCTTGGACTGGAAAAACATGAGGCCAATTCGACAAAAGAATGACACAAGGGTGCCACCAGGGGGCACCAGTTTATTCTGTAAACTCATCCTTTTGTTGACTCAACACGATTAGTCACCTTTTTTTTTTTAGCTCAGACATTGACTGCATGCAGGGCAGCAAGGTTATCTTTAACTTGTGACCCTGGGGAGTTTGCCTGTGTGTGTGTGTATATTTTGAGAAGCAGCAGTCCTCTCTGGATGACCTCCCCCCTTGGATTTTTGCATGGGTCACAACACAAAAATGTAATTGTGTGCATCAGTCTACACCACCAGCCTGACAATTTGGCTATCTCCAAAAAAGATCTGTCCAAAGACAGAACAAATTTTGAACACGTTACCGCTTTCTTGGCTGGGCTATCCCGTCCTATGCATTTTAGAACCTTTCCCTGCGCCTCAGGGAATTCCTCAGGTGTGTTGAAAGAAAGAAACCAACATATGCAGCCCTAGCAGTGGGTTAACCCTTAACTATAAATACAAGACCATTTTAATGACTACCATGCCCATGTGTTTATATGTTTATGTGTTCACTTAGGTTAATGAGAAACATAAGGTCAGCACAGTTTCACTACACCAAAAGTCTATAAAAATCCTTGTGATCCCACTGTGGAGTGTAATTAATCAGAAGCAAATCTGATTCAGTCCCCATTACAGTTATGGACCCTGGCAGCATTATGGCATTACTCTCTTACTGCACTCTATTTGCTCCTGTTAGCGCGTGCACACACACACACTCTCATACACACACACACACAAACACACACACACACACACACACACACACACACACACACACACACACTCACACACAAACACACACACACACACAAAGGGGTAATCCTAAAATCCTGTTCTATGAGACATACTTATTCACCAGAGAGCCTGAAAGCCTGATACACTCTTGCCTCAGTTGAACGCTCCCTCTTTCTACAGCTCGGCAACATCAGAGCATTCATGCTGTGGCAGGTTTTAGTCCCACGCTTTAGCACTCAGGAGGACTTGGGATCATTAGAGAAGTGTGTAATCTTCAGCCACTTCTCTTTACTTGCAGTTAGCAAGTCAGTAGAAGCTAATTATTGTGACTCTTGTAGCTGGAGCAACTCTGTAAGGACGGGTTTACTACGTAGCTGATTTACATCTAGCCCAACCTGCAGTCAACACACTTTGAGGAGAAGACTAACTGGTAACTCTGTTGTGTCAGACAATTGAACCCCACACTGGCTCACATCATGAGGGGACATGTAGGACCATCCTAACTACCCAGAGAGAGAGAGAGAGGACATCTGTGGAACTGCTGTAGCGCCGCCAGATGTAGCGTCAATGTACAGCGGGACAATGGTGTCCATCAACATTTCCCTCAGAATAGATGTGACTGTAGGTCTGCATGTTGGATCTTTTTAATAAGACCATTTCTTAACATGGAAAAAGAGGTTGACTCATTATTTTTCCACACTACTACAATGCTATTTTACACAGGATTACACAAAAGTCAACATTACAATGTGAAGCAAGAGCTCTAACAGAAACTGAGCATAGTTTCAAAACCTGCTTCCTTTATAATTCATTTAAAAAATACTTTTATTATGACATCTATTATTTAGAATCTGAAATGGACAAGTCCCAAACAGGTCCTCAAGATCATCCAGTGTGGATTTATTAAATATTTTAATTTATTAAATATGTTATATTATTAAATATTTTATATCCAGTCTGGATTTATGAAATATTTTATATAAAATATTTTGGGAATATTACATATTTTTAGAATATTTAATAAATTATATAAAGAAACCTGCTTCCTTTAAAATTCATTTAAAAATACACATATTATATACTTCTATTATTTAGAATCTGAAAAGGTCCCAAACCGGTCCTCAAGATCATCCAGTGTGGATTTATTAAATGTTTTTGGAAGAAAAATACAAAAAACTGGAGAAGCAGCTCCTGCTGGTACAAACACCACTTGGAAACACTTCAGACTCTTTCTCTTAGTATTTTTAATAAACAGCTTAAAACACACTAATTTCAACCCTAATTTTAGTTTTTTATTACATTACAAACATGCATTTTTATTTTTGGTGACACCTCTTATGTTTATTTTTATTTTGCTTTGTCAACATGCTCCCTTAAAGCTGATGAATGAGTTTAGTGTGACGTTCGGACTGCGGTCGACATCTTTCACCTTGGACAGCTTCTACTCTGCTGTTGTTTAAGGGCCTGTTTTAGTATCTGTGGCGACTCCTCAAGCTTTCAGGGGTTTTTTCAGACAAACTGTTACTCCAGTTGGTCAGGGTGTGGTTCAGCACTCACACACACACACACACACTCACACACTCACA
>JBBMFX010000030.1:14479573-14498735 GCA_037832545.1 Rhabdalestes septentrionalis | reverse complement strand
CACACACACACACACACACACACACACACACACACACACACACACACACACACACACACACACACACTCACACACAAACACACACACACACACACACACACACACACAAATGGATGCACTATATATACACAACACACACAGTAAATCCACACTATTAAAGATTCCATAACATTATTCAGCGGGGGGACTCATATTCCTACCAGCACCACGTTCATTCTCAGAGCCACCAGTCATCACTCATGCGGCGCACCCTTTCATTCCTGCTTCATTCAAAAGCCACAGCCCACAATCCCTCGCTCCAATGACCTGCCTAGCATCTGCCAATCAAGTTACCAAATGAAACTCTAGAATCCACTCGAATATGAAGCAGAGCCAAATTTGAGTGAGCGCGATACAACTCTTCTGGACGCGGAATGAGCGTGCGAGCATGTTTGCCAGCGCTGAGAGAATTCAAGTAAGGAAAGCTCCAATGGCGTAATTTTTTAGATAGGAAAATGGTAATGTCTGTGATCATTTGCACAGGGGAAGATAGTGTAAGGGAAGGAGTGGAAAAAAGGAAATGGGAAAAGAGAGCAAACATATATTAGTTGGAATTACTGTCACCAACCGCTATATACTCTCTGAAGCAGAAGCATGGTCAAATTCAATATGTGCATACAAGCAACAACAGTGACTCATCTTCGCATAATATCCAACCTTTGTGCTCCTAAAGTATCCGTAATGACGGGGAAAAAAGGGAGGCTGACCTGACACTTGAAGAAGAGGCTGGTTGTCTTTAAACCAGGAAAGCTTTGGAGAAGGAGTGCCTTCCACGTCACATTCCATTTGCAGAGAAGCACTGACATTCACTGTCTGGTTGGTGGGGTTATGCCGGTACCTTGGGGCCTCCAGAGCTGGCGGGAGAGAGCGCCAGAGAAAGAGAGATGGAGAGAGAAAGAGAGGGAGTGACAGACAGATGGTGTAGGGAGATGAGAGAGACAGGCAAAGAGAAGCAGTCATCACACTATGGTAAGCGTTACAACAAATCGATTGTGCATTTACAGGACTGTGGACGTTGTAGCCTTGCTCTTCTCTGTGTGCAGCCTCACAGGATTAAAAGGGCATGAAAGGTTCCACTTACATCAAAAGTATAGAGACAAGGAAGCTGTCAAAATCACTGACATACTGCCTTACATGAAATACATTGGGAACAGGGAGTGAAAGTACACATAATATAGATGAAAAATAAAAATGGATATGGATAATATTTCTGTACATTTTATGCCAAATTTCATTTGTTTCTATTATTGCCTATATTGTAGATTAATAATGAAAACATCTTGCTCTGATGACAGCTTTGGACACTCTTGGCATTTTTTCAAAATTCATTGTGTGTGTGTTCATCTGTATTTCAAATACATATCAAATACGGATGAAAAGAACACAAGTACTATACACAAGTTCATCTGAAAGAGTTGCTAAGAGGTTTTATTAGACTTTAATACTAGTACATGGTGTTAAAATAAAAGCAGGGGTTTCCAGTTCTGAACCCACTGTTCCTCTGATTTGTCTATTTTGGGATTATGGACAAAATTTCGTATTGTCTTCTCTGTACAAACATACCACTCTTTCCCAATAATAGCAAAATCCCTAATGTAATTTGACCTCCTCTGTGACGTTAAACTGCAACAGGAAGATTAACCGTAAGTGTAAAGGTAAACGTCTAGATCTTTGCCCCTCACCTTTCACAGGGAGATATTTGCGGTGGCAATGCTTTACTCCACTGCGTCGGTTTTGAACTTCGCAAACATAGTTGCCCTCATCCTGGAGCTGCAAGCTGGGAAAGACAAGCTCCAAGACCCAGCTGTTGCTGGATTTCTGAAAGGAGAGCTCTCCATCCAGGGCCATGGCATTCAGGTGCAGGCTCTTGCAGTCCTCTGGGGGTACGGCATGTGGATCCAGCCGGTACCAGTGCAGGTTTTCATAGGTGTAGTTGTCGGCACTGCATTTCAGACTGACTGACTCCTGCTCCAGGGGCTCCTCTACAGGCTCCATCTCGATCCCAAAGCCTTCTGGAATGGCTTTACAAAAAAAGGAGAGATGGAGAGATGAAAGAAAGCGTCAGACAGAGGGTTTGGCTTTGGATTAAAGTTTAGAAGACCAGTGTTTACAAATGTATCTGCAATTGCCTCTCTTCTACCTATTACACTGTGTGACGACAGATTAGGTAAAGGGACTTACAAATGGACCTACATAGAATAAATGGAAATGTTTTCTACATAAACCTACATAAAGGGTGTAATAATTTACTGATGTGTGCAATCAGGTGTGCAGTGAAGGGGATTATTCCAGAACAAGGATCAGTGACCTTAGATGTAATGACTGTCACTGAATCCCTAAAGATGCAGTTACAAGAGCTTTCAAACAGTGTAGGCGAGACTCACTTGTCACATAGAAGTAAATGAGCCGCTCGTCTTTGCCCACTTTGTTCTCGGCCGAGCATTTGTACATAGCTGAAACATTCGCGTTGCGAATAACAACGCGGCCCACTGTCTGCAACAAAACAGAAACCACGTTAACCTAGGATTCACTCTTTCTCCTCCCAGATGCTGGGATCGAGCGTGCTGATGATTTCCACGCACCCTGACTCCTCTGTGCCCTTCTACCACTCTTTTTCTCACCTCGGACACAGGAGATGACCCCACACATGTGACAGAAAACAGGAAGTGAGTGCTCAGAGCATGCATGTTTATTCCCACTCCCTCCAGGAAGTGTGGAGAGGAAGAAGAGTTTAAATATTTCGAACATGGCAGCAGCAACTCTTGCCCCCAAGCTCTCTCCTTGTGACTGACAAATGCTGTCAGAGTTCAGATATTTGGGTCACTTACGTAAAAATAAAACCAGAGGGTCCACATTTGGGACGTCCGTTGTGCAATATTAGAATGGATGAAATCACAGACACAAACCTTTTCTTTGCCACCCACTGACTCAAGCCAAGAATTTATGCTCTCGATCGCATTCACAGTGTGTTCAAGGTCCAGTTCGATCCAGTCTTGGCACAGGGGGACCTTGTCTCCTTGCCCTCTACGAGCTCTGGGAAAAACATATAAGTGTTAGTCACTGGAACAAAATGAAGCTAGCCTCACACTTTTTGGCATGCTTCCTAAAACCACCTTATGAAACCGAAGCATTTTTAGTGTAGTTTGGCTGGACCAAACCTGAGCTAGGCTCATCATCTTTAAAGTGTCCACATATTTTTTTTTAATGAACCATAAAATGATACTAGGGAATATGCACTTATTATGTTTATATAATCAAATGTTTGTACTTGAGATGAGTTGGGATAGAGTGATTATTTAGACTCAGATGCTATGACATGCTTTGCTGTTTTATATTTCACATCGACTAACAGATGATATTCATTAGCAGGGGAATCTAAGAATAAAGCTCTCTAAGTCCTAGGTACTGGCAAAAAGATTTGTGGATTTCTGGGGCAAGGAGAGGAAAAATGGGTGTCTGGTGATAATCCCTACATCCGCTATGACCACTGCACTGGATGTGTGTGTGTGTGTGTGTGTGTGTGTGTGTTAGTATATGAGTGTGAGACAGGGAGGATGTGCAGATAGAGGGAGGAAGTGTACTCAGACTCTTCTGCCTTCCTGTGGATGATGAGGGCTAATGAAGGACTCACATGAAGGCCACACACAGGCTTTGGCGCCTGAATCATTTACAAGGCAGGGACTGGCACACACCAGTAATATCCTCTTTATGTGACGGCCTCACAGAAGAAATGTAATGAGGCTGTACAGTGCAGAATGAAAAAGGTAGTGACTTCACAGAAATGGATAAAGCGCAGGGTGGAAAGCTGGTGAGACATGACGTGAAAAATCCTCCCGGGTTTACGCGTGTAAGCGTGCACAAGGACACGTGTGCATGCTTGGATATTTCAGTCTGAGCATCGGTGTGTGTAGGTGGACGCGAAGAGAGAGCAGGTACCCTGGGCCTCAGCTGTGAGCATGTGGGCGTGAGGTGGATGCATGAGGGAGGCTGGAACTTGCCTGCGGCTTACCCTGCACCAACCCACACAACTCAGCTGGGTCCAGACTCCACTCAAGCCAAAGCAGGCTCTGGGAGCGGCTGATATCTGATTATAGAGCTGTGGATATAGCCCAACGGAGGAAATGGCTAGACAGAGACTAATTCCTTCCCTTCTGAGCTCAATACCATTAATGGTTCTTTAAATGAACATTATATTTGCATTCTCATACTTTGAGTCTTATTTAGAGATGTGTCAGAAAGAGATAATGGTTTCTAAGTGACACTCATGATTATAGACAGTCTAATGAGTTCTTTTTCAGTTTCTACATCCTTTGTAGAACTGCAGTCTCATTCCATATTGCATATACCATATCAAGTTAAGAATTTTTCTAAAAGATTTTTTGGAGGACAGAACCCATTTAAATAACACACACGTTCTATGGCTGTATGGGTTTGCCACAACCGAAGAAAGGTGTGGCATCCATTATTCTCAGTCTTGAAGATAAGAAATCCAATTTTGTTGAGAAAAAATGGGGCTAAGTAGCTAAAAAGAGTGCCAATTGCTTTTAAAAGGCATGATTTCTTGTCCTCGAAATTTCTTTTTTTTTTTTTACTTGCCACAGAAAGATGTACAAAACATGGGAAATGGGGGATGCACTACGTCCCTTTTCCCCACACTTCTTGTTGTTCAGATGACCGATGCTCCATGCATGGACTGAGGAACATGTTTTTGACATGTGGGGTCTCAGTAGGGGCAGTCAGACTTCATGAGTCTCTCGTTGTTGTTGGTCACATCCGACTCTCCAACACCTTATTCTTTTGTTTTCTATCAGTCATTCACTGCTGTACATGCCACTATGAAAGCCTTAGATTGATACAATTGACATTCAGGTGCGGTCCTCCATTTCTCTTTCCTATAAGTAATATCAACAGGTTAACTCTTTAAAAAAATGTTATATTATATTTTCATGACCAAAGATTAAGACAAATTTTGGTTTATACTGGAACAGTCTAACTGTTATTTAGTTAAGCAATTAGGCTTTATATTCAGTAACTATTATTGTGGATCCAGTAATTTCTATGTGAAGTATGTAGTTACAAGAGTGTGGAAGTCTTGACCTTCAGGTTAAGTGCTTGTTCTTTAATGCAACATCATGGGCAGGATAATAAGGAAGATATGTCATGGATAGATCTGGATTTTATATAACGACAGGCTACTCTCACTACAGAGAAAAAAAACGCTCCAAAATATGCAGGAGGGAGGGCGTTACCTCTGGGCGGGTAATGACTGGCGAAAATCCAAAAGGGACAAAGACTATCTGCCCTGAACTCAGAGTGAACCGCCAACGTCTTGCATTGAATGTTCGAATGATTTCGACAGCTTTGGGAACGAACTTAATACTCCCATCGACACATAACTGAGGTGGAGGGCTAAAATCCCTTCAGTGCAGCAATATCCTGAGACTTAGACTTGTTTTGAGTACATGTTAACCTCCAGGCATCTTGGTTACAGACATATGTTTAGCAAAGAGAAGCAAAACGGAAGCATCATGATGTTTACCAGCTAGGACGCCCACGAAACACTCAAGGCCGTACATACATTCCAA
The DNA here is from genome assembly GCA_037832545.1 of Rhabdalestes septentrionalis. Lineage (NCBI taxonomy): Eukaryota > Metazoa > Chordata > Actinopteri > Characiformes > Alestidae > Rhabdalestes > Rhabdalestes septentrionalis. The sequence continues at coordinate 14,493,111 of JBBMFX010000030.1, read as the reverse complement.
GTGAAATTCTCTCAGCCCTGTGACCACACAGCCTCTGATTGAGGGGTCAGAATTAAAGCTTAAAGTTTATACAAGTGTTTTATTCAAGGAAAGAGGATCGGGATGTCACAATATGTGAAGAATTACATGAATTCGATCCTCTTTTGTGAAAAAAGAGTGCTCATAACCACCTGCTGTACATTGCTCTTCTACATTTGCAATTTTCTAGGACCCAACCTAAATATGCATTTTGTGACTGATCCCAATAATGATTTTAAGGAGGAAAACATTCTAAAAACTGGTCATATCATATATTTGCTTATATTTATGTTTAGATATTTATTTCATGCTCCATGGGTTGTAATGAAAGAGGACTTTAATGACTGATATGACTGCAGGATTTTATCTGTCACATTACTTATATTCAAACAGCAGAGTTACACAGTTCACGAAACATTGGTATCTTTTAATTGCCTTATTTTTCATCAGTTCATTTCATCTGTGTGAATTACATTATGCTCATTTGTAATGGTTTGGTTTGCAATTTATGTTTATACCAGTGATCTATGTTCAGTTTTTTTTGCCAGCTATGCCTGTTCTGACTGTCAGTAAAATAAAATATTCATAGTAGACTATAATATGATCCACTCATTATGGGTATTTTATCACTGTGAACTCTCCAGTATCCACAGGACCTCTGTTTTTTCACTATTACTGTCCAGTTAGTACTGGTCGAGCCTGATTACTTACGTGGTTTTGTGGGTTGAATTCAGACCGCAGGGGCTCCATGGTCTCCAATGCCAAGTGATGTTGTTTGGTGGAGGGTAACCAGTGGCAGTGCAGGTGAGAGTCTGTCGACTGCCCCTTTTGTATGGATTGGTAGGCGTTGCTGCATCCTTCTCGTGGATCTTTGGTGGCACTTCAGAGATGGAATAAGAAATGTCATAGTAAACATTCAAAAACATTTAAAAGTGAATGGAAATTTTGAAATCAGTTTCCGCATACACTATGTGTCCAAAGCTACAATAACAGGCTTTGCTCCTACGGTAAGGCTATAGACTAGATGTTCCTATGCAAAAATTACATTCAGCCAAAGGTACGTTAATGAATTCAGGAACTGATGTTAGAATGTATTAGTTTATGGGTACAGCATCAGGTAGCTGAATTCACCAATTAGACAGTCTTGGTCACTGGTGTGCCAGTGGGACTGTGTAGTGAAAAAGGAGAGAGGGTTACCATTGACTATGAGAATGAAGTGGAGTTTTTTCTCTATGCCCGCAGCAGTGTTCTTCAGAACCAGAGTGTAGTCTCCTGCATCTGTTTCGTTCACATCCCTGATCTCTAGGTGGTGTTCCTGAGGTTTAAACCTGGGGTAATCCTTCTGCCTTTTTATCAGTGTCACATTTTTATACCTGCACACACAGAGCCATATTAACTTTGGTTGCTTGTTCATTATACTGTGCTTTAGGTTATCTGGACCTGTGCAGCCTCATAGTAAATGTTATAAATCAGCAAATAATTACATGCATTTTCCTTCCTATGTCAGTATGCTTTATGTATGCTGATGCAAATAAACTGCTGGTTTGAATGACCAGCATTAACTTACCAGTGGACGACTGGAGTTGGATAAGCGAACACTCTCACAGGCAACTTGACTGACTTTTGTCCAAGTGTAGCTTCCACCTTGGAACCATCCCTGTATTCCAAACTGATGAAGGCCTTCTCTGAAATTGGATGACTTCATTAAAAGTATTCAGTGAAGGTAATACTGGGTTCTGTACTTCTTTTCTGAATTACACTGATTTGTTTAGGGGTGCACAGAATCTGGTCTTACATTTGTTCATAAATTGGACTTAATGCTTATTTGGGGTAATATTAGAATTATAGCCTGAGAAATTCACTTGCACACACACTGTGACACTAACTGTGACTTTGAATAAGTGTTTAGCCAAGTCATCGGTACTGACATTTATTCAGGGATCATTTTTTCACTCGTCTATGGGTTATAGCTTTAACATTTTTAAAAGTGCAAAAATACTGCAGTAAGTATTGTCCACAAAAGGTAAAAATAATAATTTATCAATTATCATTATTGACCCACAGCTTCCCCTTCAGTGTATCTTTAGTTCCCCTTCAGTGCACTTTTAGTTGTTGTAGACCTACCATGCACTTTGACTAGCATGGAGCGTTCCAAACTCTTCTCCACACCATTAGCTGAGCAGGTGTAGACCCCAGAGTCGGTGACACTAACATTGCGGAGGGTGAGGATGCTGATGGCCTCTGTAGCTTGTGGCATGATATGGCGCACAGACTGCAAGCTCGCTAACCGGTTTTCCTGTGAGCACAGTGGGAATCACACAGTGAAATTATATTAAGATGTTGAATCAATCATTCCTATAACTAAATCAATTCAAGTTCTTTGGGCATTTGGCAGGCAAATGTTAGTCGATTTTAGTAGAATATAGTAGAATATGTTCTCACTTTATGAAACTTTTTAATCATATTTAACATGAATATGTCATACTTATATTGTGGAAAAACCTGTTATCATATCATCTCAAATTTGAGTAGATGTTTGTGAAGTCTGCAAGTAGATAATCATCAAAAATGTTGACATTCAGCAAAGGTTTTTTGCACATTCCGACTGTAGCACACAAACCAAACAAATTTATTAGGACCTAAATATCTATAAATCCATCTGTGATTATTTGATAGAACCCTTATCAAATTGGGTCAGTTGTAAGGTCCTTTAGTGTCAAGTAGGCTTTTCTTTTGTGTGTTGCTTGGACCCCCGTAATCGCCACATCAGCTATATTCATTTATTCATTTATTCATTTTGCTTTCACCCTTTTCATATCAGAAAGGTCAGTGAGGAATAAGGTATCATATGCAGAAGAAAAATGATTCAAACAATATATTAACATTTCTGCAGAGAAACAGAAATGTAAAAATCATCATACCACTGACTGATGGCTCTTAAGCATAACTGCAATATGTCCTCTGGGAGTGTATTATTTAAAGATCAATACTCAGTCTCATGCTTGTATTAATCAAACAAATTTCTTGGCTCCATCTTACACGAAGCAAATTCATCATGCTTTTGTCAATATGCTTCCATTTCTTGCAATACACATCAAAAAGATTTCATAACAAGACGAATATTGCAGAAGTCATTCATGCATCTTATTTACCTTTTGGCCTGGGTAGGTCCATTTGAATTCCACGCCCGTATTGAACTCCACCAGTGCCGTGCAGTTGAGGACCAGGGCATCACCTTGCATCAGCTCATGGGACGAGTCTTCAGGATACAGCTTCAGCTCATAAAAATGTTCTCCTGTGGGCCATTGCAAGCATCACATGGACAGTTAGCACTTGTGTCTAGCAAGTGCAGCCACAGAGGAGCTTCGTGCTAGCTTTTGACTTTTTTGTTTTTTTGCAGGAACTCCACTACCTGTCAAAAGTTTGGACACCCCTTTTCATTCAATGTGTTTTATTTGGTTTTATTATTTCTACATTGTATATTAATATTGAACACATGGAATCATGCAGTAAACAAAAGAGTAAACAAAAAAGTTTTTAATAAAGCAATAATGGAGTGTTGTTTTTTTCTTCTCATGTAAGTGTATCTTTTAATCATGTGGAATAGAACTGTAGTGGAATACGTTACTAACAGTGTACCAACCCGACCATCACAACTGATGATCCCAAACACATTAAGAGGGCAAGAAATTCCTCTTATGAACTCTTGAGGAAGAACACCTGTTAATTAAATACCATTCCAAGTCGATTTCTCATTAATCTGACTGAAAAAATGCCAAGAACGTGCAAGACTGTCATCAGAGCAATAGGTAATGTTTTCAATATTATGTAGCCCATAATAAATGAAGTTTTATCCAAACTTTTGACTGGTAGTGCACATGTCAATATATCGTCCTATGGCATAGGTCCAAATAACTACATTTGTACAGATATTCTAATTATGGATAATTTCAGGGAGCTGACAGTGACTGATGAGTTTAATTACACGGTTTGTCTGCTAGCAACGCTCTACAAGTCAAGCCAGTTTGGTAATCACAGTGAACTGAATAAAAACTGTTAAGACAATATTTTGGTCCCTGGTGATTTGCTTGTCAGAGTCCAAGTTCATACTGAGCTAGACTTTAAAATGTCATTAGTTGATGTGTTTCATTCAATATTGTTGCTTGGTGTGAGCCAGTCTGTCACGTTACGCTCAATTAGACTTCATTTTTCCCTCCATCTGATAAGGCAATTGATCTTGGCATGCAGTTTGTATTCATTTCACTTTTAATCAAAAGAGAATAAGAGCTGACTTCATTCAACAACACAATCTCATGAATGTTTTTGAGGGGTCAGCAGGCGTGAGACCCCTCCGCTGCCAGCTCCCAAAACCTGAACGTACTATATGTTCTTTGCGATTGAAAATTATATGGAATGTGGCGTCACGTTATACAGCTAATCCCTCTAAGTAGTTGGATGAACATAGCGAATGAGCCCTTGTCTCTTAATGAAGAGGTGAGTGTCCAAGAACAAATGGGGTCTCACCAGTTTCCATCACCAAGTAGCTGGACGTGTACTCTCTGCCATATGAGGTCAAGGAACAGTAGAAGCCAAAGAGCATGGGTGTGTGGTTCATGATGTATCTGGGGACAGACCACCCTTTCTTGTTGCTCCATGTGATGTCTTTACCTTCCAAAGGCATAGGATCTGTCTGTAACTACAGACCCAAAGATGAGAAAATAATCATTTGTCATCTTTTGAAAGGAGATACTGTCCAAAATATCTGTTACAACTACGTACACACTTGAAAAACAAAGGAAACAAGTGTCTCTTTATAATTTCAATGTATTAGGATTTTAGTATCTTACAACAATACAGATGGATACAGTACAGTGTTGTAAATGTATGGTCTTAAGCATTTAGCATTTCAGCTATATTAAAAAAAAAAAGGTCAGGCAGATGGCTGTGGAATGATGGGGGGCAGACTTTGCCCAAGGACAAAGATTTTTGATGCCATGAATTTCATTCCATTTCTCATATCTGACTGCATGTCCTCAGGAGACGAAGGGTGAGAATAGCATGCAACTGTCTGCTCTGATGGAGGACATTGAAATAATCCAATAGTTTTATACATCATCTCCTTCAATGGGACCTTAAATCTAAGAAGATGCATGGAGGAGTACGCTTTTAATAATCTGTGTATTGCAGCTAACTAAATTTGCCCTGACATTCTCATCTGAATTGGACCCTTAATCAGAACAATAAAACTACGCCTCCCTTATAGGTAACAATCGAGCATCCAGAAGTATTCGTGTTCAAATCTTATTGTAAACGGCCAGATTTATATCTGCACTTCAGCAATTACTGGTTATTTTCTATAATCAATAAGGCTGTCGGTGATCCGCACGAGTCATTTATTATTCTTTTCAGATTTTCAGTGAGGTTTAGGTCATTGTCACTTTCATTTCTACTCTGGTGAGCTGTGTAGCATGCTTGCATACTTACAATGTAGAGAGTGACATTCAGCTCAGGGTCAGAGACCCGGCAGGGCACCATGATGTGTGTATCTAAGCCTCTTACGTAGATGGTCTGCATGTCGTCACTTCTCTTGACGAATGGGTTATTGCTGTCTATTAGAAAAAAAAATTTCTAATTTTACTCTTTCCACAAATGCTCAAACAAATTAAAATCACAATTTGTGACCCCAGTTACTTAAAATTCATAAAAGAAAAAAAAAATGCAGAAATGATCATATTGCAGCTTTATCCAGCAGCACGCATTTTTATTTTCCACATAAAACAAGAATTCTTTTACAACACTGACTGTTCGATCACTAATAAAACATTTCTCTCAACAAGAGAAACTGCAGCTCTCACTAAGCAATACATAGTAATGTAGAAATGCAAATTTTATAGTCTAATAAGATGTTCAATATTACATTCCATATTACATTTCTCTGAAATGGAGTAATGCCGAAATCCCTAATGTCCGAAGTCAAGACATTAGGAATCTATTTTCATGCATTTATTCCCATTTAGCATGGACGGGGGGTCGGGGGGAGCACAGTGGGGGGGTAACAATTAAATCTTCTGGTGCAAAGCTTATTTTCAAACCTATTTTATTCCAAAGCACTCTTATATTACCACCTCCTCAGATCTATGCCTCACACAAACACAAGGGTGAAATGTTTTTAAGGTGCTTAATATAAGACTACAACTAACTATCCGTGATTACTAATAATTATTATTAAGAGCAAGACTGATATCAATCTTTTTTGTAGAAAGGCAAATGAAAACATGTTCCTCCGGATCATTAAAACTCATCAGGCCCAACGCTGTCTCATCTTTCCACAGCTGTATACACAGAGTGCCTACACAGTGCTATGGACTCGAACCTGTGACTCATCTTTTCATTACATATCAAGCAGATGGGCTTATTATGGCTCTGTCAACATTTTACATCACCGTTGTCTAAACCTCATAATAAAACGGGCATGTGTTAGAGAGAGGCCATATGCGGCAGACTGCTAAAGAAACTGCCCCACCCTCTGTTTCAACAGGGGGCTTCGGACCGTTCTTTGAATTTTACCTAAAGGTGTACAATTCTCTAAAAGGCTTCATTAGTTTTAGGCCTGCTATTATTTTTTTCTGTCAGGTTCCAAGTAAAAGGTATTGTCTTGAGGCTTATGTTTCTACCTGCTGGTGGCCCACAGTCATAATAGGAAAAATACACAAACCTGTTGAGCAGTGGTACTTCACATTAAATTAAGGCTTAAGCAGGGAAATGCCTTCTAAAGGGCTCCTCTGACTAACCATGGGCACTCGCATTCACCCCGAGGGCACGAACGATAGAGGCAGTGTGTGCGAGGCGTGAAGCAAGTGCGCAGGGAGGTACGGGAGGCTAACCAAAGCCACATGCGGCTTCACGCTCCTTCCTAATTTATAGCTGCGATTTCAGCTGCTTCTAATCAGCCCCCTGGTAAGATCTATGGAAAGAGTTTCGGCACCTTGTCAGGAGAAATCACCCAGCATTTCACACAAGTAGACAAGCCAGCGGGGCGTCTTTATACAACTCTCCCTAGCCCCTTTGCACCTACGCTCTTAAAGCCCTGACCGCAGGCAAGAGCGCAGAACCAGACAGGCCACTGACAGTGTCGTCTGAATTTGGAGTAGCATTTGGAGCTAGTGCTCACAAATCAATTGGTTACAAATATAGGCCTGAACTGCAGTCAAATTAGCACCACATGTTTTTGCAGCAGGCCTTTAAAAGTGTCCATTGTGCCGTGCCGTTTTTCAAATAAATACCCACTCAGTCTCTGTAAAATGTTATACTGTAGGGCCTGTAGTGTTCAGTTGGTCTTTTTCCAACTCCATTTTGTGGAGAAAGTGCATTGCAGATTGGTCAGAAATTGTAGATGTAGTCAGAAATTTTAACTGTATACTTTAACTGTATACGAAGCAAAGTCCTCCACCCGCCAAAAAAATATGAATAGCAATTTTCTATTAAACTGGTAAAATCAAATACAAACAAGTGTGTAAGGCAGAAAAAACTTCTAATTTCTCCAAAAAGCCAACAACAAAGAATGGCACTGTCTGTGCTATGGTCATTTCAGCAGATTTGCTTTGCTTTATTACATTCTTATCATTTGGTTTATTCAATATTAGGACCCTTTTGGAGCAACCTCAAAGGCAAAACAAATAATTTGAAGCTGTATTACCATGCAGTCTTCTTTGATCATTTGAATAAGGGCAACACTTGAATGAAACGCCTTTTGCGTCCTTGTCTGACTCCCAAAGAAAAGAGAAACCGTAGGATGACAGGATATTTGAGCAAGAAAACAGACTTCTCGGGGGGTTGGACAAATAAAAGCAGACTTAGAGATGTGCATGCCCGGATGAGGCTGTTTGTTCTACGATGGAGCTATTCATTTCTCAAGTGACCAAAAATGGGCATTTGGTTACTTCTGAAATGATGTAAGAGACTATTTTGTATCAGAAATGGGCTTGGCATGACAACCAGCCTCTGAACTATTACATTTGTTCTAATGTGTCTGGAAAGGTCAAAATAATTTGTGTTCTATGCCTAAACACATTTTAAAATCCCAATAAGTAGGGCCTTACAGATGAGGTTTAGAAAATGACACCACAAGACATGAATAAAAAAATAGCACCGCCCACCTCGTACAAACACATATACGCTGACAGCTGTGGTTCCATCAAGAACTTTAATGTCCTGGTAGAAGCAGCGGTAGAAGCCAGTGTCATTGCTGTGGCTTTTGGTCAGCACTAGGGTTTTGCAGTAAGGTTTTTCAGGCTCTCCCTGGCACTCTCGCACCCACAGCCCTCTCCGGTCGTCCGTGGGGATGGCTGATTGCTGCCCTTCTCGCTCGTTAAGTTCAACTTTGCTGAGAGACTGCTCAGGCCAGGCCCAGTCCAGAATGTGCTGTCCCCTGCGTCGAGGGATCAGAAAAGGTCAAGCACGGTTCACAGGCATCCGGAAGGTTTATTCAGAGCAAGCCACTTGAGACAGAGCTCCTTCAGACTTTGAGCATGCATGATCCTGACCTACTGACCTATTGACACTCTGGCTTCTCTACTCATGCAGCCTTCATTGAAATTCTGTCCAGTGTTCACACTTACTCCATAATTCTACAGTATAGTACAATTTATGGCAGTTCCTGGAGCACTATTCTGTATTTCCAAAGACAATATGCATCGTTACCTGGACTATTCCCTTCTTGAGCATAAATCATAATAACAAAGTAAGTAATCGTTCTTAGATGACTCAATTCCAGAGTAATAATGTACTATATGGCTTAATACCCTTATCTTAGGCTCCCCTGACACAGACTCTGATTGCTGGATTGCATATAGTCAAAGCCAAAGAAAAAACATTGATTTCCTCCCTAACAAGATTATGGAGAACAATGATGTTCTGAACGTGAGCCATGGCCATATAAAATACATAATACTGCTCATTAATCACACTGGGATGAGGCCAAAATAGATATTTTCCTTCCCAAGGCGCATGTTTGCTACCGATGAAAAACAATTTATCCACTGGATTCTTTGCCAAGGCAGCTGAAGAGGGATCAGAAATAAATGTAGCTGGAATGTCTTTTTCTTCCCATATGTTCAAAGACTTATTGTCTAGTGGTGTTGTCTGAGAGTGGACTTAGTCTGCCTCAAGTACTCACATCCAAATATAACATTCCTTGTATGCGTCAAGAACCTTCAGCCTACATGATCTAATTCATCAACATGCGTTTTCTTATTAAGAATTTCCTCACACTGCCCAAACACACAGGGAAATGTTCACTGATGTTGCATGAAAGTAATTCCTACCTGCATGTAATAGTCAGTGTGTCATTGGCGTCAATCACTAGTTGGTCTTTGGCACTGTCGAGGGTAGGTGGGGTTATAGAAAACCCAGCCACCAGACCTGAGGGAAGAGAGAAGATGATTATTTGCTTTTTTGGAATTCAGGCTTCTGAAAGCAGGCTCTTCAGCAGCATTCAGTCCGTCTGCATGTTACTGGCACCCATCACTGGTCATGACAAAGGTTCGGGCGCTGTTATTCATTACTGGAGATTTGCTATCAATCCTTTAGGTAATCCAGAGCAATCCATGGGATTACCTGAGCAAACACTAACAGATGTAGTCTTGGGTTTAAATCAAGAGTGATTTTGATTTATTTCCCGCTGGTGGAGCTTGATGTTCCAAGAGCCCATTAAGGCTTCTGCAACTGGCAAACGTTTCTCAAATGGGATAGAAGAATAGGGTAAAAGGTCACTGCACACATGTCAAATCATCTTTGACAATTATTGGCACATTCACGATTGCACTTTAAGGATATGAAGCCGATGGAAATGTCACTGAGTCCTGTGGCACACCTGGAAATAGTTAGAGATGAAAGTACTTCTTAAAATAAAGCATGAACGTTACATAATAAATGTAGAATGTAGAAGTAAAAAATAGCAACTCGAGATGAGTGCCTCACTGTCTTATGATCCACTAGACTTAAGATCCACTTCTTTGCAATGTATTTTAATGAGCACTGTGTATCCTACATAAAGTATGTATCAATGTTGTCTCTTTATTCAGGCATTCAGTGTATTTTAGGAAGTGTAATACATTTGTACTGGCTTAGGATATGATCTCCAAGTGAACAATGAGAGCATTTGTAATTTAAATATAAATGAAAAAGTGCAGCATGTTTTTATGGCAGCCACGAATGGTCCTTCGTTCGTATGGTTATTATTTCATTTAACTGTGCAATACTGTCGAACTCTAACCAAATCTTCTAAGAGATCAGAATCATTAACAAATTTCTGGAAAAGCCTTCGAGGGCTGCTGAAACTGAAATTCAGTGAGAGATTGGAGGTGTGGAAAATACAAAAGCAGATTCTCTTTGTGCTGAGCTAAGGAAAGCACAAGGCCTACCATGGCCCTCTTCCTGAAAGGCCAGCAGCACACATGCCAATCAGAAGTTCAATTCTGAAGTGCTGCGTTTCATGCACACAATCCAAGTGCTTCAGATGCATCCTGCCTCCGCAGACCACAATAGGATTTTGTAAATATTCAACAGTAAGTCCGTGACCTGTTTATAGTTTGAGTTGGGCCTCTTGGCAGCTGGCAGTTTTTTTCTTGTAGATATTCTAAGCTCTGCAGATTTATTCTGGAACATCAGCTGATTGAAAACAATACTAACAGAAAGTCGCTCTTTTGCTGACTTACTTTTTTATAAAGTACACATTTAATCGCAGTGTAATGCTGCGTTCGTAATGTACAGGCATGATGACTATGATGCTGATTGAGATGAAGATTATGGTTTAGAAGAGACTCCAAAAACAACCAAAATATCTGTGGAGATAAACAAAACATTAACAGTTCTTTGCTGACCATTGACGCGAAGAATGCAACGGGCCACAGACGGTTTTCTCTCTCACTACTACCCAATCTAACGAGGTGGTCTGCATGGTCCAATACATTCTGGTGGTTAATATACTCTTCGGAATGCACTGAATCATTGTACACATCATTGTGGCCTAGGAGTAACAAGATATAATGGACCCACATGTTTGGTATGTGCAGCTTACTGAAACAGAAGCCTATTAGATTACCTACAATTACACTAAGGGCAAAAGCCTTTCTTCATCAGGGTGGTTGGTATGGGTTTGAACTTCCACTCTTTCAAAACTAAAAGGCATAGAAATAATGTTTTACAATTGGTGTTCATAACTTTTTACTTGCTGCTAAGAAACAACCAATAGCTGATGACTTTGGACTTCAATTGGCAAACGTTTCTCAAATGGGTTAGAAGAACAGGGTGAAAGGTCACTGCACACATGTCAAATCATCTTTGACAATTATTCACAATTGCAAGTATATAAAGCCGACCTGGAAATAGTTAGCGATTAAAGCACTTCTTAGAATAAAACATAAACATTACATGATGCATAATTAGAACCCTTACTTTTGAATGTAGATTATGATTTTGGACGTCTGTGGAGCTAAGAGAAAATGGTCATAACCAATCTGAACTAAGATGAGACTGTTTTACATCTACCCCAAGCTGCTTATTCACACAGTTAACACTGAAGCGTCTGTGAATACTGTACGTACACATAAATACACAAGAGCTTTTTCTTTTTGTTTACAGTGAATGAGATGTTTCCTCCTAAACTGAGAAGAAACATTACAGTATTCTTTTAAAAGAACCAGATGTTTATCCTAGTTTCCAGATTAAAGGTGGTGATCCTGCAGCTCTACTCTGACATTTGAAGCTTGAAACACAAAACGCAAGTCCTAGCTGTGATGAAGCCTTGCTTTCTGCAGGCTCACACTGCCATCTTTCCTTTAGAAATCCTAGAGACGCACCTCACTGTAGACAGCTCAGCTGTAGCGGTACCAGGGCTGCAATTTAGGACCCAAGGCTCTCCTTTTGTCTCAAGGACTTTTCAATCATTTGTGGTTGTTCAAATAAACAGCACCATGCGGAGGCCAACAAGTCAGAGGAAACATCCTCCACAAAGTCTCTTGCCTCCATTATTTTGGGAACAGACAATTTCCAAACCCTAACAGAGAGACGGCAAGAGGGCAAAACTCCTGCAGAGAAAAGCACCGGCCTGCAGACTGCAGCCATCACCTTGACCCTTCAGGATTCACATCTTCCTTTCGATTGTCCAAACACCAAAGCACTCGCAGTGGAAGCCTGGACCTTCCTTCAGTCAAGAGCTCTGTAATTGATTTTTATGAAGCATGGGCAGGAAGTGGTTTTCCAAGGGTGTGCATTTGTTGGGAGAGTGCCAGCTTTGAAGGACTGTGTCTGTACAATAAGGATTCCTAGTTTGAAATATTGAACTCACATTAGCTATTTTTAAATGATTCATCAAAGCTATTTTACAAATTTTCATCAGAGACAGCACCTAACAAAAACAAACAATAATATCCACGAAGATTCTCTTTCCATGGCTCTCCAGAGTAAACACAGACAGAGCAGAAGGCTTATTAGTGTGTAATTACCACAGTTGTTCATTACTAATTCACAAATTGTTTCATACGGTTCATTTGATGCTAAATTACTCCCTGTAATGGCTCAGGTATGGCTCATGTTTGCAGACTGAGGAGCACTATGCAGTCTCGATTTATGAAATTTCATCAAAGCTTATTTACTCCCGGCAAGCTCCTGCTGCTGCACGACCACAGCCCACATTACTCAGACACCGCCTGCACGTGTTACAGGCACAGAGACAAACAGTGATACTGCAAACTATGAAAGACGGAAGAGAATGAGGTTTAGCTCCGGGGTGGGTGGAGACCTTTTTGCTTTGGGACGGGTGGGGGTCTGCCCTGAGGGGAATGTTGACTGATTGCTGATACAGTAGAACAAGCAACAGCCAAAGACTGCTGATGGATTTCTCGAATAGCTCAAGTGCCTTAGTGACATACCGGCCTTTCTGTTTTCCACCGAAAGCTTATCTCTTTAAAATTTTCTGGTCTGAGATGAAGATGAGCACAGCGGTTGCTTTTCTGCGAAACCCAACACATCTTTCCATAACTCGAGGTGGTGATGTAACCTTGATGGAAACACTGTGTGTGCATTATAAATTAAATGCATGTGTGAATGCCTCACCCTCTATACGAGCCATGGCCCGTTACGTATATTAGAATGTGTCTCTATTTTACATGAAGTACTGTGGAACTATACAGACAGGATAAAGCCCCGGATAAAGAACGAATAGGCATTCTGCCATCTCGCACAGCACTGCTGTGGTTCCATGTGATTTAGAATGATCTACATCCACAAAGGGCCCGTGCTGTGAAAGAAGGAGCCCAGTCTGGTGCTGGAGATGATTTACTGTGAACAATAAGAGGCTCCCAGTGTGAATGTGTGAACTGTCACATCTCCTTTACAGTATGTCCCCATATATGTAGGCTGCACTAAAAAGAGGCAAACTAATAGAACTATACACACACACACACACACACACACACACACACACACACACACACACACACACACACACACACACACACACA
>JBBMFX010000030.1:14464062-14478400 GCA_037832545.1 Rhabdalestes septentrionalis | reverse complement strand
ACACACACACACACACACACACACACACACACACACACACACACACACACACACACACACAAACAAACACACACACACACAGTCGGTGTCCAAGATTCAGATACACATTTTGAGATTGAACTCTAAGAGAATGTTGGTTAATGAATATGGTATGCCTAGTGCCAGAACTAGGACTATAGATACATTTGCATTCTACTGAGGCATGAAGCAAATGACAGGCCTTTGGGAAGCATGTGAAATCTCAGCCCAGATTCAGATGGGGCTTAGCATACTTAGAATCCTCTATTAGGAATCAGATTTTCATCTTTGTGTGGGACAGTTATGGAAGCCTTGTGTGCCAGATGTCAATCTTTTCCATATGACTACACATTCTCCCCCACACCCATAAAAAAGATGCAATGTATGTGCATCCTGGAGAACATTTACAACGGCTTTCAGTGCAGTAAATAACAGCACATACAGAAGTAATTAGAAGTGTTAACTGACGGGTAGTGGCAGTTAAAGACACACGCTGGATTACTTCAGCGTAACTGTTAGCACAAGGCAAAGACGAACATGCCTGTCTTTGCAATATATATGCTAGAATACATTTGAACTCAAAAGGCACTGTAAGCGGCATATTTTACGTCGTTTCTATACTCTCACTGTGATGTATGTTAAATAACTTGTCGGATCATATTGAGGACTCAACAATATATTAAATCCAGTCTGTATTACATAAGTATAGACTATGCTCATCTCCTTGACATTTCAATTTTTTAAAAGAAAAAAACCTTAATGGTAGTGAAGTCTTTCGTATGTTTTGGCCAAGAAACTTGTCAGAAGTGTTCCAAGGAATTAGCTAAGTCATGGGCAAACCCAAATTTATTTAATACCTGACATATATAACATTACACAAGACACAAGATGAGAGCTAATGGCTTTAACACTGAGCACTAAACGCTTTAACACATCTTGCCTATAGAATAAACAGGGAAATATCCTAACATTATATTGCTGTAAATTTCATCTAAGAAAAGGAATTTTTTTTTAAAAGCATATTCTCATTCCACCACAACACTTATAGGGATAAGGTTCCTTTCTGTGGAACAAGAATATTTTTTCATCATAAACCATAGACTATTGTATGTATTCCAGTCGTGTCTAAAAGACTCCAGGCACTTATGGTTGTGATTAGATGAAAGAAAAGGCTTTCTTGTGCTTTTCTTTTTATTTATTGCCATGGCTTTGATTTCTAAATGTAGATTTGGGGACTCATTGACCCCAAAATCCTGTCGGCTTGAGGAAAACTACAACCTTTACTATTTTTTGCCTCTCTTACTATTATCTGTACATTTTGTGGTGGTAAAATTAACCTCTTTTAATCAGATTCACTACAGATGTGTATATTTAAAACATATTAATTATTGCCCCAACAGTGAATATGGGGCATTTTCAGGTGTGTAGTTACATTTCTATAGCCAGTGCCTGATTTATGAAGGCCAAAGCACTCTTCTCTCATTTGATTTGTGTATTTTTCAATCTTCTCCTTGCTAAGGGAATTGGGCTTCTGTGTCACCTCATCTTTATACCCCAGCAAAACGAGAAATAATAGATGATCTCTTGAGAGCTGAGAGTAAACTCTCAGGCGAACTTAAAAAAGTAAAACTTGAATGAGAATTTACTTTAGTCACAGTTTGCAACTGTAGTAGAAATACAGTTTGCACAAGCAAAAATAATCTTAGGCAAAACAGATTATTATTGTTCCTAACCCATCTGAGAACATGTTGAATGTGATAGTCCCCACAGCTGTGAGGCCCAAAGCTGGCTCTATTTGTACAGAGAGGGCAATACTCCCTCAGCTAATCTTAATGGCTTTCAGGAAAACATGCAGACTGGACAGATATTAACCCAACAATTTCTCTCAGGAGATGAGTGTTTATTTAATGCTCAATTACAGCTTGACACAGACCATGCTATGAGGATATGTTTCATTAAGATTAGGCGAAGACTCAGTGGAGACTTTTCCAAGTCTTTTTGAATATGTTGCCATAATTGGAACCAAATATCCAAAAAACTGTGAAAACCATTGAGGCAATGCCACTGGATATCCATAAACATTCTTTGTCTGATGAAATCTCTGTAATGGGTGTTTATAGAGTTACAAGCCTGTGGTGGAAAAAGAGCTCCGTCTCTTTAAACTGGCCACATTACTAGGGGTTTCATCAACCTTGCCCCTAACAAAACTGGTCATGCAACAGATGTGTGGTTTGCCCATCATTCTTTTTGCTGACTAAAACAAACGCCTGGCAGCATCAATTTGTCATAGTCAAGAAAACCGAAGTCAAGCCGTGGTCTATTTTGACAACTAGACCTCCTGTGAAAAATAGATAAATCAGATACGCTTCTGGTCAACAAATCTGTCATTCTTTCACCTTTTGAAGATTTTTTACTTCTTATGTCCAAAACATACCCAGCGAGAGTGTCTTTTATGGCTTACACCTAGACAAAGTGAAAGGCTTGCTGTTTGTGCTACATGAACGGAAACGTGGCAGATTTGATAGGCCCTGATTTTGTTTTGTCATTTCCAGTAAATTTCCTGTTCCCCAGCCCCAGTTCTCGCTTCACAATTTCCTTTTGAGAGAGATGGTGACATTTTACGATTAGCTTTTCCTCTGCTCTCTGCATTTTTCTCTCCTCGTATGTCAATGAAAAGTTCACCAATTTCTCAGCAGTGCTTGCACCCACCTTTACCTCTTTATTCGTATTGGGAGGGGGTGAGATCGATATATTTTATTGTGAAGGTCAGTACAAATGCCTCCATAAATGCCGCTCGGTCACATACTACATTCTTGAAAGGCATGAGGAGGGAAAATGGGCAAAGAATGGCATGGCTGTGCTTTAACTGGACCGTGTCCTCAGATTTTAGGGAGCTCAGCAAAGTTAACAGCAACAAGAACTGCCAAGATCAGGGTATGAATCCACTTTACATCTAGAGAAATAAGCATCAGGAAGGGGTTTACAATTGGAATAGATCACGGTGCTTTTTATAAAATAAGGACATGCTCTGATATGGCCAAAGCCTACCTATATATTCAGACAGTGGGACCCAGAGCTAACACAGCCATGCACTGAAATAGCGCTGTGTCCGTCCGGCAAGGGGGCAGCCAGGCCATGGAACAGACCTCCTCCCCGGACTGAAGAGTCAGCATCCCCCTGCTCCCTGGAGGAACTTAGTCAACACTGGGGTGGGGATGTGCCACACACACTTCACAGAAAAACAGAGAGCATAAAGTTTTTTAAGCCTAATTTGTCTTTCCTCTACACACAAGGCCAGCTCTGACTTTGATTCCTTTGTTATCAACGGAGGATGGGAGCCAAATAGAAACTGCATGTCCTTTTTGCGCACATTTATCTGCCTGCTAGTGCCCTTCCTATTTCCTGGCTGGACTTGAAGTGAGGATGTTTTGGGGGTGGTAGGGGGACGAGGGGAGTTAGGCATCAGCGTGTGTTTCCTACATGCCGCGCTTGTCCCCTGACTACAATTTCCTGTACCTGTGCCGGCGGCCACACAGGACGTGCTCCGCTTTCCACTGCACCGTTTCAATTGTCATCACATTCGCCCCAAAATTACTTCCCAAGCAAGGTTAGAAGGAAGAGCATTTTCCACTGACGATTGCGGCACAACAGCAGATTCTCATGCACTTCAGGTCACGGGCCAAAATCAGACACACGTGCCCGAGCCCGATTCGCACACAGTCCCCCCGCTGACCTAGAACTGCGATGATTCCTTGGTGTGAGCCAGCGTGGATGTCCTGTCATCCTTACACCAGGAAACATTTGATGAAATATATTGTAGCGGCACTCCCATTAATGGAGAAGTCATTGCCTCACATTTCAGATAACTAGGGATTCCCTGTGGAGCAAATAAATCTGGTGAGGTATGGCGGTGCTGATGTGGCCGAAGAAAAAAGACAGAAAGGTCGGAAGGAGGTAAGTGGGTTGGATAATAGAATGGGTGTGGGAGGCCAGGATGAAGCAGGCAGTTTCCTCAGAGCCCACCAAATACTCTCTTTCCCATGAACCCTCATTGACCTCAATGACAGGGCATGTCGTCTCAGTGACTAGAGAAACCTTAGACTTGTGACGCCTCATACCGCTCCGTGACTTTTAGCCACGGGTCATGGAGACTCCGACTAATAAGCTCCAGTTTCCAATTTGTCAAGGTCCCTAAAGAAGCATCAGAATTCAATAAAAAAAAAACAACACTGTATCAATACCATGATGGCAAGTTCTTGATCACAAACCAGACGAAACTTCTACACAGAAAACTGCTCTGTAGTTAATAGATACACACAGCTAAACTAATCAGATGAGAAAACCAGCTCTCCAATCACCTTACATTTAAATGTAGACGCTTGTTCTGTAAAGTACAAATGAATCAGGCCAGAGACAAAGCTAGTTTGAAACAAACATTTCCTCTGTGCTTTTTAATTCACATTTTGATGTTTAGATATCTTCAGCCATTAACTAATCAAACTGTTCTTGGTCATTAACTAATTAAATGTGGTTGCGCTGAGCCCCTAAAGTACTGGAAGAGAGAGCCTTTCTCCAACAAAAGAAAGTTGTTCCCCCACAGCACTGAAGGCAATGTTCTGTGGGAATACATTTATTTTTGATCAGATGATCATTCATAATCTGTCACCAAGGAGTGCTTTTCTCATCTCCACCTACTGTTGCAATATTAGAAGAGAAGGATCTAACATAAGACATGCATAATATGAATAAAGTCTGGAGAAGGAAAAAAGGCTCCGCAGGGGGAAAAAGCTGCTGGAGGCAGTGCGTATGTGTGTGTGTGTGTGTGTGTGTGTGTGCACGTGCATGTGTGTGTGTGTGTGTGTGTGTGTGCACGTGCATGTGTGTGTGTGTCTGTGTGTGTGTGTGTGTCAAATCTCTAGTCCCCTGGAGTGAAGCAGAGGTAGACATTAGCTCAGCATCCTGAACACCTAATAGTAGATTATTTTTTAAACTAGGAGACTGTGATAAAGACATTCTCACTTCAGATACACCCGAGCAAAATATCAATGAGCGAGTCTCAAGCTGTTTTTAATCACCAGGGACGGTAACATAAAACACATTGCAGTGAGTGAGCTGTTCAACGAAAGGGACAAGAGGCTCAAGATAAATATCCACTCCAGCTTCAGTGTAGGAGAGACAAGCAAGTGCTTTTTTTTTTACACGGCCTTTTGAGACATGCTCATAATGCGAGTGCCCTTTCTTCTTGACTTTAATGAACATTCTAGAGTCCTGCCTGTGAGACAGTCTCAAAAGTGAAATGGTAGTAACATTAAATCAGAAAGCCCAAGGGCTAATCGTCTTCCATTTGAGGAGGAATTACATTAACAGCCAACAGATGATCAGAATCAATAAATGTGGACAGCTTCTTCTGCTGCCTCAGGCTCTTGTCTGTTGAACAAGTTTTGTTTCTGATTAAATCACAATCAACTCTTTTGTGCCTCCAAGCTCCTATTTTATTTTTTCCGATTTTTGCCTCAGTTAAGGTTAGTGTTCAGTTAGGTAATTGGGGACCACTTCTAATAATTGGACCCAGTCTTCGCTGCAACATAACAGGCAAATTCCCAGAGCCACCAAACCTCCATGTGGTTTTCATTTGGAGAGATATTTAAGGGGGACACATATAGCTGGGTTTCTTATGGCCATGGATACCTAATGCTGAAAGAGGCCATCTTTCCACACAAGCCTCCACCCAAGGTGCAAGAATCAGCATGTATAACCTGGAAAACACTTAAGCAGCAAGTTGTCCTTGGACCCCTCCTGGGTCTCACTAACTGACACCTGTGATGACAGACGCCCTCTTGAATTTGTCTTTATTTGGAGTTCACTGAGAAGAACCTTTCATACCAAACAGTAGAGCTCCTCATCACTCTGAATGCTCTACAGACTTCACCAGTGGGAGCAAGGAACATTCTTTTAAAAGCAAGCTAATGCTCCTAAGATCCAAGCAGAGATATGCAAACAGTTTATGCCCTTATCATTATCACAATCATCAAAAGAGGCATTAGGAAGCCTGCTCAACTGAGTTGACCTTATATAAACCAACAGATTAATATTTCATGAGAGAACAATAAAGCCGCTACAGGGGCAAAAGTGAATAACAACTGCATGTATAGCAGCTGCCAAAAACGTTTTGTGACCTGATGGCTTAAACAGATCAAAGTACCAGTAAAGGTAGTTCAGTTGGAAGAGACACTGAGTTTTAAGCCCAACCATCGATGCCAAAACTGATCATCTGTCCTGGCAAATTGACCTGCAGACTTTCATGTAGGTCAGATCATGTAGAACCTCACATGCTGGACCATTATCAACCAATTTCATCTCTTTAAATACATAGTGTGTTGAAATCTATTCCCGCATCATTAAGCATCTTAATACATTTGTGAGTATCAATGAGTATCACTGAATAAATTAATTAACTCCCTCTAGTGAGAGGTTGACCTGTGGTCTGAATTTTTCCTTATTTTTTCCACAGACCATCACATAGTTGGCTCAACTCTTAGGCGCAGCCTTTGGTCTATGAGGTGTTACACTAGTGTAAGTGTTAAGTGTCCATTTGTCATCCATGAACACAGCACAGTACAGAGCACAGCATGAAAAACATAAAATTGCTCTCTGTATTTAATCCATTCATCCAAGTGCAGCAGTAAATAGCCAGTGACACAGCGCCCATGAAACCTTGCCCAAAGGGTACATTGGTGGTGCTACTAGCAGACCTGGGATTCAAACCCACAACAGACCACCAGTGAATCATTACACCTGAGGATGGAGCCTGCTCAGTTTAGAAATCCTAAATTACACCAATATTCCCAATGACATCTGTCAGTGTGTCAGTCACTGTTGCTTCTGGTGAGGTTGCATAAATTTCTAAAGCAGGTCTGGTTTACATTACACTTTTTGTAAGGTTGAAAACCTTTGAGGACAAAAAGTCATTAACACAGGACAAGTTTTGGTTTGAAACAGGCCTAAAGTAGAAGTAAACTTTGGAAATCCGCCTACAAACAGCCTGGCGAGTTCACTTTCTTGCCTGTGAGCAAGTTTCCAAGCAGCACGCGCTCCAAACACGGCGCCTCACCTGAGAAAGAGGCGATCCCGATCCAAATCCCACAGAAAAGTGTGCACTCTCTCTTCATCTCCAGCTTTCCAGTCCTCGAAGGTTTTAAATTTGGTGCCAGACTCGTTGGTGTGCTGGTGGCATTGAAGTCCTCGGAGCGCGCGTCTCTCTCATCAGCGCGAGGAACCCGGAGTTGCAGGACCGAGACCTGGAGACAATGAGGAGGGAAATTATTTTCCCAGTGAAAAAAGAAAGACAGACGAAATTCACGGGGATCTGAATGGATTTACAATCATTTCCTTTTTCCCTCCTGTGACTGACTGGCTAGCCCACCCCTTTTTCGTTCATAAAACGCTTTGGGGGCAGTGGCTCATATTCGGACCTTTAGGTTAGGAGTCTCCTCCTCAGCTCACAGGCTGAAACTTCCCACAGTATAAACTCATGTGAGGAGACAGCTTTTCCTTTAATGCTTTGTTTGGGTATTTTCTAACTGGGTGTTCATGCAAAATGTTGGGGGAAATGACAGAGAAGAAATGAATTAATGCAGAGTGCAAAAATTAAATGCCAATTCATTGTCCCTCAAAAAATTGAGGGATAACTATAATATTGATCAGACGTATGAACCGCAGCACTGACCGTCTGAGTTGCCCCGAAACCCCATTCTAAATGACAAAAACGTCTGACCGTTACACCAACAGGGACTTTAATGACATTGCATTCAATTGCGTAGACTTTAATATTCATTTGTTCCCCCCTTTGCAGCTTCCAGTCTGCTTGGAAGGCTTTCCAGAAGATTTTGGAGTTTCTGTGGGAATTTGTGCACAATAATTCTGTAGAGCATTTAGGAGGCCAGCCATTGTTGTTTAATGAGAAGGCCTGGCTCACAATCTCTGATCCAGTTCCGGTGTTGGATGGGGTTGAGGCCAGTCAAGTTCTTCCACACAGAACTCATCCAACCATGTCTTTATGGAGCTTGTTTTGGAATGCATGGTGTTGTCCAAAATGTCTTGGTATACCGAAGCATTAAGATTGTCCTTCACTGGAGATAAGGAGCCAAATACGTGTTCCAATACTTTTGTCCATATAGTATACATCTCAGAGGTAATAAATATTCTAAAAAAGTCACTTGTACTGTTTGACTCCTGAGAGACATGCCCTGGATTTCCACGCTTCAGCCAAAATATGGTCTCACAGATGCCTAAACTCCTCTGTGTCTGACTCACCTCATCCCAAGCCATAGCTGAGTAATATTTACACAAGAAAAAAAAGATCTCACCACCTTTTCCGCCTTTCAGTGTAAAGAGACTTCATCCTTTTCTGCGTTTTCAATAATTAAGTTTTTTTTTTTTTTTAAGTAATTTTGTTAAGCTCATACTTTCTGTGAGTGTAGGACTGAGATTTGCTTTATGTCTCCTGAATCAGGAAAAGTTCATCTCATTAAATACAGTCTTCTTTGGAGCAGCCCAGATACCCTTAGCTTTTGTTAAGTTAAGAGAATTTAACACCACCTCGGCACAGAACAATGCGACATAGTTCTGCCCACTCCAAGGGATTTTTTTTTGCTAAATCTAACTTGTTTGTTCAAATATTCATTGATCACCTTGCATGCACAGAATTTATAAGATCCAGCTGTAAATTTTCAATCACATTCAAATCACTGGATAGCATGACAAAAGCATGCCTCTTTCAACATAGCTTTGGTGGCAAATTACACATTTCTGACCACAACAGTAGATTCCGATGAGCTTCTGTTTCCTCTAAGTGCTGTTTTACACACTTCAGATGTTGACTTTCACATTGAGATCACAGGTAAGGTTACTCTCACATGACCCTTCCAAAACGTTCGGCCAAAGCTTCCTGTGGGTCCTTTGCTGTGACGTGGGCTTTTACTTTGTACATCTCACCAGTCTACAATGCAGAGAGTCCTACAGATCCTACAGTTTTAACTCCGGCAGTTCTCCTTCAATTTCTTAAAGACAACTTAGATATCTTTAACAGTCTTATCTTGCTTTGTAGGGTCCATTGTTCTTATTTTAAATCCTCAGCTGCCTAGATGAGCACATGGCTGTTGAGTGTATGCACCCAGAGAGATTTGAAGAGTTACATAATTTATTACACTGTAGAATTGACTATGTCTGACTTGAGTTAAGCCCTAACGAGTCAAATCTAATCCAAGGCCCTCAAAAAATAGCACTAGGGGATTGATTGGGCACATGGCACCCTGTTTTTTTTTATTATATCAAATTCAGCAAACGAATGGTAATCCTTCCATGGTAAATTAAAACATGTCACAGTTATTTTTCTTCCATGCAGAAGGTGTCTGTATATTTTTCAAGAAGAAATTAATGAAATTTGACCAGATAAACCCAGCGTGCTCAGAAGGAGCCCACCATCTACACTAAAGCTGGTAACTAAAACTCCTGAATCAGCGCTTGCATTTGAATAGTAAATAAAGGAATTACACTGTCCCTTTTCTTGCCTTTTTTCTGTTTACCACATGAAGAAAGATGAACATATACATAAACACATCTTAGAGGTAAGAGCTAAGTAAACTTAAAAGTAATTAGAAGTTACACAACTGTCAAATAGAGTAATATATGTGCCAAACTCAGTCACTTTCTTCATGGTTTGTTTAGTATACGTTGTTCAGACAGACACGAGGGCAATATTACCCTCAGAAGGATCCACATCAAATTCACGATAAACAACTGTGTAACCATAATAGGAAAATCTTGTTCGTACATACAAGATACAAATAGCTGCGACATTAGCTTAAATTATATTACTCTGTCCTGATCTCTGTGTTCCTGATTCTGGTGTAGACTTATTCCTACATGAATAACAAGACCTGCCTTTCCAGGGTTATTACAGTGCCGCTGCGCTCCTCATTCCTTAATACAGTACATTTTTGTTCCTGATGGACAAACACAGCTTTGCCAGACGGGCACTCCTTAAGGTGCCTGCAGAGTTTGAGCTTCTCCTTCATCCCTTTTCCCAGCCTCCATGTAGTCAAGCTATTGCAAACCATTACATTCCTTAAAGACACGCTTTTAGAATACTTCAAATTATTAATCCTATTTTGCTTTCAAACGCCAAATGCTCTTGGGAAAGCTAGCTGGAGTCTGAACTGCCAGACCATGTATAGCAGCTGTGCTGACAGGGTCCATGGTTTAATTCATTCTGTTTGAAATATGGCTCTGCTTACATCTGTCAAGAAGCAAGAAAATGTTCAATCCGGTTATTGGCCCCAACAACTGTTTAAATGTCATCATGTTCCTGCCATTATATCTCACAACTTTTGGCTGCGTACGTCTCAAATTGCATGTCCAACAGCTGGCCCCGCAATGGGTTTTTTTGTTGTTGAAACTTTGCCATCTGTAAATTAAGCAGGCTAACCTAGCCTCGCAACTTCCCTAATAGGCAATTATAGCACAGTCTTCACAAACTCTCAGATCAGCAACTGCCTTGACTGCAAATTGTACTTGTACAAATGTGGAAAATATTAATATGAATTGCTGGAGGAACTCTCAGACATCTCCAATTAAGCGATTTCTGGGGTGAACATGGAGGAAAAGAAAGCAAGAGCAAGGCAAAGCAAGGAAAGACAAGTATGTGCGTGAATGTCTGCCGTTTGTTTCTGATTTATGACACTATATGGACAAATGTATTGGGACCCACCTGTTTTTCAGGGTTTGAGCCAAGCGATTCTTCAGCATACCAAGACATTTTGGACATCATCACACTTCCAACTTTGCGGACACAATTTGGGGAATAACCTTTTCTATTCCAGCAGGACTGTGTCCCAGTACACAAAGCAAGATCCATAAAGACATAGCTGGATGAGTTCAGTGTAGAAGAACTTGAGCCCTGACCTCAGCCACATTCAGCACCTTTGGGATGATCTGGAACGGAGAGTGTGATCCTACTCATCCAAAATGAATGCCTGACATCATAAATGCTCTACCGAATGAATCACACAGAATCCCACAGCAACTTCAAACTCTTCTCTAAAGCCTTCCAGGAAGACTACAGTGTCATTAAAGTCCCTGTTGGTGCAGTGGTCAGGTATCCCCTATATGTATGTCCAAATAGTGTATATACCTACTGAGCTACACAAATGCTAAATGTTTGTGCGTGTGTTTATTAGCCCTTTCGTTTCTTCTAGAAGTTTCTAATGTGGATGTTAGAAGTAGGCAATTTGTTAACCCACTCTCACAGCACACCATGCCCAATTAGAATAACAAGATTTTGACTTTCTACTGATTATTAGAACTTTCTCAACAGAGTACACTTAGAAAAACAATTCCCTGGCTGGTATTTTCTTTATGACACCTTAAGCATCATTCCACCAGATTTTCAATATCTGTATTTAAAATGTCAACATGGGTGAGAAATGGTCCGAATTTTTCCCAACGGTGATGACAGCAACAAGACACCATAGAGCTTAATGACTCTGAAAGCTCCCTCGTAAAAAGTTACACATAAATGGCTGTCTGGAGCTCGCTGGTGTTTCTGGAAGTAAATAAAATAGATGTATTATTGCTGACACTGCGACCCGTGAGTCTGGTCACATCCACAGTAATGAAATCCGAGACCCTTCTGTGAACCATTTCATATCACATCACTCACAGTGATCTCAACCAGTGAATCATGCAGAAGTTTTTAGGAATCAGTCGAAATCCCCAATAAGAGACAATGAGCCACGAAGAGTCAATGAGTCAAATACTAATTATTCATCTTAACAAACACAAGCAATTACCTTAACAATTTGTTCAATTACCAACAAAATTGTAATCGTTTATCTAAAGGATTTATATCCACCTCTTTTACTGACTACAGCATTTTGTTTTTAAGCCATAGTGTATATAGTACAGAGTATTTTCTGGAGACTTTGATTTTGCCTTTGTGTGTCTGGGCCTCTGCTGCCTAAGCATTTTCCTCTGGGAAGTTTTCCCGATCGGTCATTGTGCAATTAAATTTACATACAATTTTTCACGAATGAAAATAATTAATATGGAACATACATGATAAATCATTGTATCATACACAGATCATTACATAAGCATATAGTCTGTTATACATATTTCTTTAGGGAACATGTACATCATGCATAGTATGTGACTTCTGTTTTCCTTTTTACCAGCACACACACCCTTTCAAAATTCATCAAGCTCCTTCCCATCACCAAAGGCTGTTGCCGCAGACCATGCTCACTGGACAGAATCCCATTAAGCCTCCATCGGGTGGGATGCAATCATTTCTAATTTCTGTTTTCCGAAATAACAGGACGTTTTGAAACCTAAAACCCCACATGAAACAAAAACACACAGAAACAGCAGGCATGTGCTAAGCACAGCGAGAAAAGCTCGACAGCCAGAGCCACATCAGTTCCAATAATTCCTTTAGAGAGAAAGGCGAGCGTGTGTGTGCTTGTGTGGAGTTTTTTTTGTGTGTATGTGTGTTTTTTCAGGTCGCGCTGTGTTTGATTTGGCTCTAGCACCTCTCATTAGCAAAGCCGTTATGTTGGGCAGGGGATTCTCAACTCCCAGCATTTTTCAAGCATGTACTTGAACACAGCGGAATGGGCTAATTAACTAATTTGGGCCTTCCTCAGCTCATCAAATGTAATGGCCCTCACTGTAGAGCCCTGTTAATTAGCAGCACTGCTTGGATGCAGGACTCAGGCTAATGTCTCTATTGAGTTGCATAAAATGTAATAGTCCTCCAATATAATATATGTTCAAATTATGCTGGAAATTGAAACTGTAATGACAATGTCTGGTTTGGTTTTCATACCCCTTGCCTCAGTGGTACAGCCATACACCAACACACATATTTCACACTGAAAATACCAATAGATCAGGTCCAAGCTTGATCACCCATGCTTGACGCTTCTCCTAGATACAGTTCAGATTCATGAGAGTGCAGGCCAGCCAGACCTGACCAAGTCGTAATGACCTTGGCAGGTGCTTTAGTTTTTGGCATGTTGTCTGTCAGTACCATTTCACTTCTTTGATTCCCTACACAAAAATGCATTCATTCTCTAAAATAGTGGCCCAAGTGCAGTATGCATCACTTTAGATGTCCATGCAACCCTTAAGAGTTACATATAGCTCACAGTGAACATATCTCTTCTTTTTGTGTGTGCTGTTTCTCGCCATTCCAGTGAAAAACACTGGACAAAATGGAGATTAGGAAAGCTGCCCAAGATCTCATAGCTGTGAAGAATAACAGTGACTTAAGTGAAAGTCTCAATATTATTGTAGGCTGTGCTTGTTTCTCCACACCTCCAGGCGTTCACCCTCTGACCTTGGAGGAACGGTCCGTCTGAGTGGTTGTAATGGAGTACATATTTTGAAAAGCCTGTCCACAAGCAGCGCAGCTTACCGGTTCAAAAACACCACTCGCCTCCCGCGTACTGTAACCTTTCTTTGAAATATCCAGCAGTTTTCATTAAAAACACTGCACGAAGTCAAGTTATTAACAGTGAACCCAAAAAAGAAAAAAAACAAGATCAACACTATACTTATGCGCATCAATGCTTTGATCTACAATGTATTTGTAACGTTAGATCAAAGACCACTTATGAGATTGTAGATTAGTGGTTCAACAATGTGGTTTCCAAATTAAAACACTTTCTGAAACAGTGGAAATCAGATATGGTAATGATAAGATACTGTAGATATTGGAAAAATAACTCAAATCACTGATTTTCATATTTGAATGAGCTGTTACGACGTTAAAATCTTTTGCAAATCACTATAACGATGCTGTAAGTTTATTTGTCTTATTATTAAGTTTTCATTGTTATTTTATGTGGAGAAACTTTTAATTCCCTCAATAACTTTAGGTTCCTATAGGTAACATAACTAAAGATAAGATAAGACAAGTTTAAAAGGTCTTAATAAAATACTTTCTGTAGCATCACAATAAGGAACATTAGATAGGCTACGATTTAAGATAGTTGCATATCAGTGTGTCAGATCTCTCGATTTCAGATCTTTCGATCTCATTATATTAGAACCCAATGCGGGTTGACCCACATTGGGTTCTAATACTATGAGATCAAAAGATAAATTTAATTATGGTTGTCTATGTGATGGAAAGGCGGTGCCAATTTTTATGTCCCCTAATCAAATTAAGCCCTGACAACATTAGAGGTCAATTTAGTTTTTTGCCGTAGTCAATGTTTTAAACTACAGTTTGGTGAATGCAGCAATTTGCTGAAAA
>JBBMFX010000030.1:14441526-14454332 GCA_037832545.1 Rhabdalestes septentrionalis | reverse complement strand
TGTATGTAACTGTAGCTAGGAGGTGTAGCCTCGTTTAGGGCAACAAACTCATCAGGTCTAATCCAGGTCTCAGTAAGAGAGAGGACAGAATTAAGAGAAAGGACAGCAGCTCCAGCTCTGCTAGGGTGCAGGCCATCGGGGAGAAAGAACCTAGGACGCTCCCAGAAAACATTCCAGTAATTGATATATGGTAATCTCTGTTGTTTACACCAAGATTGCAACCATTCATTGTGTATAAAATGAGTGAAATGGGAACAAATGTTTGCAGTGACAGTCCGTAAGCATAAAGATAAAAGGTGTCTAGAAAAAAGAGACAAACAAATAATAAATTTAAGCTAATTCATTTATTTATTTATTTATTAAAAACAAAGAAATTAAAACATATATGTATTTACATAATTGTAGACATTTTGGTTGGAACACATTTATCTAGGCACCTTGTATCTTTATCCTTGCGGACTCTCACTGTAAACATTTGTTCCGATTTTTATCATTTCATCTACTCAACATGCCAAAGAGAAGACAGTTTGACAGGCATAAAAAAAGATTTCTGTACCAACAAGATGATTCAAAGCAAATTATAAGGAAATTAGGTGTGGCTCTAGACTTGTAATATTCTGTGAAAGACCAACATACATTGCAATGCGTGGTTGTGGTTTTAATCTTTAACGCTCATGTTCAGACATTCCATTTTTTGAGGCCAGCAACAGTAATCACAAGCTACTAAGGTACTTGCTTTAGCATTCTCCTTGCTGTAGCACCACTCATCAGCCTTTCATGAGTTGAATAAGGTGAGCTGCAATGTGCTGACCTAGGCAATACTGTGGCCTTCTGGGACTGCTGTTCATAGGACAGCAGTAAATTATCCCTGTTTCCCCCATTCCCACCTAAGATCTAGCACAAGACCTGTGCAAAAGTCTTTCTTGGTTAGAACTTCTCATACGCCAGGCTTGGATGTAATAGAACATTGGAAATACATACTTAGAGCACATGACGAGATGTCTGTACTTAGTCTATGTTCCATGTTTAATGTGCATTATTCATTATATAAATACTTTTTGCCATTTTTAGGAAACAGACTAAACAAATCGCTTCTTTACAAACAATCAAGTATCTTTTAATGTCTGGATGGACCGATAAATCACTGAGATGAAATGTGATTCCACCCCCCACCTTTTGTCAGATTATATTGTATTAAATTGATTAAATTGTATTTATAACTTGGCATCCCCATCTCAGAACCTCCCCACTTTTGGAAAGCTTGATACGCCCCTGGAAGGAGTCAATCATCTCAGTGTTACTGAACTCCTCAGTAGTGAACAGATTCACTGATAAAAAGCTTAGGAAGCTTTATAAGCCTAAAATCAGTACAATTCACTTGAAAAAAATTATATAATATCCAAACTACCACATCACATGTATCTGTTATGTTACATTCACATCATATTTCTTTCAAAATGAAAAAGACACAAAAAAGCATTTATCAAAAGATGTCCCACTTCTCAAGATCAACAGACCAGCTGTAGACAGAGGTGACAAGAGAAAATAAAACAGTGAAAATCTCACAACCTGAGTGGAAGTCAAATTTGTCATAGCATGTTTTTGCAAAGCAATGACCTGAAGAAAACTACCAACCCATAACATTGAGATCTAAGTAACAATTACAACGACCTTTCATTCAACGACTCAGAGGTTCGAAGACTGTTGGCTCCAAAGGTAGGTGCTATGGGGGCTGCTGAAATATTTTAGATGCCGTATCTCTAGTTAGTCTTTGTTATTGTTGTTGTTACTTTGTAAATTTGGCCACATCTAAAACAATGGCAAACATTATTAAAAATGTAATAAAAGTCTTGACCAACTGCAATTTCGAGTAATTCAGCACCACTTAATGAGTTAGCTCTGGTACCATTGAGCAGCCCCATTTGTCTTGTATGAGAGAGCTAGTAGCATAGACAAGGCACTGATGGGCATGTGTGGGGAGAGCAGTGCAGTGGCACTTCATATCCATTAAGGGAGCCTTAAACTAAAGATTCAGATCTGCTGCTGGATTTAGTGCTTGCAAATCACAGACTACAACCAAGCTGTAATATATGTAATTTAATTTTGTTCTGACACCTGCCTTGTAGCACATTTTCTTCCTCATGTCATCACTCCTGTAATAAAGCCTATCACTTAAATGAGAAGAAAAAACGATATATGCTTATGTAACAACATTTTAGACCGAGACATTTCTCCTAATTCATTTGTCACAAAATGTTCATTGAAATTTGTTTTCTGGTGTGGGTTTAAAAACAGAGATGAAAAAATGAAAATGAATTGCTTTTGAGCTTGCCTAGGCACACATATTCCAGAGGATTCCAAGTCACATTGAAATGCAGGGGATGTTGAGGTGGAGATTACAGCAATAGGCTGGGGTGCTTGGGTAGCAATGACACCTGAACCACACACACACACTTTCTAGGCAGTGTCAGCTCAGATAAGCGCGACCGGTTGCGTCTGCAGGACCACCGCCGTGCCTGTCTGCAGCGTCCAGTGTCTCAGGTGGGAAAGAGCGTGATCCCTCTGACCGTTTCAGAGTCTCCAGAGCACAATAACAAGCTTCAGCCTCAATTAGCCACAAATCCTGTCCAGGAGGGAGATGCAGGAAGAACCAGCGGCAGGAGACTTCTGATCATTGGTTTGTGACTCACATTAGTGACTCACATTGTAAACTGTTTTTATGTAAATGAATTTTTTTCCCCCCAGTGTCTGATAGTCGGAGGCCTTTTTTGTCAGTCCGACACGGTCAACTGCGCTTCTTTTATTGCCTTGTTAGTGTTTTGGGGAAAATCGGCTTTTCCAGTGCTTGGTGATAAGCACTGAGTGGCTGTATGGCCAAATACATTTGTCTAAGTGCCTCAATTATAATAGAACGACAGCCCACCAATTATTACGCATTTGAAAAATCCCCTGATGTTGCCAGAAAGCACTGTGTTTCCTTAAATTGGAACATCCTTACACTGTCACTGTAAAACCAAATGACAGGACCTCAGGAGAAAATGATTAATGTTGAGGTGATGAGGGATGAAAACCTAATGAGAGCACCTAATAGTGGAGAACTCCGAACGCCATTACTTCAAGACACAAAGTCAACAACAAATCATTAAAAATAATGAGAAATGCCTTGCAATGAAATGGCAACCTGTCCAGAAGTTTTCTATGAATTTTACCCAAGTACTGGGATAGACTGTAGTGATCAGGGGCATATCAAGCTCTCTAAAAGTGGGGGTGTTTTGGGATGAGGAAGCCAAGTTATAAACACAGTTTAAACAATTTAATACAGTTTAGTCTGACAAAAGTGGGGGTGGGGTGGGGGTGGAATCGCGTTTCAACAAAAATGGGGGTGTTGGAGACCCCCCCACCCACCCTGTGTGCTACGCCTCTGGTTATGATATTCCCTTAGCTAGGATATCCCAAGGTAGGATACACCTAGTTATTATATTCTTGGTTAGGACAGCCCTAATTAGGACATCCCTAGTTAGGATGGCCCTAGTTAGCATCTCCCTAGTTAAGATAGCCCTAGTTAGGAAATCCCAAGTTAGGATATGCCTAGTTAGGATATTCTTAGTTAAAACATCACAAGTTAGGAGAGCCCTAATTAGGACATGCTAGTTACAATAGCCTTAGTTAAGATATCCCTATTGACAGTATGCTCCTAGTTGGGGTATAATTTATTAGGATTGTGCTAGTTAGGAAAAGCGAGCTAGACAATTAATTAATGATTAGAGCTATCATGGTATCACCTGTTCTTTTCTCAAACCAGCATTAACAATATTAACCTTGGGCTCTGCCTGATAACCTCGAGCTGTGACTGATATATTTTTTTCTTTAAAACTGGTACACTTTAAAAGAAAAATGTTTAACTTAATTACATATTTTAAGATATGTGGGCGTAAACAATGACAAGTCAAGATTACGCGTGAATATTTTAAGGTTACAGCATACCTGGGATTGGATCAGTGCCATCATAAGTAATGAGGAGAATTCTGTTCGTCATCAACACCTTCATCATCTGTAATTAAGCATTAACTCAGGTTCTCCACTTTGCCCACTGGCAGAGCTCCAGTAAGTTGACATGCATCAACGGCTCACAATGAGAGTGCATGTGCTCACCAGCCGAGCTGGGCCGTGTCAGCGGAGCTTAATTAATGAAATCACTGTCACTGGGTGATACTATTAGAGCAGACCGCGGAGGTGAAGCGCACAGTCTGCCTTCCCTCAGAACACAGCGGGAGACAAACTCTGAAGAAGGTGACTACAAAAACATCCTTCTCTCATTCTGGAGCTCCGTCAGGCTGAGTGTGGAGGGGGAACGTAACGCCTTTAGCTAATCAGAGCTCACTCGGTGGTGGTGTGGGACTCGCTCTCCTCCAGTAGAGCCGCTCCTGCTGCTGCGCTAGATGAGCGTTCAGTCCACAGCAGCTCAGGCTGCTGAACAGCAGGGATGCAGGAGACAGAAGAGGACCAGCCTCAGCACGGGCTCCCACCAGCACAACAGCAGGAAACGTGAGTCCAATCCCATCGGTCTTGCACCCTAAAATCATAATCAATTTTTTTTCTTTTTTTTTATAAAGAAATTCTGAGAGCCATTTAACCTTCTTCAACCCCAATGCCAACTGAGACACAACGCTTGCTTCTTTATCTTGTTCAAACTTTCAAACCATTTCCAATATCTACAAATGCATACTGTTAATAGTGCAAACATCGGTGTTCAGATAAAAAAAAGCTTCAGATATTATTACTGGTTCATATGTCTTCATGCATAATGTTTCAAGTTTGTCCTGGTGGCAAAAAGGAATTCTGAAGAGTTTATGATGGTTTGGAACTGCCTTTATCTTTACCTTACAAAATACAAGCATCTCCCAACATGACAAGGTGCTTTGTAAATAATTTTACTTAGTTATTTTATAGTCTATTTGTGTGTATTATTATTATTTATTAATTATGTTATTTATCGTCATTTATTTGTATTTGTTTATAACAATTTTGTAGTGTTTTAAAAAGATTAAAGGGTTAAAGCTTGCTGCAGTTGAGGATGCAATTATTACCAATGAGAGCCTCTCCAGCTCCTGATCTGTTCCTTGGGAGTTAACCTCATAGTCGTTGGAGCCTGCGGGAGGAGGCTAGCAGTAATAAGTGGCAGTAATAAGTGATGTGAGATGGAAATGTTGCAGCAGTGAAGTGCCTCCTACCTGTAAACCTCTCTGGTGTCAGAGCTCTGTAAGCGACCCAGAGAAAAGGATTAAGTGGCAGAGGCACACAGGAGAGGCACACAGGCTGCAGAAACCTGGAGATATCCTTCAATAAGACATAAAGTTCAGACAGGAGGAAAGCCTTTGCCCATGTTTCATTTAAGCCTCAGGTGAGAATGATTACTGCTGTGCTTTTTTTATGAAGCCAGCCGTGATTCGTCTTATGAAATTTGGCACCAGAAAAGGGCTCCAGTGTGACAAGCGGCAAAACCTGGTGTTACAAATAGGGTACATGCTGAACCACGTTCAGGAGACAGAGCCAATCACATTAGACACTGCTCTCATTTCCATTCTGACGGTTTATTGCATCTCAGTTCATAGACACACACAAACACGCAGACATACACACACACATACAGATGCATGCACACACAGACAGGCACATACACACACATACTTAGACCCAAAAAAACAAACACACACACACAGGCACTCAGAGACATGCACCCATTAGAAGGTTCATTTTTTCAGCGTGTTTCGCCCTCAGGATGCAAAGCAATTTTCCAAGTTGATGCTTATCTCTGTGGGACTTAAAAATGATGTTGCTGTTTTGGTTGTGCTAAAGCGTTTCCTAAATGAAACCATTTCCGAAACACAATTTTCCGGTAATAAGCAAGCAGTAAATTTACCTTTTCGTCCCATCAACTTCTCAAAGACGTAGGTGACCAGGCAAGCTGCTTCGTCTCTCCGTAGTTTTAGATTATTTTCAATGACTGGACCCTTCGTTTTTTGTGATGCAATGACTGTCTGTCACTAAGGAGATGACCTTTCAGTAAATGGTGTCTTCCTTTACCATGCTGCGTCTCAGAGGGACCCCTTAAAAAAGGGCCTGGACCGTAGGCCTGGACAGTACTAAGAAACGTTTGAAAAAAAGTCACTTATTCCATTGATACTAGCCTCAGCAGACAAAGGAGCAATCCTGTCTACAGCGAGCGTATAAAAGAACACCTTTTCATGCCAGCTTGCTACTGCAATAAGAAGCAATCTTCAGTAATCTTCTGTCTATTACAGAAAAGTGAGGCTCACGCCTTCTCTGCACAATGTGTAGAATATTTGCAAGTGTGTTAGAAGACCTTCTTTCCAGCTAAGTGTTCCTCTGCTGGTTATAATTGCCACAAAATTACCTGTTGCATAATAACAAATTCTGTAGTATAAGCGCTTTTGATATATAAATATACACTTCTGTGACTCAGTAGGCTTCAGTCGTTTTACAAAGGCTCTATTAAATCATTTTGACAGCCTAATAATCATGTGCATGCATTTAATTGCTAAAGAAAACAACAAAGGAAGAGCATTTTGAAGGGGCTGTCTCGTCTGTTATTTTACAAAAGGCCACCCAAGTTCCATAGATTTATTTTGCGGTCTCTAATGACCAAAGACCAAATATCAAGCTGCTTATTGACAATATTCTGCTCCCCCCACTGGCAGTGGACCCTGCAGCAGGGCATTATTATATTTCAAGTCTGGTAATCGGCTTAAATGGCAATATAGTCGGTAGTTCAGGTCATGAGCCGAACCTTTCAGAGAAATATAGTGTTATCGTGGTGTTACTTTACGTAGCTGGCAAATTGGATTTTAATGGATTTCTCTCCCTCCCTAATGAAAGAAAAGGAGCTCATTAACTTTTTTTCATGTAACATCTTTCAATATTCCAGCTGCAAGTGACCCAAAGATAAATGCTTTATACTCAGGTCACCACTTAGGACGTTCTGAACTTGCAATAAAAGAGAAAATGATCCGTTTCACTGAAGCATCCAGCATGTGAGGGAGGGGGCCACAAAACAAATACAGTTTCTCAGTCCAAATTTTTTTGCATTCATATTGGACCCTTACTCTTATAAATGAGCATTGATGTTGACACTGACATACACAGTGTTGACTTTTTTCACTTCATCCCATCATTAGTATTGGATAGAAAGGCCAAAATCTCAACAACCAATAGCTAATGACACCTGTCGATTGCTCAAACAAGCAGCCCCACGTTTGTACTACAGCTATAGGATGTTATAAGAGAAAGCACTCAGTGTTTCATGGCAGAAGTGTACTTTATGGGTAGCAAGAAGGTCCTGGGTTTAATTCCCCACCAGGCGCCCTGTCACGTGCCCAGGGCATGCACATCAGGTGAACTGGAGATTTTAAATTGCCCTGTGTCTCTGTGTGCACTTGAATGCGCTTGTTTGTCTGCACTGGAATGGACTGGCAACCTTTAGAGAGCAGTTCTCTCCCTTTTGCCCTATGCCTGCTGGGACAGGCTCCCCATGACCTTGCTTAGGATAATGGTTCAGATAATGGATGAATGTATAAATTGCACTTTATTTCACCCACAACATGAACTGAATATGACCAGCCATCACTGAAGGACTGTGTAAATCACAACAGCCAGCTTGGTCCTATTTAATACAGCAAATTTCATATTGGGGCAAACAGAAATTAGCATTATGCTGTGGCAAATTACATAAATGAAACAATGACATGTAACGACATGCTCACAATCTGAGTATAGTACATGAATCTCAGTGTGAATCTGATTAAATTGTTTATATTCATCAGTGTATATAAATTAGTATTTACTGTGGCTTCCAGCATATCACAGCCAATGTACAGGACCTAGGTGCCCTAACTAGTGCTGACTGCAGACTTTGGGAAGGCAGGGCAGGATCTCATGTGCTTGAAAAGGAACTCAAACAGATCATGAATATATGAGGTATTTCCATACATGTAATAAGTCGCAATGTATGTGTCACAAAATCAGAAAGAAAATCTGCATCTTGAGTTAGAGGTATATCAGCCCCTTCTTATCCAGTTCTTATGTTTTCATTTATTAATCCACTGTTTGCAGTGCTGTTAGCTTCACAGAAATCCAAAACATCAGCTTCTAGTCCAGAATTTCCTTATTCCTGGTCCTGAATATACACTGTTCTGTACATTGTAGTGCTTTCATTGGATAAAGACACACTATACGTCAAAAAGGGCATGTTAATGAGCTAATGAGTTATATTGGATGTGCTGGGAGCAGTGAAAACCCTCAAATATACAGAGTAGTGTGCCTCCAGGACCAGGGTTGGGAAAACACTCTTCTGGTCATTTGTTAACAGCAAGTAATGATGTGGGAAATTAAACTCTATTTTGGAGCTTGCAGCTTCATTTATTTTTCTTTTGAAAGAGAGGGATGTCGAAGCTCTGCTAGCATATTTATAACAGACGCCTCTGCTTATTTTTATGAAAACTGTTCTTCAATGCACTTTAAGAAGCTATTTATTATGGTCACTACATTGAGATTACCTTGTTTTTCAAGAAGAAAGCAACATATTTCTCCTAGGCATGCATGCTACATCTGGAGGCATGCTGAGATCCCATTGCTTCCTCTACACTGGGAACTCAGATCTAGCCTGGGGAACAAACCTCACTCAAAGTTCATCCAAGAATCAAACCATGCTGAGATTAGGAACCTGCTTTTCATTTATCATTAAAGAATGTGTGAGAGACTGAACAAAAGCAGGCCAGAAAGAATAGTACTACGTTGGTTTTATAAATGTATAATGTAAGACTCCAGGACTGATGCACTTCTGAGCCCCTTAACAATCTTCTACAAATTGACACAAATGCTATGTAAACTCAAATTAGGTTTAAAAAACTTTAAGCTTCTTTTCTAATAGAGGAAGGAGGAAGCAAATTACTCTCATTTACAATCAATTATGCAGCTTTCAATGATAAAATTATATAAGTGATTTAAATGTCATTCAATACAATACAATATGCTGCACTCTAGGGGCTGAAAATGTGTGATTCATTAATATAATGTTTCAGGTCATTTGAACGGAGCATTCAACGTTAAATTGCACATGGAAGTCCAATATCTGAAACAACAGCTTATGGGGTCCCCCCCATCTTATACTCTAGTCAAGTGGCTCTTAACGCCAGATCTGGGAACTTCTTGCCCTACCCTCTGGTGCAACACACCTCATGGAGACCTTAATATCCTATAAATTGACAGTCCTATTAATATTTAATATAAATAAGCGTTCCGGACCACTGCTCCAGCCTCAAATTAATATCACCCCTAAGATAAAAATGTCACATGTTATAATTTGCTGTGATACAGTTAGATACAGTTTGACAAGTTGCATTGCTGCATAACTAACAGGAATATTTCAGTGTTCTTTCAAACCATATTTGCGTTGTCAAAAACTCTTCTATTCTGTCTAAAAATAGTACAGTTGCATTTGGACCACAAGGCATCTGAAATACCTAAAGATGAGGTCCTTAACCTCTTTTGTGGTCTAGCCCCTTTTTGGGTTACATGTTTTTCAAATACGTCTCATGCCTCATGCCTGATGCCTAGTGTGGTTCACCACTGTAACAACTGATCCTGGTATTAATGAATACCGTCATTTAAAAGCTCAACAGTTGAGTGTTTGGTTTGCCAGTGGCCGAGACATTTGGAGGGCTTGGGGCTTCCTTGTGCCAAAAATGTGCTTCACTCTTAAAAGTCAGTCAAAACCTTTCCTCAGTAACAAGCTCGCCAAATAGGAATTTATAATCAACATTAGCATGTCTTCTATGGGCTTTATGAATCCCTGATCTAAAAGAAGTAATGGAAATGGAACTAAACAGACAGATTCATCTTCAACCAGGACTAAATGTGGTAAATTAACACTGGCAATAGAGTTTAGTCCAAGACTGGACATAATTAATATGGTTTGAAACAAATTGCTGTTGTTTTCTTGATAAGCCTGAGATAAGTGTGATTTTCATCTGTGAAACAGGTAGATGTCGAATGTTCTTGGGACTGATCTGAGAAGATATTCAGAACATCATGGGCCCTTCAGATCCAGCAAACATCACCAGTGATCTCGCGCATGGAGGGGTAGAAAACCAGAGCCTGGGCAATGACAGCCTGGACCTTCATAAGCCTGTCTTCGTGGATGACATCACCAAGCACCTAAGTGTTCAAATCACCCTCATAACAGCCTATTCACTAATAATTGTACTGGGTCTGGTTGGTAACGCATTAGTCATCTATATGGTCATCCTATACAGAAACATGCGCACTGTTACCAATTACTTCATCGCCAACCTAGCTTTGGCTGATCTGATGGTGGACACCATATGCTTGCCCTTCACTTTGGCGTACACCTTGCTGGATGAGTGGAAGTTCGGAGCAGTGATGTGTCACATGGTGCCTTATGCCCAAGCTCTAAGCGTCCATGTGTCTGTCCTCACCCTCACAGTCATCGCTCTGGAACGCTACAGATGCATTGTGTTCCACCTGGGCCAGCGCCTAACCAGATGTGCCAGTTTTGCCATCATAGGCCTGACGTGGGCCTCTGCGGCTATCCTGGCTGGACCTTTGGCTATTTTCCGGGAGTACCGCTACGAAGAGATCCCCTACATCAACTTGCGGATTGCCGTGTGCTCTGAAAAATGGCCCCATGGTACCAACCGGGATGCCATCATCTACAGTCTTTCCATGCTTCTTCTGCAGTATGTCTTTCCATTGGGCATTATAAGCTATGCTTACGTGTGCATCTGGGTCAAGCTGAAGAACCACGTGAGCCCGTCCAACCGCAACGACAACATTAACCGCCGCAAGAAGACCACCAAGATGCTGGCCCTCGTGGTCGTGGTCTTCGCTGTCTGCTGGCTTCCTTTCCACGTGTTTCAGCTTGCAAGTGACCTTGACCTGGTTCTCAAGTTTAAAGAGTACAAGCTTCTCTACACATTGTTTCACATAGTGGCCATGTGTTCCACCTTCACCAACCCTCTGCTCTATGGTTGGATGAACAAGAACTACAGGAATGGCTTCCTCATGTTTTTCCGCTGCGAGCACAAGCCCGACACCATCCACCCCGAGGGCTCCTTCCGAACTCGATCGCTGCGAGGTTTGGTTGTGAACGGCTACAATGACGCCCAAACGGCAACTGCTGTCTGAACCCAGCAATGGCTTACAAACCAACTTTTAAAAAGATTTGCTGTGAACATCGCAACCTTGATTACATTTGCTTTTTGTATTCAGATGTATTTGATGGATGTCGCATGTGTTTTGCTATGTATAAGGCAAGCTATTCATGTTGCTGATGGCAGTCTGTGATCAGTGCTTGTCGGTGCTACTTGTGATTTTTGCGTATTTATTATGATGAAGTGGAACTGCTGAGATGAAATGATGCAAACGTTTCACTGTGTTGTTAAGCTACTTGTGCTCTTGTTTAAAAATTCTAATTTACATGAGAAATCTACATGATTAAAATTGCTCTGTTAACAGGTGACACCTGTTCAATGGCTTAATCAGCCAAGGCCCACTGGAGCACTGGGACGGCATTCAAGTGACAATGGCCAAAAGTGTTTCATCTGACCTTTCACTGCATTTACAAAAATAGCAGCACAATGGAACCCAGGACCAGATACTGCATTATACATGGTCTCTGCATCACTGACTTACTACTCATAACGCTAACTGATCTAGCCCTGTATAATGCAGACAGAGTGTGTGTCATCTTCAGAACAGCTTGCAGACACAACAAAGTTCTATCACCCATCAGTGACAGAAAAACAACTCTGCCGAAAGTGATAGCATGAACAATATGAATGACCCAGTTGTACACTTCAGTGGTTTGAGAGTGACTGATGAGGCTGGAAATGAATGCAAAGAGAACAGTTACAGATCAGCTATCATACACTGATCATTCTATTTCATTTTTATTTATGGGGGGGGGGTATGTTTTTTTGAACCAAAAATATTCTGTAACCTCTGGTCCAGTGGCTATTAAACATAGCATGAAAAAAGGTGCAACACTCACTAGGCAAATAAGGACTTTTCTGAATTAAACATTACATTTCCACCAGCTTCAGTTTCTGAATTGCAATTTGGAACATAAAATATGTAATCACACTGACTTAAATATACGCTGTGGCTAATGACAAGCGACAAGCTATACTGTAAGAAAATAACCTTGAGATGCCTGATCATTACACCAAAAGGGACAAATAATTCAAATCCATTGTCTTTAATATGAAGTTGTTCCCCCTTTGCAGCAGTAAAATTCCTCCAATTTTCTTGGAAGGCTTTTCACAAGATTTTGGGAGTTTCTGTGGGAATGTGTGCCCATTCATTCTCTAGAGCATTTACATTTACACTTAAGGCATTTCGCTGACACCCTTATCCAGAGCTACGTACATTGGTAGTCCACAACTGTATCAAGGACCAAGGATAGCATTTATGAGGTCAGGCTTTGATGCTGCCAAGAAAATTTTGCTTGCAATCTCCATTCCAGTTCATCCCAAAGGTTTTGGATGAGGCTGAGATCAGGGCTCTGTTTCAAGTTCTTTCACACCAAACTCACCCAATCATGCCATATGGTCCTGCCTTTGTTCAGTGAGGCACAGTCATGCTGAAATATAAAAGATTCTTCCCCAAAATGTGTCCACAAATTTGACAGCATTGTGTTGTCCTAAACTGGAAGCAAGGGGACTGAAAAACAGGTGTGTCCCATTACTTTTGTCCAGTTAGTGTATCGG
>JBBMFX010000030.1:14426259-14439773 GCA_037832545.1 Rhabdalestes septentrionalis | reverse complement strand
TATATGTGTGTGTGTGTGTGTATATTTTTTTTAATTTTTTTTTTTTTTTTTATGTACTCTACATTTTTCATGTTTTACTGTTGCTGTAGTTAGTGTTGTCTGTGTCAAATCTGGATGTATACTATCACATTTTAGTAATTTCCTGTTTTTTAGTATAACATCCACTAGTTGTTTAAAATGTAAAATGTGCATATCAAAAAGTGTATTTTTGGTTAACATTACGTGAATGTATCATATTAAAAATGCCCCTTGTGTCCAAATTCTTTCAATACTCTTTTATTCATCAGTAGTTTCTTGTTAAGTTCTAGTTTTTAATAGAACATTTAAAAATCAAAGAAGTGTATTTTTGTTGAAATAATGTGAATAAATGTTATTTTAAAATGCCCCGTATTTAAAGTTCTTTCAGATACAATGATATTTAGGTGAACATATGTTTATTAGCAGTTTTTTGGTTAGCACGGTTATTTGGGGGCAGGTTTTTCAGGAGAGTCACGTGTTTTGCTTGTTGCGGTTCTTAACTGACTGACAGTAACGTTTTTTTCTCCACTCAGATCTTTGCCAAGGACGGATTAGTGGGAACAATGGTGAAGTATTTCAGCTGTGCGGGGTTCCTTAAAGGCACATGTGACCAAGTGTCTATTGCATTCTGGCAAAGATATCCTAATCCTTACAGGTAAAATAACTAATTCAGGCAATGTTGGAGAAAGACTGTTGTTTAGTAGTGGGTAGTTGGTGTTAGGGATGGTCTTACAGTCTTGTGTAATCTTATCTTTCCTCTCTCATCAGTAATCATGTTTTGACTGAAGACATAATCTTTCGGGAGGTGACTCCTGACAACCGTCTCCTCTCCAGACGGCTTTTGACCAAAACCAACCGAGCGCCACGCTGGGCTGAGAAGTTCTTACCTGGCCACATGGCACGTAAGGCCTACATCATTGAAGACTCTGTAGTGGATCTCAAAGACAGAACCATGGTCACTCTGACATGGAACATCAGCCATGCACGTCTTATGGT
The DNA here is from genome assembly GCA_037832545.1 of Rhabdalestes septentrionalis. Classification (NCBI taxonomy): domain Eukaryota; kingdom Metazoa; phylum Chordata; class Actinopteri; order Characiformes; family Alestidae; genus Rhabdalestes; species Rhabdalestes septentrionalis. The sequence goes on along the minus strand of JBBMFX010000030.1, from coordinate 14,438,759 downwards.
GAGCTCCACTTGATCTCACCACTGCCGATATATATCAGTTGTTTGTAATATAACCGTTAATTGTAACAGTGGATAAGTCATGTAGGTATTACACATATACACAGTACACAATGAAATAAAACAGCATTCCCCTAGGACCATGGTGCAACAAAAATAACAAAAACAGACCCACAAAGAACAAAAACCGTACACCAGTAGACTACACAAGTGTGGAGATAAAAAGAATAGAAACAGTACAATAATTTATAGGACAACACTACATACAGTGCAGTCGAAAGGAGCAGGAACAGCTCTAGTGATTTAGTACAGTATTGTGACATACTGTTTTCTTGTAGATTGATAAACAATAGGGGTGGAGACATACAAATACGTTATTGGGATTGGCACAAATAACATGTTTTTTACGAATACCGTGTTCAGACAAATACTTAAAAAAATATTTGTATTCGGAACGCCACGCCCCCTCCCTCCCTCCGTCACACACTCGCGTGGTTCGGGACTCGCCCTGCGATCAGAAAGTCGTGGGTCGATCCTCCAGACTGCAGGAGCCTCTGAGGTACCCTGAGTAAGTGTCGTTCCCACAAACCGTCCCCACACGCTGCTGTCTGTCTCCACACACTGCTGTCCGTCTCCACACACTGCTCCCCGAGACCGTCTCCACACACTTCTCCACACGGGTGCAGAATTCATGGTGGCCCGTTTCACTTGGTGAATGGGTTTAAATGCAGAGGAGGAAATTGCTGTTCACACTGTGTGCAGTGGTGTGTTCACGTGTGACCGATTGATCACTTTCACTTTTAGATATTCCGTCTCTTCCCCCCCGTCCCCCATCACACGCTCAAGTTCAGGAGGAGGGCGGTATTTGTTGTTTTTGGTTATATGTTTTTGGTCATATGTTTTTGGTCAAAACGGCTGTATGGAAAGAAAACCCAAGACATAACGGCCTAGAGAACAAAGAGGACGCTGTTCCTCTCAAGACGATTCTTTTTTGGGGGGGGGTTTTCCAAGCACTGGCCTCTGCCTGCAAATGTGACTTGTTTTCTCTCCTCAGTCTGTGGAGGAGCGATGTGTGTACAGAGTGAACCCCGACAATAGCAACTGGACTGAGATCAAGAGAGAAGCCTGGATCTCTTCCAGCCTGTACGGCCTCTCCAGAGCTGTTCAGGTCAGTGGGCCAGAGGGCATCGCTACGGCAACACAGGGAAAATCATGCTGGTTTTAAGTAACGTAGCGCCAGCAGCGTCTCGCATTTGGTGCTGCATTATACACAAAGACTGGGATAACTTGTAAAGTTACCAGCTGGGGCTAAAAAAAGCCCAGCCAATACTGACTTGTGGTAAGAGTGTAGATCTTGTGGCGTGTTGACAGCTAAGCAGCTGTTTAGTCTGTAGTTACATTACTTCTGGTAACCTCCAACGTTACTTGGCCACTGCACACATTTCTGTTTCTCTAAATGGTTTGTTTTCATCATCTCCTCAGGAGTTCGGCCTTGCCAGGTTTAAGAGCAGCATAACAAAGACGATGAAAGGATTTGAGTACGCGTTAGCAAAAATGCAAGGTAAGAATCCGGCAGCTCTTTAGTCCTGATGTCATGTGGAATTGGGAGTGCAGTGAATAATTGAGGCAGGATGTAATTCCATCCATCACTAAGCTGCATTTAATTGTTCTGCAGGTGAAACGCCCACACGGACCCTGGCGGAGACGGCCACGGAGAAGGCTCGGGAGACGGCGTTAGCTGCTAAAGAGAAGGCGAAAGACTTTGCCTCTCAAGCACAGAAGAAACAATATGTATGATATGGCAACGGACACTCTGCATTGTTCTCCTTAGCCTGAATTTCACCAAGGATTTCTGAAAAAGGGTCTGGCCATTCCAGTTCTCTAGTGTGCCAGGAGACTTTCACCCAAGTCTGCTACAGCAGCTCTTCCGCATCTGGTCTGCCGTCAGTGTTTTGGAGGACCACCCATTCCCACCTCTGATCAATGTGCTCCTGCACCCTGTAAGCCTTCAAGTAAAATTGACTTTTTTGCATATACATTGTCCTTTCATGCCTCACGTAGTCAGTGTTAGTGTGTGAGATGTGTGACTGTTCGATTTTGACTTTTCCCATCTTTTGTTTTACGTATTTTTAAGTATTTCTGTTCCAACATTTTGGGTGATTTAGTTTCCCCTTTGTGATTTGTTCATTATAAAGAATTTGATCTCACAATCCTGATTCAGATGTGCCCTTAGGATCGAACAGCCACGTCTTTTCCTCATTTGGTTCCTTCATTGCTTCAAATTGAAGTGATATGAGCGTTGATGGGTCCACATCCTTTGCAGTCATTGCCTAGAAGTGATCTGAATCCTGCATCAGTGTTTCCAGCATATTAAACTATGGAAGAAAATATTGCAGTGGATGGCAGTGTCTGCATAAATGCTTGAAATTATAATAACTGATGAAATAGAATTAAGTGTAGCTAAAATTCAAAACTTCAGAGCTCTTAAATCAGTGATCTTATTGTCAATAAACATTTTCTATCCAAACACTTTAGTCATGCTTGGTTATTACGTTTACTGGACTTGTGAAAACGATCCTTTGGCAAAAGTATTTTTGAAAGTATGTAAAAAAAAAAAAAGACAGGATAATGTGATGTTCAAGAATACATTCAACCATTAAAAAAAATTTAGAATATACTTAAATGTAATTAGGTTTTTTTGATAAATGTACCATTTTTATTGGTTAGGTTCACACTACCATTTTTGAGATGTGATATTTTGTATATGATGGCTTCTGTATTTAACAGAAAGTTCTTTATCAAAAAGTTATGCGGTTAAAAGTACAGACTACAAATATACACCGGAGTCAAAGTATTAAAAATGTAACAAACTTCATTTACTTCAGTGAGATGAAGTGTATGGTGCAGTTTAACTGACAAATCTGAAAGAAAAAAAATCCTGGCCTTTTCATTTTTGAATGAAAATACATTTTAAAAAAGCTATATAGGGCAAAAAGTATGTTTTTGCCTCTTGGAAATGTACCTGATTACAAATAATCAATTTCAGTAACACTTGGATAAACAGCAAATCTTCCAAAATAATACACAGCACCAAAAGAGCAAAATACAGCATTCCCACAGCTAGTTTTAAGATTTAAGCATGGGCTCTCAGTTTAGTTTTTTGCTAGGTTGCATGTTGACTGTTGGGCCTTCTTAGACATAGTGCCTGTATTGTTCAGATTCTAATGGGTAATGGGTTTCTATAGACTGCGTGGAATTTCATTCCCGTGTGCTCTAGCCATGCTTTTGTTTCCAACAGGACAAAGTGCAGCCTGCATCCGCCCTGCTTCCAGAACCAAAGGCAACACATTTGCGCATGAACTGATACATCAAGTTAAATACATAAAATATTTATTTGTACAAAAGGTTTACAATGATAAAAAAAAAAATGCTACATATGAGTACACAGATAGAGAGGAGATAAATACAAAGGTGGTGTTCCAAAGACGTACAAAAAGTTCATAAGGCATTTGGTGTTCACAATCACATATACAGTGTACTATTTAACTGTGTATATTTACACTGAAAAAAAAACTGTACAAATGTAAAAAAATACAAGCATGACTGTTAAAGTACATTATTAGCATTAGTTGCATAAATGACTTGCGTTTCAGCAGAAAGTACGCCGTTATGCCCAACATTTCGCTACTTCAACCATACAGCGGTGGCAAAAGAGGCTTAATTATAGAAACACTCCTTCGAGGTGAACTCTAGCTACTACATTTAAAGAGGGGAAATATTTCTAGGCTACATTTTCATCTAAAAATACACTATAAATGTTTCCATTTGTTTTCTCCTGGGCACGGCCTTTAGAGCTGATCTGAATGGCACAGATGATTCGTTTAACCAGAGTTAGTGGTAAATACTAAGGTCAGCGATGTTTGTGAGGAAAGAGCAACTTCCGTTTTGACAAGAAAGAAAGTGCCTCACCCACAATATGCTGACACTATACAAACGCAAGAGCTGGGCTGTTAGCATTATGTAAATGAACTCGTGCCGTCCCATACCCAGTATGTTTCAGACCCCTTTAAACAGAGTTATTCGCAAACTTATCTAACACTACAGCTAATAATATTAAATGTTGAAAATCCAATTTTAAGTGGGCAAACCAGAATGTTTCAAATGCTTCCACATGAGTAACGTACATCATCCATGAGAGAAAATTTTAACCCTTTAATGCATGTTCGTCCACATATTTGGGACAGTTCAGTTACTTTCTTAAAAGAGGTGACACAGTTCAGAAATAAAGCTTTAGCGCGTGGATTAAAAAAAAAAGACAAATGCATGAACACTGATCAAACGCATGGACACGAGCTGCATTATCATCTCTAAATTTGCAGTCCAAGAAGGAATGCCCTGGCTTGGAACAAAACAATGTAAGTGCTGAGAAAGCTTGGTTTGTGCAATGTATCATGACAAGAGAAAAGGATATAATAGTTAAATAGGATGTAAGTGCAAGCAATTCTATACTGCAGGCTGACCCTGAACATGAAGCCAATTAGCTTGAAGGGAGACGACTGACGAGTGCAATGGGATTGGAGGCTAAATTAGGAAGAAAAACCATGTCCATGCTGTCCTACCTCCATTAGTCAACAGTGTGTCTGTCTAGAGCACCACATCATTATTTCTCACAAAATAAAACAAACAAAACAAAACAAAGAAAATCACCAAAAATTCCAGTCATGCTTGCAGAACGCCTGAGTGTGATGGTTAGAAAATGGAAGCAGAGTGTTTCTGTGGCAAGCCACCAGATATTTTTGGTTCGAGGCCTACTTTGTTCTTCCTGGACCTCATGATACCGTTTTTGGAATGTTTCTGAATTCACACTAGCAGTTTAATGCTCGTCATAACCAAGTATGATCAGGAGTGGAGTAACTATGGTCAACTTCATTATGCATTGGGCCCAGACCGTCAGACTCCAAAGTCCAAACCATGCTCTCAACATCAATCTCCACATCCTCTGCAAACAAAAAAACAGATACAACTCGTCAATACTGCGAACTCCAGTTAACATGAACTACTAAAAGTGGAAGATATCGTCAGCAAGAAAAGACCTTATAACAGTACCCATCATTTAGTATTGAAATGTATATCTATTTTTATTCAATATTTATTTATATACATAATTATCTTTCGCTTGTACCTAAAAGTGGCACAGATAGCAGATATTGGTTTCAAACTGTTATCAGCAACTGTGCTGGAGTGGATATTTGAAAGAAAAACAACAATCTGTGTGGAATAGCACACAGTGTGTGATGTCATCTTAGCTGTGTTTTTCTTTCTTTGCAGTGATAGAGTGTTTAAGTAGGTTGAGCATGAAGCTCTACTTTTGGATCTTAATTGAAGTGGTTCAATTAAAAATAGCTCATTTTAAAACGTAGTCATTTTTAACGAAAAAAGAATCGCCAGCCGTACAAGCCAATATTAGTACCAGAAGAGAAATAATGATATTGTACCACCACGTCTTATCGCTAGATAAAACAAGCAAAAGAGAATTTATACCAATAGTGTGATCCAAATTTTTTTTATAAAATCCATTCTGGATTAATATTCATAAGTCTTACTATTTTAATTTAATGAAAGGTTATTGGACATCCACTATATACCTTACAGAATGTTTCCCTCATTCTTTTCGTTCATTTTGTTGCAGGTACTAACCTGTAACAGTAATTCTATGTAATTAATTGCACTCAAACTACATTTCAATTACATTTACATTTAAGTTTATGGCATTTAGTTGATGCTCTTATCCAGAGCGAGAGAAAACAGAGCTAAAGTAATCCACAACTGTATCTTAGACCTGTATAGCTAAACTTAAGTTAACATCCACAATTCAACCAAGATACTGCATGCTTGGTATACCTGTCCAAGAATTACAAATTACGATAATTCTAGATGTATAAAGTTTGTTAGCCATTATAAGAACTTGCTTAACAGAGTATGGTAATTACATAGATATCGGATTCAACAAGTGTTCCTTAGTTGATGAGGCATTACAACAATACTGATTTAGCTGTCAAAAATCAGAACTGTGTAACGTAACTTGGCACAAGGCTGCTCTGGCTCTGGAATGTTAAGAAGAAGATCAGCCTCTCGAAAACAGATCTTACTGAGTGTTCTGGTGGATTTACCTCTGTCTGAATCAGATCTCTCAGAGCTCATGGCTGAGCCCAGGCTGTCGTTGCGCATCCTCTCGGTGCCGCCCTGCAGCTGCTGCAGCCGAACACGCAGCTCCTGCTGCTCCCAGCGCAGTCGGTCCTTCTGCATCTCGGCCCGCTCGTCCTGCTCTTGCAGCTTCTGCAAACACACCCCGCAGAATGAGCAGACTGTTGTACTTTAACATTGCGTTTTCGAGTGACAAGGACACTACAATACACATTTCATATACTGCATCCTGAGATGGCTTCCTCCACACATTTTATCTGTGCGAAACTGGTTACCTCAGTTTCATGATACAGTAATGGTAGAACAACCAGAATAAATAAAGCCAGCGCTTCAACTATTGACACATGGAAAGCTGTTGCAGACGGCTTAACAAAAAGGCTTCAAATTGGTAGAACTCAACTTGGAGGTGTAAACACCTGACGATCTATGGGTTACTCACCCTAAAGCACATATTTTATTTTAGATTATTATTAGTAGTAGTATATTTATTATTATTTTATTACTGTATGTATTTAGTTTTGTTTGATTGCAATTTCATTATAAGTTTTTTTGTGTGTTTTTTAAATTATCCTTTGTAAAGTATTTCATATAAAATGTATGTCGTTTTGTTTTAAACAATAATAAAAAATGTATCACAAAAAATGTGTATAGCATCCTGTGATTTACATTTCATATACAGCCTTGCTCAAGTCAAAATGAGATGAAAAATTATTATGCGCTGGAAAATAACTAAATGAATGAATTAATAAGTGAATGAGTGAAGGTATAAATAAATAGACAGATAAATACACAAATAATTGTATCTGTAAATAAATAAATAATGACAGCAGCCAACAGTGGAGAATGTACATGCAAACCGGTATATAATACATTTAATGTAAATTAATGAATTAAATGAGCAGTTGAGTGTTTATTATTTACTATTCCATCTGAAGACCATCCTGTCCTCAGATTTCTCTGGACGAAATGAATACAGATTAAGCATATTCTTTTGAAATCTTCTGTCAGATCGAATCAATAATCTGCTGATTTTTTTCAAACTTTACGACCTCACACATGACTTCAGTATTCAGGGTGCAGCTGCACCAACACGCATAAGCCTTGCTGTAACACGTGTCAGATGCAAACATGTAGTTACACTCAGTTGACGCTGATGTCATTGTGCATATGTGTCACCAGACCTGCTGCACCACCCGCCACAACCATGCCTACAGGAGCCCCACCCTATTCTCCAACGCTGGAATACTGAGTGCACTTGTTTCTCATTACCACAATCTCTCAGTCTATAAATATCACACCCCATGCACTGGTTCGGTGTTACGTCTGTCCATAAGATGTACCAGCTATATGAGGCTAGAACTATTTACAGTCTATATAAAACCAGCCTCAGGTACCTCTAGGCTTAAAGCAGGGTGTATGCCTACTCATTTTCATTTAAAGGTATATCCAGAATTGTTTTAATCCTAAATGCCATCTGTGCAGCTATTCAATATCACTGACGGTGATTCTAGGTCATTGTTGTGAAAACCTCAAAATAATTAAACTGGGTACTTCTGGGATTTTTTTTAAGTTTCACTATTGTGATATCATGATACCAAACTGACAAGCCCAACGCAAGCAATCCCTACAACTGTTATGTTCCTGTTTTGTTTTTGTTTTGTTATTTCATTAATCTGGTATTTTTTCGTTTAATAACAAGATTTTGAAGTATGTATGTTGCCTGTGTCATTATTTGGTTAATTACGTCCATTAACTAGATATAATTAACCAACATTCTGGGCACAGCAAGTGGCACCAAACAGAAAACTGTGGACAGAGTCTTGGACTCAATCAAAAGTTCTAAATGTATCTCATTCCAAAGTTCTCCACATATTTGCACTTGAAAGATTTAGCCTAAACTGTACTTTTTTCTTGACAGTTTATACAGTCATGTGGCCTACTTTGCATTTTTTTTACATTCCATTGCCCTTTTGTTTTCTACATTTAAGTTTTTTGTAAAAAATATAAAAGTTATTTTAAAAAGGTTTGCCATCTACAGCAACAATGCCTAACTACAGCCCAATTATAAAGCTTAATTATATAGCACAAAGCTCAGGGAAGGGAATGCTTTTTATGGTGCCTAATACTGCAAAATGAACAACTGAGCTGCATTAAATCACAGCACAGAACATTTTATCACCACTACACTCCTCTCATTTAAAAAGAATACATTTTAAACATGAGGGTTTTTACAGTGGATTGCTAGTTTTCATCACCCAAACTGCTTCTTCTCAGTGTCAGGCCTCTCAGTTAATCTGACCACAATGAAGTGATGCGCATGCTGGATGTTATATCTCCACTACCAGTAAAGAGTTTATGCACACCATGGATTTGAAACATAAATGGAAATATGTCAAATAAAATAAGTTTCCTTTACTCCATTTATCTGTAAGAGTGCATGTCTGACGTCCTACTAACTGGTTGTGCGGTGATGCAGAGTCAAATTCTAGACTATCCTTTAACTCTAAATGCACTAATTAACAGTTTTATCGCATTTGCTGTCACTTACTGGTTCATTTACATTTTTTTTTTCATATTTATGTTCATTCATTCGTTAGCAAAGAATATTGAGTGATGTATTATTATTAAGTGAGTAACATGCAAATGTAGAAAATCTGAATGTGTCTAAAAACTTTTGGTGTCTGTTCACTGCAGAAATCTGGGGCTGTTTTTTCATTCTTGTGAGGAGTGATTTGTAAAAACACAAATCCTGAAGTGACACCGGTGGTCCATGACATGAATGCTACATGCAGTCAGCTAATGAGGGAAAACATTATAATAATAGTAAAGGCAGTGATGGCCTCAACACCTGAGTTCACTTTCTAATAGCCCTGTATGACAGTGAAGACTGTTATATATCCCATTCTTTATATCAGACTTGTCAAACTCCGGTCCTGGAGGGCCGGGTTTCCAGCACAGTTTGATGGTTATCCTCCTCAAACACATTCACTAAACTTGAAAATTGGCTGGTGAGGTGAACCTGGTGTTTCTGAGCAGGGAAGTCACCAAAATGTGCTGGAGTTCCACACCCCTGCCTTATGTCATGCTGGAGCATTTTCACAACTAACAGAAAGGGATTAGGTGTTCTATGACCCGGGTTCTCAGTCCTAACTGCAAACAGCGCAGTATGATAATTCCAGAACTTTAAAATGAACATTTAGCTTTGCTGGTACATTAAGTTATAATGACATGTTATTTATGTCATCATGCCTAACTGTGGCAAACACAAAGTATTTTCCATAACAGTCTATTTGTTTTCTAAACTGTCTTTTCCATCTCTTCTCTTTCTCAGTCTTTTTCCACAGTGCTGCAGGCGGGGTCTGGTATATAACAGTGCACAAAACTTATACTAACTATCCTGCCTTCATTCAATAAAAGAATACAGTGTTTTTAAGCAGATCTTCACAGATTTAATGCCACGCTGACCTTTATGTGCAGCTGTGCCCTTCTGAGCAGGTTCAGCGTGGTGTTCCTCGCTGAGTCAGAAGACAACGGGACCTGCTGCTTTAACTGCTCCAAGTGATGTCGCAACTGAGCTCGCCTGCAAACCAAAATTGTAAATATGAAATGTCTTTTTCGAGAAATAGGAACACATCTGGTTGCAACGTGCAGAAAAACAACCGCTGGAACAGAAATGAGGGTCAGGAATACGTCATACCTGTGCTTTTCCAGTTCATTGTGAACTGACCTGAAAAAGAAACGGGAAATATTTACTAACAAGTTATGAGATTCTCTTAATCCATGATAGTTCCATCTCAGACAGTTATAATAATTTCACTGATAACAGCCTTGTTATACACGGTAGAATTAGATTCGCTAACGATAGGCCCCAAAACAGTTTTATGATAAATAGCCACCAGAACATCCATTTATCTGGGATGAGGCTTGAAGGCTGAACATTGTGGGAAAAACTGCTTGTTAGTTGTGGTTGTGTTGTCATAATGTGGTGTCACTGAATGCAGGACTGAGTGACTATGATGAATACACTCTGTGACTTGTTCTATTTATTACCCAGTATGAATAAATATTCATTTTTATTTTTGCACAGAATTTTCAAAATGCTCCAGTAGAAATCACTATAAGTGATTAGACATTATTAGGTTGCAGTTTAAGTGAAAGTTAAAACTACATAGCTTGTTAAGACAATGTTATTGATAATACAGGCTAATGCACTTTTGAAATCAAATATTTGACTAATTAAATGAACAATGCAAAAAGCAATCCACCAAAACTGAGAACATTTACATGTACAGTTCTGGTCAAAATATTTTGCACACACTGAGATTCCCTACATTTCCATGTTAGTCACTTAAAAATTACTAAAACTGCATTTGTTGACAAATACATTTACAGCGCAATTAACCTGAAAATGTGACTTTTTATTAATTACCACAGACCTATTAAATGCCATGTAATATAGTTATAAATATAATGTTGATCACCAGTTTCTATCAGTTGGAGTGCATACCTCGTCCTAACTTGTTTCAGTGTTTTAATGAACAGAATGCCAAAGGTACTGTGATTTATCACAATAATGTTACAGCTATGGGTTACATTTCAGGTGGAGACCAGAAGATCACAGCTGTGGTGTTATTTGTGATAAAGCACAACCTTGAGTATTCTATTGGATTATGTTAAAAAATAAAACTATTTTTCCATTCCCAAATTTCACATAATATGTGTATCAGTGTAAATTAATAATAATAATAATAAATAAAAATAACAAGAAACGTGTGGCTATCACAAATAACAGCTTCTCAACCAGTCAAAGTTTCCCGCTGGAACCTATCACTGTGGTATTTAAAACTAAATAAAATGTCTTAATAATGCTGTTATTCCAGTATTTTACTATTTTACTATAATATCTGTGGTATCATAATAGAACTATTGTAGAGTAGCCTAATTATTAAAATGGTTTATTTTAGGTTCTGGCAGCACATTTATTGTAAAAAAGTTATCACAAATCACAGCAACTCAAACTGCCGCTGGAACACACAGTTGTATTTATGTAATTAAAGCCAACATAAACTTCTAGCTAAACAGACTAGAGTGGCAGTCTAAATTAGTCTTAAAATAAATGAAAAAATGTTTCAATAATTAGGCTATTGCACTTTTGTACTATTATGATACCATGGCTATTATATTATTATAAAAATATTAGAGTGAAATAACTTAATTATTTAAACATAGTCTTTTCTTTATAATACTTTCTTTATAAAACAGTAGGTTCCGGCAGGACAGTTAAATGTTATTACACTATTTTACTATTATTATACTAGAGTTATTATAGTATAATAATAGTAAAATATCGTAACTTTTTAATTATTTAAACATTTTGTTTAGTTTTTAAAATTACAACAATAGGCTCCAGTGGAATAGTTGTTACAGTTTCGCACAACTGAACTTCTAATTGACTATTATCACACTATTACACTATTATTGTTGTATTGTAGTTATTGTATAAATAGAATAAGAATAATCTGGACCGCTGACATTGTTAGAACACACTGTACTGGCGATTAATCGGGCAAAACAGAACGACTTGGTGAACAAACTCACCTGCTGTTCCCCGGCGAGGACTTTTTAGTTTTCTGTCTGCTTCTCTTCTCTGTCCCTTTGCTGAAAAATGGAAGTGCCGAGGCGTAGCCATGCTCTGCCTCTGAAGAGAAAAATATAAAGAAAAGCAAGAATAACCAAACGTTAGCACTTCCCTCCTCCTACACACACGAAACCAACTGCAAAACCAACTCATTGTGTACTGAACACAGTACATTTTTTACCTAGACAGATCTATTATCGTACCATACTATTACGGATTTGGACTAAAAGACGAGAAACCCAGACTGTAAACCTGCACGAAGTAGGGAGTGCTGTTATGCTTTTGGGTGATTTTTTATTTTTATATTTTTTGGCGCCACTGTTAATGCGTCTTTAGTAAATGTCCTCTACCATTTATGCACCAGTAATAAAGAATCATGCAGAAAAATGTGCAATAATGTCATTATGTTGCCTATATTTGCAGATGATATGCTACCATTAAGACACAAATTTCAAATGTGCCGCCACTTCGCGCCTTTGTGTACAATGGGGGGCTCGAATGTAGGTCACGGAGTCAAACAAAAAAATAACTACCAACAAAGACACTTTGCACAACTTTCCAACAAAAAACAGAAACGTAAAGAGGGTCTGAGTGTGGCGTGAAAAGCATGCAAATACTTTTTCACGCAGAGCTGCAGCTATTTTTGTTCGAAACTTGGTTG
>JBBMFX010000030.1:14404513-14419071 GCA_037832545.1 Rhabdalestes septentrionalis | reverse complement strand
TAGGGAAAAGGTGGGACAAGATTTATTCCCAATTTCCTCATTGTCAGCACCTTTGTTCGTAGCATTTGTGGATGACATGTCTGTAAATAGGTTAACTGTCTAATGTTTTGAAAATATATGTACAACATGCAATCAAATATGTACTCATTTTAAATTTTGTCATGTTTGAATTTGTTGTGATATGTTACATTAAATAATAATATTTGTACTCCTTTGTATATCTTACACTTTGTTTATAGTAATTACACTGTATCCTTAGCTGATATTTTCCATTAACAAATCAAAACAGCACCTAATTATGATTGGTTATAGTCAAGTATGCATCTGTTTTTAACCATTTCATCAATTTGTCATCTGTCTTAAAATGGAAGTCAATGTTGTTTTTACAAAATCAAATGTGCAATAAAAATTTGGGAAAATTCTGAGAAGGACACTTGTGTTTTATGAATGAACATTTACTACATTTACATAAAAAAACTGAAAATGATTTAAGAGATTATTATTGTTTCTTTGCTGAACTGGATCATGCAATCAACTATTCGTTGCACCTGGTGAATTTGTCAGTGATGTTTGTTATATTAATAATAATTTATTATATATTTTCTTTATTTAATATTATATTTATGCTGCTTACTCACAGAATGCTGCAAAAGTTGTGCATATGTGCTAAGCCCCAGCCAACACACCCATGTGGGGCCACATGTTAGAAGAAAAGTTAGCACTAAAAATGATGATTTCTGATTTATGAATTTAGCCTAGGGTAAATATAAACTTCCCAATTAACTACTTATTTTTACACTCAGTGATTAGTTAAATAATTCAATTATTTGTAAAGAAATTACTCTAATACAACATTTCTGTATTTTTTCAATAATTTTCTTTTGGCACTGGATCAATGTTCATAGCTATCAGACAGTTTAGATTCTAAACGACATAAACATTCTTTAATATGCCACTTAATTTGAGCAAATGAAATATGAAACTTGGAGAATTACACCTGAATAATTCTTGACAAGCATACTCACCCACTGAATTCACACCTTAAGAATGAACACAACTTAATAGTGTCCTTAATTACCCCTTAATAATAGAACCTCCTGAATTAACACCTTAAATGTAAGATTTAGGGGTTTCACACTCATGCCTTAAATTTATTTTTAAGGTAAAAATTAAGAGGTCAGTTTCAAAAATTAATGGGCACTTAATTCAGATTAAGGGGTTTGGTGTATTTTCAGAGGTAAATTAAGGTAGAGTTAAGAACATTATAAGTACATTGTGTTTCGTAGTGACTGTAAAGAAACAAGTTACTACATTTCACTACAATGCACCATTTCTCTTCAACTGATTTTATTTACATCCCAGTGCCTGAATTGTGCAGAAATGACTGGTTATCTGCTTTACATTAAACTTGATCATGTGTTCTTGGGGTCCACCATGTCTGCAGGGATGTCGTTTAGTTTCAGTGTATTTAAATCAGTAATCCAGTATCTATTGGTTAGAAACATTAGAAGAATGTAAACAAAATAAAAACTAGCTGGCATTAACTTAGTTGAATAGCAGAGGTTAATTTAAGTTTAACTTACCTGGTTGAAGAACAGAAATGGACTACTTGAACACTGATGTTCATCGCTCTGGATATGAGCATCAGCTAAATGCCATAAAGGTAAATGAGACTATATAAATTCTCTTTTCATTATTGCACATATTAAGGTATGAAGATTACATTACATTACATCCATTTGACACACCATATTATCCAAAGTGACTTACAATATGAGAACACATTTAAGTTTCAGGACAGTGTTAGAACCAGAGAGTATGAAGATCAGATGATCATATGACAAAGCTTTACGGGTTAAATTAGCATAAACGCTGTTATTAACTGCTTGTTACGTGCTAAATATTTATGAGTAATGCAAAAAAATAGATAGTGCATTAGTGCAAAAAACAGTCTTCAGGAGGCTGAAGTTAGAGAGGGATCATATTAATTTAATATGAAAATTACCCTACGTGAACTTATTCTAGTTTGGCTGCTGCTGCTGAATGCGCATGCGCATGCTCCTCAGTCGGTCGCACGGCTCTGGGAGTGAATGCGCAGTGTTACGGAGGGTTCCTCACTTTTATCATGTTCTTCTGAGCTGTCTTATAAATCTGACGCTTGAAATCGAGACGGAAAAGGAGGAAGGGCCACAATGCTGCGTGTGTGCTTGAAAGGTGCTAATGCAGCGGCACGGGTGAGGTTACAATTTGGGTTTGTTGGGTCTCTGGGCAAGGGGGTCATTCAGTCACCAAAGGCCTGCAGGGTTTTCACATTTAAAACATGTTTCAAAATAACAGCCGGCCTTGTGTTTACTTCGTGCATCACATGTCGTGTTACTTGAGGGTTTAAACCGCCAAACGGTGGAATTTAAGCAGCTGAAACTAGGTGTTATTCGAATTTGGCTAAAGGTGTAGCAACTAGCTGGGACACTTCTACGTCAACGGCGTAAGTTGAAGCGTGGAGGGTTTATTCCTTGATTGACGTCTGACTCAGCAAACGAAGTAAGAGATAGAAGGGCGCGCCGTGGCTGTCCACCAATAAGATCTTGGCAGTGCTCTTCTACGTATATCTGGGCGGGCAATACATGATTCATGTTTTCCGTCAGTTTCAAATGAATAAGGAGCTGAAGAAATGTTGGTGTTTATAGTTTGCTCCTTAAATTTAATGTCCAGATTTCATATGTATAAACTGCACTAAACGGAAAACAAAGACGTGCTTATGTGATAAGCTTTAAAGTAGAGGTAGGTTGCATTTGTCCAATATGAGGACATGACCTTGCCGTGGTAGTTCCAGTGCTAGTTGTGTGGGACCAATTCAGTGTACCGTTTCTCATCAGCTCACTCTATTTTAGATCTCAGCGACTGAATTTTGCAGAAAATGACTGGCATTCCACTTTAGGTTAAACTAGATAATCTTTTTTTTTGGTGCAGCAGGTATGCAGCGGTGTCATATAGTACGGTTTCAATGTATTTTATTAAATTATCCAGAGAATCATTAGGTGAATATAGACATTCGTCAGGAAAATATATACCTTTTTTCAGCAAAATAGATACATTCCCTTTTCGTATATGTATGGATTAATATATGATCATTACGAAATAATCACCTGGCAGATGCTTACATCCAAAGGAACTTACAATTTCAGGACAAATTCAAGTGTTAGGACATTATGAGAACCAAAGGAGAGTAAGGCTAAATCTTTATGTGATAGCAATGGAAAAAAGATTGTCAGGAGATGCTCTTTAGTCTTTAGGAGGATTTTGAAGCTGGAGAAGGTTTCTGTGAAGCTGAATTAAGTTTAAAGTGTAAACAGTCAGCTCACACCGTCTTCATCAGTTATCATCGCGTGGAGCAATAAACAGTGAATATATATGTGATATAGTTTGTTATGCCTGATCTATTAATGTCATTTATTTTTAAAGTTTTTTGCCATTGTCTTTATTTACTATGAATAAAACACTTTTATTCTCATGCCGTAGATGCATAGGCTATGAACTGTGTATTCATTAACTTAATGATATTAATGAATACCCATTATGGAATATAATAAGAATTTTATGGTATTTTAAGTGTAAGAATAGCATGCAAAGTAGTTTAAAACATTCAAAATTAGGATATGTACGTGCAGCAAATAAAAAGTAGACAGCAGAATAAAATGAAACTTCCACCTGGCAGTGTAGAGACTGTTGTGATTTTGACAGTAGTTCAATGTACAATTACTTTGCTTGTTTGAGCTACCATAGTTTCATAGATGGTGGTTCTTATTTTTGTCTGTCCAGAAATGTCTCTGTGGGAAGGTAGCAGCCCACCCTCTGCAGCACTGCCGTCGCTATACCTCAGCTGGAAACTCAGGGTAAGAGTAGATAAAAAATATCCAATAAAAGCACATTTATTCTTGATGCAGCATCACAGTTTATTTTTCTTTATCATGATATGTCTTGCAGAATATTTCATGTCATGTGAAGTGTCTACATTTAATAGCACTCTTGATCAAATATGAGTTGAATAGGCTAATAAAAACACATAAATACTTAAAACCCATGTTGTGGTGACTGATTATTAACACCTCTGCATCTGACACTTAATGCACACCTTGCCAAGATAACACTGTGCCTTCTCTTGTAATGCTGGATGAAACAGGGCAACACAAGTCTTCTGTTCCTCTCACCTAACAGGTTTTCAGTGGAGTTTAGGTCAAGGGCCTGGGGGATTTCATTGAAAAATGTTTATTCTTTGGTCCTTTATAATTAGAATACGCATTTTAAAAGCATTGTATTTTTTACAGGTCTGCTGCTGGAAAAATTGTAGCTGCCAGTCTTCTGACTGTTGGTGGAGGTTTAGGTGGTACAATACTGTACGCCAAATGGGACCCCAAATTCAGGGCAAATATTGAGAAGAGCGTTCCCTATTCTGACCAAATCTTTGAGATGACGCTTGGCCCCCTGCCACCAACAATCGTTCCTTTTCAAAGGACACCAGTAAGTGGCTTAATTTGTTTACCTTGGATTTAACTTTAAGGTGCTTTGTATTACTTATTATTGTACATCTTTCATGTTTCCTATGTCTTCCACCCAGTAGCTTTTAAATTTGTCACCCTTAAAAATCTGTTGAGAAAATTCTCATATTGGCCTTTGTGTCCATGTGTGCTAGGCTAAGGTCGAACCACTGCAGATATCATCAGTGTCTGAAGCCTCGAAGGACTCAAAGCAGCCCAAAACAAAAGACAAAAGTAAAGAAAAGCAGGCAGAACCAGCACCTGTGGAACCCAGACCTGCAGTAGAGGAAACACCAACTGAAGTGGCACAGACCATAGAAGGTGAGTGCGTGTGACGGTGTGTACAGGGATGCCGATGATGGATACATTCAGCTCCATAATTATTGGCACCTATGGAAATGATGGGTAGGAAAAATGTCTTTGTTTTTAATTAGCTCACATAGAAAATAAAAGACAAATCTAAATTAAACTCATCAAAATGGAATAATTAAAAAATGTCTTATGTATTTCAGTTTTTAACACACATTTATTATTTTGTCAAACTTCCCTTTGCCAACATAACACACATTTTAATTGGTATACCAGATGAGCAATCACTGCTTGCGTGATGTCGGTAATTCACACATTTGTTGATAGAAAATAGAAATATTGGCTCGTTGCTCATCTATGTTCTTTCGTTTCAGAATGAATGGCAAAGGTTTTCCTAAGGTATCCAAAGAAATAGAACATTCATCAATTTCCATATGCATGTTGTCTGTTCAGAATCTGATTTCAAATAGAAACGTGTTTGCCAGTTTCAGGATGAGGTAGTCACTGGTCCAGTAATTTCAGGGTCTTTCAGGAACTGGTGTCTGGTGTTTATGTGGTGCGTAATATTTAAAACATCCTTGAAGTATATAATAACCACATGGAGATCTCTTAGACAAGAGGGAACAGGTATGGACAGCACTACATATGCAACTTCTGGCTTTGCCTTTCATATTCTTTTTGAAAGTGATTAAACTGACTAGGAGGAGTTCATCCCAGAGCAGTATTCTTGGGGTAAGATGATTGGTAAATGCTGTGTCAGCCAAAATGGACCCATCAAGGGGATGATTAATGGAATTTTTCTTTATGAATATGTGATTGCATTGATTGATTTATTTATTAAGTATGTGGAGGTCATGTTTGATTTGGTCTACCAGAGGGCTTTACTATAAGCTTTAAAGTGCTACTGAATGTTTTTTGAGGAATAGCATTTTGGGTTTTTAGGGAAATACCAACTTTCTCTTTCTGTACCTGCAACATTTTGCTTTAGTCCTCTTATAACTTTAAGTACAGTGTTACCTTGCAGCCTGATTTGCTAACCAAATGTAATCAGTGCTTTAGGTAATGTTCTTTTATCTTAGATGCATCAATGTACATTGACTCTGATTGCTGTTTGAGTCATTGTGTGCTGTGGTTTGCTACTTTTAAGGTGTCTGAATTTCACTGGAGAAATCATTAATCCATGGTTGTTTGCAGTAATTGGGTGTGGCCATTTTAAAAAGTTGTTGTTGAGAAAAATAAATTGCTTCTAAAGTTAAGTTACAAGACTGACAACTCATTAAAACTTGCACCCCAACAACAAATTGCTTTATGTTTACACACTTGTCAAGATATTAAGGTCAAAAAGACTTTCCCATATTGTTTCTGACACCGTAAGACATGCTGTTATCAGTGGGCAAAATTCCAACCACATAAGCTTCCAGGACATTTAGATATAGAAACATCAAAGCTCCCGCTTCAACTTCAGACATATCTCTTAGCTGATTGACTGCATTTAAGGTGAAAGTGAAGCTGTATAAATACGATTTTGCAGTAAACAATAGTTTTCATGTGCAGGCCAAACTAGTAAAATGCAAACAGATTTAATTGAATAGTGCAAGAACAATACCGTTACCAACAGGTGTCCTTAAGACTCAGCTGTTTCTGTTGCCACTTGTATGGCACCCAGTCGAATCGGCCGTCCTGATGTGGGTTCCAATGTTGTTGCAGAGGCCTCAGCTGAGGCGGCCCAAATCATTTCAGCCATGAGTGAAGTGCAGTCTGTGCCTGCCCCAGGCACCGGACACGAACCAGCGGCTGCCGAGTCTGAAGCCCTGAAACCTCCACCCGCCCAGCCCGCGGCAGGTCAGAGCCGCACCGCAGGGACTAGTGCTCCTGCCCATCAGCAACTGATCCAGGACCAGTGAAGAATCTCAAATGCATTCCGTTCTCAGACGGGAGCTGCTCCTGGATCAGTTGATCAGGCACATAGCACTGATGCCTGCCTCACTACGTGTGTTTGAGATTCTTCATCCTACCATTGAGTCGTCTGTCTCTCCGGCTTTAGCACCATTGTGTTTTTGTCTAACTTATTACTAACCCACTCATTCCTTCTTCCCTTTGCATAACCAGTACATTGTTATTTACCTTCTCATCTCTGAAACCCCAACTAATTTGCATGGTGAACTTGCTATTATTAATTCTTAATGCTTGAAATGTTCACAGTCATTCCTTTGCCTGTTTGTTGCTCATTGTTTTGTTTTATTGTCGGTTTGTTTTTTTGTTTTTTTAATGTATTTATTTGCTTGCCCGAGGGTGGGTCTGTTTGGGCCACGAGTTTTCATGTTGTAATACCTGTAATCTTAGTGGGTGTGTTCTGTTTGTGACTGTAGCTGAAGATTGCCATGAGTGTGCTTCCAATGAATCTGCCCTGAAAGAGCGACCTGTGGAGGAGGTGGCGGCCCGCTTAGCACAGCAGGACCAGGCAGAACAGGACATTCTGGCTGGTACGGATCCAAGACTCTTCCCCAACACTCCTATTGTGTATCTACAGTACAAAGTGACTTTGTTGTTTCTTCTTTTATTCAGTGAAACTTACAAGCACTATGTATGCGTAGTCATACATGTACAACACACAGTGAAATGTTTTCTCTGCATTTAAACCATTCACTAAGTGAAGCAGGGGGCTGCTGCCAATGAGGCGCCCGGTGAGCAGTTGGTGGGCAGTACCTCACTCAAGGGTACCTGAGCGGTGACGCTAGCAATTGGGATTTGAACCCCAATCCTGTGATTGCAGGGCTAACGCCCTGACCACTAGGCCATCCAGCTGCCAAAGCTAGGCCATCCAGCTGATATGTACTGAGCATATGGCTTCAGAGATGGTTTTGTTTGGCATTCATTTGCACTAACCATTTAGATTTATAACAGACTCAATGTATCATTATGTGCAAAAAATAATATTTAAGAACATTTAGTTACATTATGGAGTAAATGTTGATTTTATGTGCAGTATATCAGTGTGTTCCACTTCCACTGTTCCATATCACTTCAATCAGTACTGAAGTAATTTAAAAAATCCCAGCAGTGCTTGGAATTATCAAGGAGAAATCTGGAAATGTTAACATTGCTTGCAGAGAGACACATTACCTAACTAAGAAAAATGACTTTAAACAATATGTGAAGGTGCCCTAAGATTTTACCCAGTCAGCTGAAGAAAAGTGGGAGTGTTTGATAGGCTGTTTGTGTGTCTACCTGTGTTCAGGGTTGTCTGCCAACCTGGAGGACGCTCTGGGGTTGTCAGCCAAGCTCACACTGCAGGCCATTGGAGCACAGGAAGTAGCCCTCACTGCCATCGGCAAGCACACACGGAAACTCAGAGAGGCTATGGACTCAGAGGTAAGACCTTCTTCTCTGTCTCCATTATTGGTCTTCGTTGCTTTTCTTCTCACTCTGGTTCAGAAATTAAATGTGATGGTCTCTTGGTATATGCATCCAGGACCCTCCAGATAAGAAGTCGGCTCAGTGGAGGGAGCTGGAGGATGCATTGAGTGAACGCAGCCGTGCTGTCGACCAGGCTGGACAGGCTCTTCTCCAAGCCAAGTAAGACCAGGAAATGGATGTTTGAAGGGTTATTTCATGTTTCATATTGCTAATGGTAAAGGAAAGCTAATGGAGGACTATTAGAATTATAGACTCAAGTTTGTTGTAATTTATAGCCGAATTAGTTCCTTTATATGAGTACTGGCAAAGGCTAGAGGCAGAATATTCCAACTGTGGCGGTATGAATTCTTACTTTTTGTATGGTTTCTGTTGCTTCCTGCTTCTGCACCTGTGCAATTAGAGAACAGCTTGAGAAGCTTAGAGCTAAGATTAACAGTGCCAAGCAGTCCAGTATCGAAGCTGCCAGACCTCAAATCCTGGCTGCAGAGGAAAACTTGCACAGTATGATCGTGGACCTGGACAAAGTTGTAACCAAAGTAAGTACTATAATCAGACTCAGTAATAGGCTTAAAAGGTGAAAAATCCAATCAAATCCATTCGCTTCAGCACAGTACACACTAATCATATTATCTGTTGCCTGCTAGAGGTTTTTATTATAATAAAAAAAAAATATATATAAAGCTATGTATCAGACTGGAGAAGTGTCCTTTTACCCTAGACTACTGCTGCTTTAGTGGAACCATAAGCTGTAATTGAACACTGTCTTCATTTGCATTCCAGGTGCAGTCAGCCCAGTCTGAGGCAAAGATCGTTTCTCAGTACAGTGAGCTGGTGAACGAGGCTAAGGCTCAGTTTCAGAGAGAGCTGAGTAGTATCACTCCTGAAGTCCAAGCAAACTGGAAGGGCCTCAGTAAGCATGCTTGCTTTTTCAATTTTGGAGACATTTGGGACCAGTCACTGGGGGGACATCAATGTGATTTCTGGTGATCTGTGCCCACATACTAGCCATCACTGACTGATACATAATTAAATCTTGGTTTACCAAAACTACTAACAAATCCTACCTTTGGAGTAGTTTGATTCTGAGGTGTGTGCAGTCAGGTTTTAACTGGGTACCAGGTGGATAGTAGTACTCTAGAATATCATGTCCTGTGTTAGTCTTCACGTTTTTCATTATTCAGTTTTATCACTGATTTTTTCCATTTTATTGCTGATAAGCTTAGTTGGTATTAGTGACCGACCGATATTGATTTTTTAGTACAGATACCGATACCAATTCTTTGCATGTTATAATAAAAAGGGCACTGTTACTAAAGTCTTCAATGGTGCATAAACTACATATCTACAAGCTGCATAAACTACATATCAGTCATTTATGTAACACATCTAAGGTGTGTATTATTAGCTGTTATGTTTAATAAAGTTTACTAAATATAGGAAAGCAAGTAAGTATACTTTACCTTTGCACGCAGCTTCTCCTCAGACGCCGTGCTGCGATCATGCGCGTAATTCTCAAAACAACCTCCAGATGGCGGTGTGTATCGGTAAACCCGATATTACAAAACCGATAACGAATAATGGTAAAATGCTTAAATATCAGGTGAAAATATCGGTAAATCGATATATCGGTCGATCTCTAGTTGGTATAAATGTTGAAGAAAGTAGTTTGCAGGATTTGGATGTGGTTGAATAATATGCTAAGCTTTGGATTGAGACCTTGGTTAGTTTTTTGATCATTTGACCTAGAGTGAATGTGAAAGATAATTATTTAGCATGCTGACCACATGTCCATTTGAGTCAGCCTGGAATGTAGTCATATTTCTCTTTTTTTTAAGTAAATTTGTTTGTGAACGGTTAAGAATATTTAATTTCCATGATCAGTTTAACTTTTCTGACCTTCTGACACACCTACTGATATCCAAGCAATATGCATTCAGAGCAGTAGCCTTCCAAATTTCAAACATTCGTGAACATGTTGCTCATTAGTAATTCTCTCCACATCTCTCCAGCCGGGAAGCTGAGTGCGGACGACCTGAACTCTCTAATCGCTCATGCCCACCGCCGCATTGACCAGTTGAACCGTGAACTGGCTGAGCAGCGAGTACGGGAGCAAATCCGCATTGAGGCGGCACTGGATCAGCAGAAGCAGGAGCATCAGAAAGCACAGCACAAGGCTGTTGCTACTGCTATCCAACATAACCATGAGGAGATGAGACTTGAGCAGGAAAAGAAAGTAAGTCTGTTGATAATTGTTATTTGATCAATTTAAATCTGTCAAAAACTTTGGATCGGTGATATGATGTAGTATTTCTTAATCCTCTGAATGATTTTCTGTTCAGAAATTCTTTTGGCTTGGGTCATATTAAACATAATGAATAGTGTAGGGCAGCTGATGTTTCAATGGCTGATATTTTAAAAAGTATTCAAATAATGTACAAAAAAATAACAGAAGTTGTGTGTTCACTGTACATTAAGACACTCATAGTTTGTTAATAAAAATAAAAACATTAGTCCAAATAGAGTAGGGAAGTGTTTTTTTTATATTGTAGACTTAGGAATGACTACAGCCTTACAATCTTTTTGTCTCAGATGCAGGAGGTACGGGAGGTGATGGAGGCAGAGATGAGGACTCAGCTGCGCAGGCAGGCGGCTGCACACACTGACCACCTGCGAGATGTGCTAAAGGTGCAGGAGCAGGAGCTGCGGGAGGAGGCTCAGGAGGTGAGGAGCACACTGCTTCATTCAGTCACGTACACATTATTTTTGAGTTGAAGATATATTTTAGCAAGATTTAATATCAACATAAGGTTCACTGCTAATGAAAAATGATTTAAATTCGAGGAATGTCCTAATTAATTTCAGTCCCAAAAATTAATAGAAAATCTTAGAGTAATTCTCTGTGCTTACCACTAGTACAATGTCTGGAAATGTTAATGGTCTCTATTAGTAAAAAAGGTTAACAACTTATTATCCTGTTGGGTAATCAAGAATGCAGCAGTGTCTCAAACTGCCCTCATGTGTAGATTCTGAGCAGCAAGATGATGGAGCAGGAAACACAGTACCGCCGCCTGGCCCAGGAACAGCTGGACGCCTTCACGCTTGACATGAACTCTGCCTACGCAAGGCTCAAGGGCATCGAGGAGGCCATAGACAGTGAGTTTGCATCCCGATGGCACCTTAGTTTTATTTGATGCTGCTTTTGGTCAAAGTCTATGTCATCCAGCTTTAGTGGGATTACTTATGAAAGTCATGATTGACTTATAGTCCCGACTGTGCTGTCCCCACTCAGGTCATGTCGTGGCTGAGGAAGAGGCCCGCAAGGCCCACCAGCTGTGGCTATCTATCGAGGCACTGAATTACACTCTGAGGACAGCAGGCGCAGATTTGCCAACTGAGCCTCTAGAGGGCGCCGTTCAAGCCATTAAGGAGAGCTGCGCGGACAATGAGTTCGCCCAGGCTCTAGCTACGGCTCTGCCTGAAGAATCGCTGACTCGTGGGGTGTACAGTGAGGCCTCCCTGCGAGCACGGTTCTACAACATCCGGCGGCTGGCACGGCGCGTGGCACTGATCGATGAGACGCGCAACAGCCTGTACCAGTACTTCCTGTCCTACTTACAGTCCGTCCTCCTTTTCGAGAAGGAACAGGAGGCGCCACCTACCAAGCTGGCGAACCACGACCTCGACACCTTCAAGCTGCTCGCCTACGCCACCTACAGCATTGAGCACGGTGACCTGGAACTCGCCGCCAAGTTCATCAACCAGTTGCGCGGAGAGTCACGCCGCGTAGCTCAGGACTGGCTCAAAGAAGCCCGACTCACCCTGGAAACCAAACAGGTGGTCAGCCTTCTGTCGGCATACGCCAACGCAGTGGGTTTAGGCACCACCCAGGCTTCTTAATCACCCTATATTGACAAAGAGTTGTAAAAACAAAAAGAGGACTGCTGCCTGTCTGCTACTAACAGCAACCTGCCGTTCCTCAGATTAATTTATACATAATGTGGCGCACCAGGCAAGGTGGTTTTGTTTTGGGTTTTTTGTTTATTTTTTTGGTCAAAGCACTTTTGCAAAAAGGCCTGAATAATTCATAAGTGGCCTACCAACCAGACCATGGTGCTGAATGTCCACATGTACCTCATGCAAATCTCTAAGGTAACTGTAGGCAATGGCACTAACATGGATCTTCAGTGCAACCACACAACCCCACCAACTCCACTGTTTAATTTTGGGTGTGCACTTAGCAGACAAGTCTTTTTGGCTCAGTACTGCTATTGGTAGCCTGTCTAAAACTAGTTCGTTCACGTTTCAAGTTGAACATGTGTATCGCTTCAGTTTCAATACACTGGTTGTGCATATGGAATAACCAAATCCATTTTGTCCTGATTTAAATCTCTCCCACAAAACTGAATATCAATA
Source organism: Rhabdalestes septentrionalis (assembly GCA_037832545.1). Taxonomy (NCBI): domain Eukaryota; kingdom Metazoa; phylum Chordata; class Actinopteri; order Characiformes; family Alestidae; genus Rhabdalestes; species Rhabdalestes septentrionalis. Next base: position 14,406,397 of record JBBMFX010000030.1, on the reverse strand, counting down.
AATCATGGATGTTAAGTCATTTCTTTTTTCATTTGTTTCATTTAACAACATTCTAGTTAATGTGCTGGGCTGTGAATATTTTGAAAATCTTTTTCAATATTTGAGATTGGTTTTGTATGTAATTCCGTCACCTATGCTAGCATGCCTGCATAATTCAGCTGTCGTAATGTTCTAATCATAGCTTCAAGAAAATAACTGAATAAAGCATAGGACATAGTTTCAATTGATGTGGGTCCTAAAGTTCATGTGGGAAATGATTTTGTTGTTTACAGATTAAACAATTGCTTAGTCCAGTTACAGAAGAAATTTATTTTAAATACAAATTTGTCCAATGATGCACAATACTCTGCTTTTTAATCACTCATATCAGTGGAAGATTCCAGATCCGATAAGACATTCCTGATGGGAGGGAAATAGAGAAAGAAGACCTCAGATTGCATACATTATATTGCATGTGTTCAAATAGCATTTGGATTGACTAATAACAACCCACCTCTGCAGCTCAGTTAATTCAAATTCCCGCTGCACTCTCTCTAGCAGATTTGAGGTGATTGGCAGGCAAAAGCCAGCAGAAATCTGAACCAGCTCCACAGCCCTTTGGACACTGTTACTTGCCTTTATAGATGCCAAAAATTGATTCAAAAGGCTGTCACTGTGAACAAGAACACATTTTTTCAGCCTAAAACAACTAAACAAACAATATCTATCGATTCACCTTAAAATGTTACATTTCAATACGTTCGGGACCAAACAGCAGACAAAATGTTAATACTTACGATGGAACTTTGCTGGCGAGTTTGAAGATTTTCAGCATTTCCCTAAAAATGGAAATTATTAATTTGAAGACCCTTTGGGGCTGTACCAGACCATACAATAGTTCATGTACTTTTGTAAGTATAATTTATGTTTTTCTCTCTAACTCACCAGGCCTGAGCTGTCCTTTCAGCTGCCAGCAGAATTGAGGTGATGCTGTTAAGAGAGTTGGCTGACCAATTCAGCTGCCCTCTCTGGTCAGTATACAGAGCCTTTACATCAAGGGCACAGTCTGCAAATGACTGCTGCACCTGCATGATACAAAAGGGGTCAGTGCCTACAAATTTTAATCCAAAGTCTTAGACTGGTCATGTTTAAATATTTTACAACTTGATTTAAATAGGAATGCCCAATCTCATCCACATAGGGCCAGCGTGACTGAACAATCAGGCAGGAACAGACCCCATTCTACCAGTTAAGTCGATGTAGGACCTAAAAAAATGAATGAGCTCTTGCTTTGGTGAAAAAAAAACAGCATGTCAGCCTCCACCCAGCGGTGAGAAATTGGTATACATAACACTGTATATATGATAAACATTTAGTCCCAGCATAAACCAGCGTTTTTCAAAATTATTTGTCCTGGGGACCTGTCATGTCAGGCTTTGGGGCTTCAGGGCCCTGCATATATGGAATATAAATATAATTGTAATTATTATTGTGTACACATACCTATATATAAGCACCAAGAAATCTGTTTAACATTAATTTTTTTTAAATCACATTATATCATTTTAATGTGATAGTTGCGCCTGATTTCTTGCCACTAACTGGTCTAAACGACAGAGACGCTCGGAGCTTGTGTCCCAAGTTCAGCCTGTTTCTGTTCTTTTTTCCAAGGCTGTCTTAGAGCTTGTCTCGGGCCCAAAAAATTAAACCCGACTCCCCCTGAGCCGAGCACCTTGTGTCCAAACCCAGAACGACCCGACACATTAACTGTAATTATCGGCCGTTCCTACGATATGTACAGTGTTTGTGTCGTCAAAGGAAGGATTTGTTTTTGTTTCTTTATTTTGATTATAGTTGAGCTGCAGGTTTAGGCTCACACAAGTGACTGCAATTTAATTAAATTAA
>JBBMFX010000030.1:14363076-14404308 GCA_037832545.1 Rhabdalestes septentrionalis | reverse complement strand
TATACATATATATATACATATACATATATACATATATACATACATATACATATATATATACATATATATATATACATATATACATATATACATATATATACACATATATATATACACACGCACACACAAAACAAACAGTATTGTGCAAAAGTCTTAGGCACCTGAGAAAATGATGCTGAAAAGCGGTTAACCCATCCATCTATCTATAGATATCTGTATCTCTCTATCTATCGACAGTTTTTGCATTGTCAAGATCATTGTTACTGTTCACAACAAGGTGTTTTAAAAATTACATTTCCCCCCATACCCTTGGTCCAGTCAGTCAATGAAACGGACATGTTTAGTGTCTGAAGTTTTCAGCAGGCCTACGAGGCTACTACACTAGCTTCATCCGTCCAAGACAAACTAAAGTGGGACATTACAGAAACTAAACATATCTTTTCTGTTTAACCAGTTGGGAGTAAGTTGAAACTCTCAAATAAGATGTTGAGGACAAACCAATGCCAAGGGACTTCATCTCATTGTAGACTGGGAAGGCCTGTGCCCTGGCCAGCGAGCCACAGCGCCGTAGAGCCTTCAAAACTGTGTTGAAGGTCAGCAGGTTGGGCTTCACCTTCTGTTCAGCCATTTGTTTCAGCAAGTCCTACACACAAACACACACACAAATCCATCAGAACAGTGAAAAAAAAAACAGCTGCCAGTAACACATAAAAGTCAAATTAAACTTACTAAAATCAGATCCCACTTTTCATTGTATTTGTCCTTTACTTCTGGGACAGCACTGATAAGGGCGTTGAAGATATGCACATCAGCTAAAGGATATAAAGATGTTTGTTTTCACAGATTGCATTTAAAATGTATCATCAACCTTTCCAAATAAAAGTACACATACAAAAATTAGAAATATATCTAAGTGTAAAGTTAATACAAGCTGTTTATAATCGATTATTAATCCTAAGTTTTTTGTTCTGTAACTACCATGAATTATTCAGTAACTACAATGTAGTTAATGGAAATTAAGTAGGTATGACAATGAGAAACTGAATGGTGAGGCAGCATAGGGACCTTTGAAATTCTAATGAAATGCTAATATTTATTTTTCTGGAGCAGATGGTTAGTTATCAAGGACAAGTGCCAAGTGCTTGGACAGAAACAGATGGACACTGACTTGTAACATACTCATTTTAAGCACTTGCTGAAAGGTTTCTATATGAAATGGGTTGTGATTGAACAAGGGACTTAAATGTCACAAATGCAGCAGAATAAATATAGACAGAAAAACACTGAATTGTAGTGTCTGACAGATTTTTTTTAATGTAAAAAGCCCGTACCACTCAGTCGATTGTTCAGCAGGTCTGTATAAGTGTCAAATGCCTTGGAGAAAGCACCATACTGTGGGTCCAAGAACATATGATCAAACTACATATCAGCTAAAACACACTCAGATAAAACCAACGACTAAAGTTCTGAGTCATACCTTAACCATGCCCCTGATCAGGGCACCGTATGATCGCACGTTACGTTCAGGCATCATGGTAAATATCCTCTCAGCGTTATTGTTCTGCCTGTGAATGCGTTCGTCATCATCAAAGGGGAAATAAAACCAGTTAACAAAAACTGGATTTATTATACACGCACAGACAAACACACCAAGAAAATGTGTGCCTGTAAATGACCTGCTGTCCACTACTACTAGCAAACCCACCTCCACACATGCCTGATTAAAGAAGAGGCTCTTTGTGACACCCCCCTTTTACTCCTCATGTCCTCTTGCTCCTCCGCCTGTAACACACCAAAACACATACAATACAACTAAACAGCATTTGAACAAATGTTAACAATGTTAAGCTATAAAATTGTTCTGATCAGTCACCTTCAGCCCTGTCTTTTATTGGTTTTCTCTGTATTCTGTCGTTTCTTTCATTATTTCATTCTATTTTGTTTTATTTTACATTTACGTAAAGCACACTGAATGATCTTTTTTGTGCATGATAATGTGCTGTATTTAAAAAACAGAACTTGAAATTTCGGTTAAAAAGGAGTCAGATAAGGAGTCAAAAAGAGGCCATTCAGTTACAATTTTTTCAGTGAGAAATATGAAATGTTTACGCTTATGACAAACTCCTTACACAAACCCTAATTTCAAAAGGCCTGCATAAGTGATGTGATTCTTAAAACAAAAAACAATTAAATGTTTTTTGTTTTAAGAAAATTTGAATTGGACCCAATTACTTCTATTTAATTTAAATAAACACTATACAATGAAACGGTTCAGTTGTTTGTTTTTGGGAGGTTCACACTTGAAAGTAGCCAGAGAAATTTAAGAATAGAAATGTTAGTTTTCATTTTCATACTCAATTCTGAGCTCTGAACCAAACCTCCAGATTCATGCAGCTCTACACTTTTGCAGCTCTACTGATGCTGAGATCCGCACTTACTGCATCGTCGGGCCTCTGCTCTGGTGTGTTATCTTGCGATGGATCCCGGTCTCCATAGAGACAAATCAGATCCAACAGGTCATTTGTCAGATCCAATGACACAGGAGTACCTGCACAAGGTTTAACAGTCATTTAGTGATCATTCTCACTTGCCTCGGCCATTGTTTCAGACTCTGGGCTTGGAACAAATAGATGCCCAATATATACATTTAGTGTGCCTTTAGAATATATTGAAGAGAATGATGATGGAGGAATAGAGGGAATACAATTTTATAAAACAAAATATGCCTTAAAATAACCTTCAGCAATATTTCACCACCGAGTTTAAGATAGTTAAATATAATGGATGGATGAAAACCTGAAAATCCTATTTAAATAAACTCTATTTGAATTCTTTCTTAATTATTACAAACGCAACTTGACTGACATCCCTGGAAATCCCCCTACCTGCCTGTAGCAGCTGATCAAACATATCTACAGCTGCCTTCACCTTCCTGAGCTGAATGCGCTCAATAAGAGCTGCCTCGGACACATCTTCAACTTGCAGCTCCAGAGCCTCTGGCATTAAACACTGTGGAGGGTAAAAGAAAGTCAGGCTCCATTCTAGATGTCCAATAACCAAAAGGCGTAATGACACTTACTGGAATATGAGGCACTGCAAAGTCTTTCTGGAAATACTTGGGGTAGGTATTGATGAAGTACTTAGCCGTGTTTCGACCCGACTCCTGGGACAAGGAATACAGTTTCTGTGGAAAAACCAAAGGATGTACTTTAATTGGACTTACTTGGATATGCTGTTCTTTCATATTGTACTGGCTCTGATAATAAACTTGTATATACTGTTCTTTCACTGAGAACATCTACCAAAACATCTCCTACAATGATCTTTCTTTTATTGTTTATTTGTAGCACTGCTGCCCTTTCATGCAACGACTGGGGTTCAATCCTCATCTGGGCAAGTGCATGGCACTACACCAATAAGACTCCTAATGCTACATTCACCTATTAAAATGCTAAAACCTCACTCTGGTTACGAGAGTCCTCAAAAGATCTCAATGTGAACCAGTTGCTTAACTACAGCTACATTTTAATAATAGAATTCTCATTTTAAGCAAATACTCACAAACTCTGTAGAAGTTTTGGGTATGAGGTAAGAGTCATCCTGAAACATGTAATGCGATGCAGTAGGGTCCTGAAAAACAGACATCGACTTTAATTCTAATGGAATCAAATAAAGAATCAGTTTAGAGTAAAGCTGAAAAAGAAATGTGTTAACATACCCTCTTCACTGTGGACGCCAGAACTTCTAATACAGCCTCTTTACTCCTGTAACAGAAAAATGGGAATCAAAACAATGTCTTGCATTATACATTTACATTACAAGCCAGACATTTGGGACGACCCTCAGATAAAAAACAAGCAAACTATTTGCTGCTTTTGAAAAATGTATTGTAAGTAATCATTAGTAATATTTTAAAGCCTTGAACTTTTTTTTTTTGTAACCTTTAGTCTCAGACAAGTGTAATACAAAAGCACATTACACATATCACTGAAATCTGGAATACTTAACCTACAACACCGGACCCGTGCTTGTGCAATAAATGATTCCAGAGCAATCATTTGCGCTAAAGAGGGTACATTTAAACAGGTTTCGCATTCAAACACACTGCTGAAACTCAGCAACATCCATATTATTTACTTTAGATGCAAGTAAAGTGTGCTTTCACTTCCGCGAAGTTCCACAAATAAGTCGTTGGATTCAGTGTAACAAATTGTGATAATTTTTCCACTGACTTTCTACATAATAAGTATATGTTTATTTTTATTCTGTTGATATATTATTATCTTTTTTTATTGCGTTTTGTTGTTTGTAACTGCTGGGGGAACGTTATTGCATTCTAGTCATTGTCATCTAATCAACCTCTGCAGTAATAATGATACAAAAGTAGGTCAAATTCAAATTCCGTCTGGAAATAAGCACAAGTTTTTTTTATTGTAATAAGCCATAGGATGTCCCAGTTAAAAAAATAAATAAATAAATAACAATGGCTATGGACCATCTCTAATGAACAACATAATCTTGTAGAAATAAAAGAACAGAAAAAAGCGAAAACAAGAATTGTCTTATAAAAATGACATCAAGATTTAACTTTTTAGTTTGACATCAAATAATTACATAAGTAATGTGATTATTTATGTAAGCTTGGCCTTCTGAAAAAATTACATAGGGCATGAATGGCTAGCTTATGGAATTAATGTTATAGCCCAATAAATAAAGGGATGCAATAGTATTTTATAGTGTGTAGCAACACATTATTTGCATAAAGGCTTAAACTTTCAGTTTTTAAGAAGATATATTTGGCCTGTCATTAGTGCCTTTAAACAAATTGCTGGAAAGGACACAGCGAATCTCTGCTGCTGTAATAAGGTTATTTTGATGAAACTTTTATACCCATTACATTGCTACAGAATATACTGCTACATTTCATTGCAAAACCAGTCAGTTACATTTGTTTTAAGCACTTCAAAAATTGTCTTGTAATACATTTTTAAAGAGCCACATATTCATATAGAGGGTTGGTCCAAACATCAGTAAGGCAGTCCAACTCAAATTATGACGCTCTAACACCTTACCATGTTTTCTTTCTTGGAATGACAATGTCTTCCACAGAGCCTGAGAAAAGAATTCCAGAGAGAATGACCTTAAGACTGGAAGGCTAACCAGTTTACAAAATGTAATTAACAATGTCCCTGCAAGATAAAGTCCAAACTCAGTGGTGGTGAATCCGTGGTGAATTCTTTGAGAGCACTCTGGCTACATAACACTGAACAAAACAGAAATTACTACTGACAAATAGAGGCTGATATCTCTCTCACCTGACCCTGTAGATGCAGGTTGTTGATATGTGGCAGAACCCAGGCCAAAATATCTGTTTCGGAGACAATTTCCAAAAGGTTATACAGGACACAAGTAATTTACAGTTCCAAGAGAGAGGCCAGCTATTTAACTTAACTAGTGTACAAAATATGTGCGAGATTAGGTATGAGATGACATTGCAACTGAATAACATTTCACATTTTTAAAAGTAGTCAGTTTTATTTGACAAACACGTCAATTACATAAACCTCTGCTGTAATAACTTGCAGATATGCCCAATACATGTCCCAGAATATTCACACATCCCTCTTAATTTGTAAAATTAAGTGAACTGTCTTAGGCCATGTAAGAAAAGGAAACCAATACAATTTCACCTTTCAGACTTCTCCTCCAAAAGCTCCAACTCGAGCTGTCACACTATTAAACTCAGTCCTGATCCTGTCCATCCTCCTCACTCTCAGTGAAAATCTTAACTTTTTCAACTTCACCACCTCCAGCTCTGCTTCCTGAATTTTTGTCAGTGCCACTGTCTCCAAACCATAAAATCATACAACATAACGTCTTGTAAATCTTCCCTTTCAATAATACAGTGTATGGTGATTTGTTTTAGTAAAACAGTTTTTGATGTGGGATGGAAAACAGATATTAATGCAGTTCCTCCTAACTGACCAACTTCAGTGGCCCAAGTAAGTGAAGTCAGCTAAGTGTCAGGTCTCGAGTGCCAATCGTGGCTTTATCGAGCAGATTTATTGGTGTGGACAGTTTGTGATATTATCCTATCTGTTATCTTACCTGTTTATAAAGACTTTAAAAAGCAGTTTCCCTGTGACCTCCTTCTCCCATATCAGGAGCATTACCAAACAACCCCACACAGTCAAACTAAGTCCAACACAGCCTAACACACTCAAGCCCTTCATTTAAAAATAGGAGAGGTAGTAGAGCATGTTAAGATCTGCCTTAGGATTGATAAAGAGATAGACGATCGGGAATGAGGTTATTAGAGGGACAGCTCGATTTGGACCTTTTGTAGGAAAGTCAGAGAGGGGAGATTGCGTTGGTTTTGATATGTGTTGAGGAAAGACTGTGAATATGTTGGCACAAAAATGCTAAGGATGGAACTGCCAGGGAAGAGGAAAAGATGAAGGCCTGCTAGAATGTGTCTGGATGTGGTCAGGGAGGACATGCAGATAGTCGGTGTGGGAGATAAAGCTGCAGATGATAGAAGGAAATGGAGACGGTTGATGCGCAGTGGAGAACGCGAGCAGCCGATTTCCATAACTTACCTCCTCTGTAGCGAGTCCTTCACACCGCGTTGAAATATTGTACCGGTTTTATAAACCTGACGTCCTACATGCACACTGGAGGCCGCCATGTTTCCCCACAACACAGGAGAGAATGTACCATCTGAACACTCGCGTAGGGGGGTATTTTACTTATTTCAGCTATTTTAGATAATAACAACATGGAATCAAGTATGGGTGGATTTATAAAATACGTAAATCGGCACTTAGTCCAAAATTTACTATTAATTAACAAAGAATAAAGTTCTAAACCACATCTCTCCCGTTCTCACTTTTGGTTTGCCCCGCCCTCGCTAGGTTCGTACCCACGTGCTGGATCTATAGAGACAGAGTGAGGTTCAGGGAAAGTATGAAATTGTAAATTAATTTTGTTTGCTGCGAAACAATAAAAAATGAACTTTTCGAAAGAAGCCCCATGGAGGCGTTTGGAAGGCATGTCGTTTGGCATGTACTCTTCTGAAGAAATAAGGTAAATATCTGCTGTTAATGACCAAAACAAACAGTTTGTAGCTAGCTCGTAAGCTAACCGTGAAACCTCAGCTACTTCAAACATTTCAGAGTCGTGCTTGTTTCTCTTCTTTGGAGATACATAAATATAATGTTTTGTTCATCGTCTTATTAACACCATATTATACACTGCATATGTTCTTAGTACTCTCGCCCTAACCTAAATGTCAAGTGCCTAAGCTTGTCTATGCAATTACTTTTAAGTTTTATGTACTATATGGACAAAAGTATTGGGAAGGCTATCTATTACACCAGCAGGATCTATAACATTCAGCACAGATTGTTATATACTCAGATTTGAATATGGAGGTGGTTTCCCCTTTCCAATTATAATAGCTTCCACTCTTCTTGGGAGGCTTTAGAGTTTCTGTAGGAATATGTGTCCATGCATTCTGCAGAGCATTTGAGAGCTCCAGCACTGATGTTGGACGAGAAGTCTTGGCTCACAATTTCTGTTCCAGTTCATCCCAAAGGTGCCGTATGGGTTTGGGGCCGGGCTCTGTGCAGGCCAGTTAGGTTCTTCCACACCACGCTCATCTATTCATGTCTTAATGGCCCTTGCTTTTTGTACTGGGGTACAGTCATGCTGGAACAGAAAAAAAATCTTCCCCAGAAAGTACACAAAATTGGATGCAGGGTGTTGTCTAAAATGCCTTGGTGTACTAAAACATTTAAGATTGCCTTTTGCTGGAAATTAGTGTGTCCCAGTACTTTTTTCCACATAGTGTACTTGGCATGTGTTTATCACAGACTTTAGTTGGAGGTGTGAGGAAATAATGTTTTTTTTTCTCTCTCACAGGAATCTAAGTGTCAAAACCATCACTAATTCCATGCTGTTGGACAATGTGGGCAACCCTGCCCCTAATGGACTATATGATCTGGCTTTGGGTCCAGCTGACAATAAAGAAATCTGCTCAACATGTATGCAGGACTTCAACCGCTGCCCTGGACACTTTGGGCACATTGATCTGCACTTGCCCGTCTATAGCCCTTTAATGTTTGATGTAAGTGCTTTGCACTCTTTTTATGTGACAACTCTCAGTTTCAATTGCTCCGTATCTGAATTGTATACTTTTATTTTTCCTCCTCAGAATCTGTACTTGATTGTACGAGGTTCTTGTCTGTCATGCCATATGTTGACGTGTCCAAGGGCTGCTATTCACCTGCTTCTCTTCAGACTCAAGTTATTAGATGTAGGAGCAATCAAGGAAGTCTACGAGCTTGATATTGTTCTTAATCAGGTACGTGTTAAACAGTGACCGTGCACAAATCAGTTGGCTTGGAATGCTGAGGGTTGTCAGTGAGGGTTTGTAACATCACAGCTTTCATGTAATGGTGTTTGTTTACCTTGTGTATTGGTCTAATTAGTTTTTGCCTGCTCTGTTCATGTCAAAGTTTTTAGAAGGCAGTTCGAAGGCATCAGGGGCAGAAATCCAAGACGCTTTGGGGGAATTTTGTGCACCCATTCTTGATGCCAACAAAGACAAACGTGGCTCAGCGCCTGTGTGTAATACTCATTTATTTATATATTTTTAGTCATGCTTCCATGTCAAATTAACATGTTCACTTTCTTATTCTTTTTTGGTTTCTCTTTTTTGTTTGTTTCCTTGGTTGGTACCTAAATTGTTGATTACAGATCAAGCATGTTTGTGAGTTGAAAACCAGCCTAATTGGTGAATTTTGGAGAATCCACATGGCCTCGAAAAAATGCCCCAATTGCAAGTAAGAATGTGACTGTTATATATTTTATTTATTCTTATATAATGGTTACTTTCCTTTGGTCTATTAAAAGTACTTTTAACATTTTCAATATTTTTGTTTACGTAGGTCTAGCAAAGCATCAGTACGTCGAGAACATAATAGCAAGCTGATTGTCACACGTACAGTTGGAAAAGATGACACAGGAGAAGAAGGTTGGTTTGTTTTTAATTGCCAAGTCACTTTATTCTTTGGTATAAAATTTATTCTATAGCTCTCATCTTTTTGGAGGATTATTGACATGCTCATTTAATTTCCCAGGTGATGTCAGCATGTGTAAACGTGGATATCTCACTCCAAGCTTGGCCCGAGAGCATGTTGTCAAGCTATGGGAAAAAGAGGGTGAGATTCACTCAAGTTTACCCAATACAAATCTTGGAATTGATCGTTATACACTGCAGTAAATCTGATTTCTTATCAGTGTATATGTTGAACTAACTAAGGATATATTTTGTACAGTCAGTTTTGGTGAAGTCAAAGACAGATTAGAACCTTTAAATTGCATAACTGAGAAATTTTCTTAACCTTTGTGCACTGAATGGCTTTCCTGTCATTTTTTTAGGTTTTTTCTTAAAGCATTTATTCTCAGGCCTGACGATGAACAGTCCCAATGGTTTCAGCCCAGATATGTTCTTTTTAGACTTAATCATGGTTCCTCCATGCAGGTAGGTATACCCACTTCAAGTGTTCTCTTCAGTGTCTTTTGCTGTCTGGTGCTCATTGTTTGTGTTAATGCTGACTGTTTGTGTGGACCAGGTTTCGACCTATTAATCGTTTGGGAGACCAGATGTTTACAAATGGTCAGACAGTGAATATGCAGGCAGTGATCAAAGACAACATCATCATTCAGAAACTGCTTGCTCTCATCGCGGCTGAGAAAGCTAAGAAGATAGAGGGTGCTGAGACAGAGGTGGAGGAGGTAAGGCCCTAATGTGGGCACAACACCTGGCCCAAACAAAACACTGTAATTAAAGCTATTTCCTTGTTTCTTTAATTAAAGCTATTTCCTTGTTTCTTGAGACTAAAAATGTGTCAATAACTTGTAAGTTAATGTTCCTCGTGATTTTTTTCTTTCTAGCCCAGTGAGACGGCAGAGATCAGTCAGACAGACCAGGCATTTTTAACCGGCCTGACTGGGCTCACCCTACCAGACAAACTGTATAATGTCTGGATCCGCTTACAGAGTCATGTCAACATCGTATTTGACAGTGACATGGATAAGATAATGACTGAGAAGTTTCCTGGAATTCGCCAGGTATATTATTTTTCATTCTCTCATTTTCCTTATTTCTTGTTAGGATAAACACTCTCTTAAACATCACTGATTTGCTAAAATGTATTTTCTACTTCAGTTATTTTGCGAGAATTAATGAATCTGATACTTTATATATTTGTGCAGTTACGTGATGCTTTTTGTGTTTTTGTCAGCTCTTGGAGAAAAAGGAAGGTCTATTCAGGAAGCATATGATGGGAAAACGAGTGGACTTTGCTGCTCGTTCAGTCATCTGTCCAGACATGTACATCGGCACCAATGAGATTGGAATACCAATGGTAATACTTTTTTTTGTATGATCAAATTAAGGATTCGCAACCTTTCACTGGTAAAATTAATGACTAGGTTTCAAAACTTTATCAAATAAAGTGTGTTCTTGATTAATTGTCTGAAAATTCCAACTTGCTTTTAGTCATAAACATGGTATACAGGTAGTCAGTAGTCATTCATTTCAGCTCAAGAAGTTAATATGCAATGCTCCAAAAATCTAATACCAGATATTTTACCAGGTTAAGCAAGCCATGTTGCTCTTGGTGTCTGGAAACTGTGCTCTTTCTGTCATCATTAGATGACAGCCACAGCGCTGTACATCTGATTAATAAAGTGAATAAACGATAAAAAAAGATTAGTTCATTTGACCAAATAAGGTTCAAAGGTCTGAGTCAGGAAAAATATCTAAACCTTCCAATCTTTGTCCACATGGATGTGCTGTTGAGGTCCTTTTATGTACATCACTGAAAATGAGACTTGTGCATGTCCTGTTTGTCAGTCTCTTTTGTATTGATTCTGTCAAGCTAATTTTTTAAAACTTTTTCATATTTCCAATCACTTCTAATGTCCTATTTAAAGTCAAAACTATAAAAAAAAAAATCCAATCATCCATGATGGGACTGTTTTTGAGATTGTACCAAAATTTTGAGTGTGCAGCTAAGTGTTGTGAATGATGTCCCACCCCAACTTCAGGTGTTTGCCACCAGGCTGACTTACCCGCAGCCAGTCACGCCCTGGAACGTGAAGGAGTTGCGGCAAGCTGTGCTCAACGGGCCCAACGTGCACCCAGGCGCTTCCATGGTGATCAATGAGGACGGTTCACGCACCATCCTCAGCAGCACCAACCTGACCCAGAGAGAGGCCATCGCTAAGCAGCTCCTGACACCCAGTACAGGCCTGCATCGCATGTCTATGAAGATTGTGAGTATCCATCAGGATTTGACAACTCAGTCAGTGTTTGCATTATTATTTAGAAAAATATTTTCTTATTTGATAAATAGAATGGCATCTTTGTGATTGCTTCTGTTTCTATTTCTGAACTGGTGTATATGGTAGAAATAGTTACATATATAATATTGATTATGTTGCATAATGTCTTGGTTGTGTTACATCTGAACTCATTTACTCTGTCATAGGTGAATCGACACATCAAAAATGGAGATGTGCTGCTCCTTAACCGGCAGCCCACACTGCACAGGCCTTCAATTCAGGCACACACTGCACGCATCCTCCCAGGTGAGAAGGTTCTCAGGCTGCACTATGCCAACTGCAAGGCCTACAACGCCGACTTTGATGGCGATGAGATGAATGCACATTTTCCCCAGAGCGAGTTGGGCCGGGCTGAGGCTTACACGCTTGTCAGCACAGACCAGCAGTACTTGGTGCCCAAGGTAAGTCTCAGACCTCTCTGCGAATAGTTTGTATTTGGAATGATCTCTACATATCAGGTCAAATTAAAAGTGGGGTTATACAAAAAAAATCTATGTTTTCAGCATTGGTGACAAAGAATTGAGGTATTCAGTTTTGTGTACAATAGGATTAGTTGCTTGTTCTGTGTATTCTAGGTAATGACAGAGTGAGGAACAGGAAGTTGTAATCATTATATGAAAAAAAATTGGTATTGTCGTTGTGAAAAGCCTGTAATGTATCATTATTAATATTGATTATTCATCATGGTATGTACATGCTTGAGTTTGATTTGCATTAAAATGTTTTCCACACATTCTTTCCCACTCTTCTACAGGATGGAAAGCCCTTAGCTGGTCTAATCCAGGACCACATGGTGTCTGGCACAACCATGACCATCCGCGGATGCTTCTTCACGCGAGACCAGTACATGGAGCTTGTTTATAGAGGACTTACTGATAAAAATGGCAGAGTCAAGTTGCTCACTCCTGCTATCATCAAACCCCAGATGCTTTGGACTGGCAAACAGGTGTCTTAGCTTTGTGCGTTTTTTGATCAGTGGACCTCTGAAAGGACTCAGAATTCATTAGTACAGTGTTTAATACAGTAATCATTTCAATGATTATTTATTGCTTTTATTTTTTTTCTTATAGGTTGTGTCCACCCTGTTGCTGAATGTCATCCCAGAGAATCACATCCCACTGAACCTTACAGGAAAGGCTAAAATCCCCAGCAAGGCTTGGCTAAAAGAGAGTCCTCGACTTATGCCCGGCTACCAGCCTGACTCCATGTGTGATTCTCAGGTGACTTAGGACAGAATTGCTACTTTAGTGCAACCGCAGTGACATTCACTAGGATTAAAGGTACTTTGAAAAAAAAATAACTGGATGTCTTTTGGAATTAAATGTGGATGCATGTCTGTCTAGGTGGTTATTCGTCAGGGTGAGTTACTGGTGGGCGTGCTGGACAAAGCTCACTATGGAAGCTCTGCATATGGGTTGGTGCACTGCTGCTATGAGCTGTATGGCGGAGAAACCAGCGGCAAGCTGCTCAGCTGCTTGGCTCGCCTCTTCACTGCTTACCTGCAGCTGTACCGTGGGTTTACCATGGGTAAGAACCTAGCCACCTGACAGCCAGATTTCATTTAATTTTATGAAAATCTTGGGGATCAGTTGTTTTTTTTAATTCTTTTTATAGGTGTGGAAGACATTTTGGTGAAAAACAGGGCTAATAGAGAAAGGACAGAAATCATCAAAGAATCTGTCAAATGTGGGGCCAAGGTCAGTGGTTATGATGTTTTATTTATTTTATTTATTTAGCTTGCTTTAACCTGGTTCCTGTGGGATGATGAAGACTGAGGTTTAATGACGCAATAAGTCATAGTCTGGACATTAAGCCGTTGTGAAGAATTGGAATTAAAACTGAAAGTCTGAAACTTTTTCTAAGTCAAAGAATCAGGAAGATACAGCATTGCTGTTTTATTCAAAGATTATACAATAAGTTTAAACTTGAGGGGGTTTCAAAACTCATAATTATCAATTCCAATCACAGTAAATCAGTAAAATACCCATTCAGTGCACAGACAAACACAGTTACACCTACAGGTACTTTAGCATTTCCGATTCACATATAGATCTTTGGATTATGGGAGAAAACCAGAACTCCCAGAAGAAACCTAGGCAGACATGTGGAGAACATACAAGCTCCACCAGATTAGGCATGGGATGCCCCAGCCGGGAGGTCACAGCACTAAACATTGCATGACTGTGCAGCCCATTTAGTATTATTAGTTGTATTTCATGTATTCATTTAAAGGGTGTATATTAAAGTAAAAATAGAGTGTAATTGTATTCAGTGTTGTATTTTATAGTAATTCTCATAACAGTAATTTGTGATATTTTAAGTAATTTAAATAAGAAAGTGTTCATTCTGTATGGTATTATGTAACTTTAAAAAAACAGGTATCCTAAAACATATATGGCCACGTTAGTTACCAGAATACCATGTGCTCATGATTTAAGCTTTTATCACTAATGATTGACTGGGGAGCAGATCTAATAATTTTATGAAAAAGACACATGAAGTGCTTCAATGTAAGAGGTAAGAGCAAACAAGGCTTTTGTATTAGAAGAGACGGTTTAAATGCATTAATACAACATGCAGTTTTTAGGCAAAGAAATACCAGTCAAGGCCTGAAGAGAAAAAAGTTATTTTTCCACTGTAGTACTGAAGTGTAGCCATTTAGCCACTTACTCTTTGTCTGTAAAACTATGAGACTTTTGTACAAGAATAAGTGTCAGAAGGAAAGTACACTGGTCTGTATAAGACATTAATTCTGAGGAGTGGTATGGGTTGTTATCTCATTCATTTGTTTTCCTAACTGCCTTTCACAGGCTCTGCAGTCTGCCTTCAACCTGCCTGAAACTGCTGATGAGAGTAAAGGCAGAGACCTCTGGCAGGATGCCCATCTGAATATAGACCAGCGTGACTTTAATATGGTGGACCTTAAATTCAAACAAGAGGTCAATCAAGTCAACAACAACATCAACAAGGTATTTCCCTGTTGTGCCCTCTATGTTACTCTACTCTCACTGTCAGCAGTAAAGTCATTCAGTATTTTGTTATCTACACTAAGCACTAAAGGCTTTCATGCTGGAGAAATCTGTTCATCTGTGTCTTCGAAGGTATGCATGCCAGTCGGTCTCCATCGATCATTTCCTGAGAACAACCTTCAGCTTATGGTGCAGTCAGGAGCCAAAGGTTCTACTGTCAATACAATGCAGGTGATCCATATTAAATAAGCTTTCAGTAGCACTGGCAAATTCTTTTTCTCAAGCAAGGATGCAAGCTAATTAGATTTACACTTTTCCTTGTAAATTGTGCTATGTTTTTCTGTTGCATATATCTGAACTTATATTGAAAAACTGGGCTTTCAAGTTGGGCTGAAATACTTATTTGGTACCATCAGTAATGTTGATAAAATAAGACTAAGAAACATTTATGCTGATTCCATTATCAATGATATAGGTCATTAGTAATGGAATCAGAATTTTACATTACTGTGAAGACTCCAAATCTCTTATTTTCTCTCACACTGGGTTTTCAGATCTCATGTCTGTTGGGTCAGATCGAGTTAGAAGGCCGCCGACCTCCCTTGATGCCTTCTGGGAAATCCCTGCCCTGCTTCCAACCATATGACCCATCACCTCGTTCAGGAGGCTTTGTAACGGGCAGGTTCCTTACTGGGATCAAACCTCCAGTGAGTTCAATTCAACAGAAAAGTACCTGCCTGCATTATACATACCAGAAATCCATAATAAGCTTATTCATCGTGTTGTGGTGGTGCACTTGAGAGTGCTCTTGTGTTTCAGATTGTTACTTAAATTGATTGATTCTGTTCATTGTTGAAATTTTCAGGAGTTCTTTTTCCACTGTATGGCTGGGCGTGAGGGTCTTGTGGACACTGCAGTGAAAACAAGTCGTTCTGGTTATCTGCAGAGGTAAGACAATCCTGAGTCATGCGGTCTGTGTGGTATGTATTACTGTGCATGTTTGCCATAGAAATAACAACAAGAATCAGCAGCTTAAATCCTTCAGTGGTTCAGGGTCTTCTACAGCATTGTGTTTTCCTGCTATAATATGTAACATATCTGGTTTCCTGTGGAAATGTAAATTAGAGACAAAGAGGGCACTAAATTATGCTCCATGACAAGAACAGTCCATTCAAGCCTTTGAAGGAGTACAAAGATTTTTTTTTATTCAACCAAAACATTTAATAGGGTAAAAATGAATGGCAGGTTGGGATTGACAGCAGTCTAGTTGGTTACCTGAGGTTAACTTGTTTTTAAAAAGCCTTTTTCCCTTTGCAGTAGAACTCATATATTTTAAATTACTGTAGATGTGTAATAAAGCACCTGGAGGGACTAGTGGTCCAGTATGACCTGACAGTAAGGGACAGCGATGGCAGTGTTGTGCAGTTCCTTTATGGAGAAGATGGCTTGGACATACCCAAAACTCAGTTCCTGCAGCCTCGCCAGTTCCCCTTCATCAAAGAGAATTATGAGGTAGGGAAGGACATTTTCAAAACATCGCTGTAGTAAGGCCCTTAGGATGTGCATGGTTTTCACTCATAAAAAAAACAGTATATTCTCTCCTGTACTGCACATGAAACCACTCTGTGTATTTAGATGTTAATTAAGTTTTCTTAGAAACAATTTGTGCTATTGCTGGCATTTTTTAAATAAATCTATTTGGAGAAAAAAAACACTACATGTTTTGCATCATGCTGTATAATAATGTTCTTAATCTTTAGTTGTGATGAACAATAAATTGCTGTAGATTTCTTCTAAAGTGGCAGAAATATATATTTTTTTGTCCATTAAAGGTTATTAGAAAGTCTAAATGTTTAGATGAAGTGCTGGCTAAACTAGACCTGAAAGCTGCTGCAAGCCACTTTCAAGCCATCAAAAAGTGGAAGACCAAGCGTGATCATGCATCGCCAAGGAATGGTGCCTTCCTGCTGTTCTCGCATAAGAAACTGGGAAAGATGAAGGCTGAGGCGGAAGGACTGTCCGGAGATTTAGCGGATGGAAGGGATGCAGTCACTCTACGGGTACTTAATGTGTTTTTAAATTCACATTTATATTTGTTGTACACTAGGCCATTTGAAAAATGTGTTGAAAGCATCACTTCAGTACAGTGGATTTGGATATTTTGCTTTTGTCACAGTTGATCGAGAAATGGAGAACTATGGAGGATGCCAGCCAGTTTAAGTATCTAAAGAAGACATCCCGCTGCCCAGATCCCTGTCTAGCTGTTTTCCGACCAGATATTTGTTTTGGTTCCGTGTCTGAGACATTTGATTCCATCGTTGAGACCTACCTCCGTCAGTTACATGTCAAGCAGGAACTTGATACTTCGTCAGAAACACTTGACAGCGACAGGTGAGAACCTCAAAGCTTTATAATGCATTGCTTAAATCCTGGTTCCTTATCTAATTTCACAGTATGACATCTCCAATTATCCAAATAATTGGGGTAAATCATCTCTTAGATGATTGCTCATAGCTTATAGCTGGAACCACATTACTACACATTGCGTCTTTCATATGGGTTAACTTGTATTATAATTACTACATAATTCTATAGCATGTGCATATGTGTTGCAGGTTAAAGCATCTCTTGCATCTGAAGTGGCAGAGAGCTTTATGTGATCCAGGAGAGGCTGTGGGGCTGTTGGCTGCCCAGAGCATCGGGGAACCCTCCACACAGATGACGCTCAATACCTTCCACTTTGCCGGCAGAGGAGAGATGAATGTCACTCTGGGAATTCCCAGGTCTGTTGTCACTTCCAGCCTTTTATTATTTAAATGAGTATGATGATATCACACACTAAAGTGCTTTTGGTTCCTCAAATATATTTTCAATGATGAAGCCTGAATTATTTCTCTGGACTGCAGGATTATTACTCAGTAACTACTAAAATGATTCCCCATAAAACTAATATGCATGTTACCTTGCTATGATCAAATAGAATTAGAATTAAGCTGTGAAAGTAGGTCTGGGGTTTATTAATAATTTATCTGTAAAAATGGTTTCTGTCATGTGCATTCTGTGTATTCCAGATTACGTGAAATTCTCATGATTGCCAGCTCCAACATCAAGACTCCCATGATGAGCATTCCTGTTTTAAACAGCAAGAAAGCCTTGAAGCGAGTGAAGACTCTGCGGAAGCAGCTCACACGTGTCTTCCTGGCTGAGGTACATACATTCATCTAAAGGATTATTTCATCCAAAAACAAAAATTAAGGCCTATTGGCACCTGTTAGTATAATCTCAATTGAAGTAATCAACTAGACTTGCTGACAAAAAAAAATCTAAGGGTGGAATTAAAATGAAATCTGCAGGTTTTGCACAAAGTAGATGTGGTGGAGACACTTC
The DNA here is from genome assembly GCA_037832545.1 of Rhabdalestes septentrionalis. Lineage (NCBI taxonomy): Eukaryota > Metazoa > Chordata > Actinopteri > Characiformes > Alestidae > Rhabdalestes > Rhabdalestes septentrionalis. The sequence continues at coordinate 14,386,537 of JBBMFX010000030.1, read as the reverse complement.
GTATGGAAGGCAAAAAAAGCAAGAAGGATCGGGTCTTCACAATCACGTTCCACTTCCTGCCTCCAGAACGCTACCAACAGGATAAGTTGCTGTCACCAGACCAGATCCTTCTCTTCATGGAAGACAGGTGAGCTTGACTTTCATTGTGATGCTCTTGAGACACCACATTTAAACCGATATATGATTATGAGCTAATGCTAATGCAGTTGTTCTTCTAACATCTCAGCTGCCTTACCACCTTTTCGATATGTTTGTGATTTTTTTTTTACAGATTCTTCCGGTTATTACTTGAAGCCATCAAGAAACTGAGTGCAAAACTGGCCTCTTTAAATACAGTAGACACACGAAAGGCCACATCAAAAGATACTGATAGAGATGTAGGGGACGCCTCAGTCAGACTGGTAAGTTTAAGGACACCTGTACCAATTGAGTTGACCGCTATGATTTATTTACCTATGTACACATTGTCAGCACATATTTAATTTAAAGTTTAATTTAAATAACTATAGTTGTTCTATCACTGAAGATCTAGTAACCATACATGGTGTTTTCCAGGACAATGAAGATGGGGAGGCAGAGGAGGCCAGAGTGGACGATGATGAAGCAAACGAAGGGGATGAAGATGCCAGTGAGGCCAAGAGGAAAGAGAAGCAGGAGGAGGAGGTAAAGACACTCAAACATTTTTTATATATCAACATTAGCATTTCAACAATTGCATTAAGGGAATATCTACAAAAAAAGAGCAAATTATACTTTTGTGAATTGCAGGTTGACTATGAGAGTGAGGAGGGTGAAGAAAGCACAGATGAAGACAGAGAGGAAGCGACAGAGGGAACTGAGCAGCTGGGATCTGATGAACAGTCCGAGGAGGGGCCCCAAAGGACTTCACCGTCTGTGACGTTTGAGCCTTCCAGCAGCCAGAAGCGGTCTGAGGACACACAGGATTCAGCAAGAATTAACAAAGTGTTACAAATCAGTTCCAGCATTGAAGATTACAAATATGACCAGGAAAATGGCCTGTGGTGTGAGGTACATTGTCACTATATGTGCATCATGTTTGTAGGTTGGTCACTAAGACTAGATCTTTGATTACTGACATTACATTTGAAAGTGGTGGACTATTTTTTTTTTACCATATAGCTTTCAGTTGCTTTTCATTAAGCTCTTTCCACTGTGTTGAATTTCTTTTTCCAGATCACCCTGGTCCTACCAGTTAGCAAAGTGCACTTTGACCTCACTTCATTGGTAGTAACACAAGCCCAGGCTGCAGTGATCATGGAAACCAAAGGCATCACCCGTTGCTTACTCAATGATGTGACCAAGAAGGACGGGACTAAGGAGCTGGTTCTCAATACAGAGGGCATCAACATGCAGGAGATGTTCAGATATGGACATGTAAGTCCACCAAGTCCATAATCATGATTTCAAATGAAACCGTCCTTAGTATGTGTGTACTTATAATTCATGGAAGGGGACCTGTGTATAAAATGCATGTTTTTTCGACTATTAAGATACTGTCAGTCTAGTAGCAGAGAAGGTGCTGCATTAACAATTTGGTTAAAATTTTAGTAATAAAATACAGTGATTGGACAATGGAGAACAGGCAGGGAAAGATACAGAAGGCAGTTTGTTCTGCTAAAAACGAAGTCTGAAATACATAATTATACACTGTAGAATTTTCTGCCGTTTTGGATCCTTTTCACACAACACTTGAGATCTCTGGTCTGGACCAGTTGAAACAAACCAAAATGCTTCACATGACAGGCCAGATTACACATTGAACGTATTTCCTAAACTGCTTTTTGATTGGTCAGAATTAACGGGTGGGAATCCCGCACATGGATACTGCTGGAGTTTCTGTGTCTTAACCTGCACTGTTCTACTGATCTATTAAACCCCCTTTCCCTGAGCTGTTTGCTAAATAAGCAAATATGGAGTTTTTGAAAGGTACCTAATATGGTCATCTGTCCAAATTTGGATGAGGTTCCGCCCCTCCTCACAGCTCCGGGTCTGTCCAGGAGCCGCTATGGGGCAAATGTTGCTAAAGCGCTAACTGTAAACAAACACATCTCCTCATCCAATAATACACAGTGCAGCTGACTACGGCAGCTGGATTAGACCAAAAAGGCGCAGGGTCGTGTTCTCACCACCAACGAACTGCTCCAGGGTTTGTTTGAAAGGGTACAACAAAGACCTTGTGGGTCGGGTAGTGGAAACGGTAGGCTACAATATGAATTAATTATTCAACAACAATCGACCCCCCACTCCCCACCGGCCCCCGACAATGCCATCGTCCATCGTGATGTTTCAAATTAAACGTTGTACGATTGGCCAGTCCTACTTAATTAGTGGACTTGTTTTGGGGTTTTTTTAGAGAAAAATGAGTGCTGTTTTTAAATGTCAATTTGGCATGCACAAATGTTCCAAACCCAATACATTTTGTATGTCATTGGGTCTTTTGTATTATTGGGTTGTTACTAGTCTAAATACGTCAAAATAGAACTCCTGCACATTGAAATTATGATGCACAAAATTAAATGATATTAAACTTCAGCACTAATATGTCATGACTTAACTGTGAACTGCTAATGCTGTCCAAGTTACTTTAGTTCCACATTTATTTAAAGATCTATAGTTTATGATTTTTAAAAAAATCTGTTTTCAGCTGTGTTTAAGAAATTCATAAAATAAAATGATATTCAGAGAGTAAATGATCCCAAATTAAAGGGGGATTTGATGCATTTTTGTATACCACAGGGCGTAAAAGCAGTGTTTCTTGATATTTTAATTTTTCACCCCATGTAGAAATCAGCTCAGATTCAGACTTTCTCAAATGGACATAACACTGAATACAGGATGACTTGGTCGGGCTGGGTATCATTAAGATCTGATAGCGATCCCGAAACTGCTTTTCAACACTGATAGGTATTGATATTATAGGTAGTTCTCATAAAATCTGGTGCAAATAATAAACACATCAAATTAAAAAGATGCAAAAAGATTCAGCTCTTTATTTTTTGGCGAAATAAAAAGCGAAAGTGTTTCCTCAGTTTCCTGTGTAGATGTCTGGTCGTGATGTGCAGAGTGTCTGTTCTATCCATTCCAATGACTAATGGGTGTGACTAATGTTGTGCAACACCTGCGCCACAGTTCTACAGTGAAATTGGATTCAATAATTGCTGGAGAACTGTTTGCTGGCCATGAAATTTGTAAAACATAGCGTTTATCAGTTATTTTTAAGAGTACCTGAGTGAAAAATCTAATTTACAGTTTTCCTCAGACAAGATATGAAGCTAAAAAGAACTCAAACATGCATAACAAAAAAGTGATATAATACATGGATGTTGCCCAAAAGCATTTTTATCAATCTCAGCTCCACTTAAAAGCTAATAAGTACATATGACAATTTTTTTCTGCTGTACTTTAAATTAAATGTAGGATAGGTTTAACTGGAGGGTCAATAATACAATACCCATCAAAAACAGTGTGATTCCAATTCTATTGATTGATTGATTTTTTTACTCCTGTTTTTAGATTCTAGACCTGAATCGTTTGTATTCAAATGAGATCCACGCCATGGCCAACACATACGGCATTGAAGTTTCTTTAAGGGTCATTGAGAAAGAGATCAAAGATGTGTTTGCTGTGTATGGTAAGTCAGAATGAGCAGAATGCTTTATTTAGTTTACCAGGGTGCAGCTTTGACCCCATTTCATTGCTACCCTTTTCCTCCATGCAGGTATCGAGGTAGACCCACGTCATCTCTCTCTAGTGGCCGACTACATGTGTTTTGAGGGGGTGTACAAACCTCTCAACCGGTTTGGTATTCAGTCCAACAGCTCGCCATTACAACAGATGACCTTTGAAACTAGCTACAAGTTTTTGAAACAAGCCACCATGCTTGGTATGAATGTTCATCATTAGTAGACTTTTTTTGAGATATTGTTGGTACTAATTTGTCACCTATTCTTAAATTATTAAGTTATTTGGTTGGGTTCCTTGAGGGCCAGTGATAAAAAGGCACCTTGATTAACTGAACTATAACTTGCCAGATGTGTTTGATGTCCATATTTATATTTCTTGATTGTATAGTGTACATTTTATACTGTATGTTGCAGTATTTTATTCTATTCTTATTTTTTTATTTCACAATAATTAAGGTTTAACTTATCTTGAACAGGAAACAAAAAATATGAAAAACCGCTAGATACAAGCCCCTGCAAGACTCCAGTGAAGAATAATGGCTTTGCATGAGTTTGGAGAACATTAGAATGCTTAACATTTATCTTTTTTATTTTCCCCAAATAGGTTCCTATGATACGTTGAACTCACCCTCCGCTTGCTTGGTCGTGGGAAAAGTTGTGAAAGGAGGAACTGGACTCTTTGACCTGAAGCAACCTTTACAGTAACGAAGGAGCATGGAGCCTTGGATGCAAAAGCAACCGAAATGTTGAATGATACATTTATAGGCCTGTATTTATTGTTTATATTTTCAAATTGAATGGCTTTGCCTACTCTGAGTGTGTAGTGTATTGCCACTTATTTTCGTACCATGCTTAAATGAATTGTGCAGCACTGGAAGATTTTACATGACAAGTCTGCTTTTCCCCATGTGTGTCACAATAAATCTTAGAAATTACTTTTGTCCGTGTCCTGAAGATTTTGCTAGATATTTTATTTTCAGTAAGGCTCTAGGAGACTGTTGATTCTCTATATGTCATTCGTTTGAAGACATTTGCACTTTCTTCTGAGATTGAGGGTACAAATGGGAAATTTGTCCCCTCCCCCTTTGCTTTACTAAGAGCCTCTACCTTTCTGGAAAGAATTTACACTTGATGATGGAACATTGCTGTGAGAATTAGGTTTATTCAGCTGTAGGATACAAAACAATGTGACAGAACTGATGTACGTGGACTTGAAAAAGAATGTGAATGAGAAAAAAACCCAGTTGTGTATAATGGAGGAATATTAATAACTATTGTTAATGCTATTTTAAGCTTAATGAAAGAAAACTGCCCAGTCATCTTTAAAATTCTCCTTATGAATTACAAAATGTTTGCCTTATTTTTGTAAATCCGAGACTGGTCCAGACTAGGAGTGTATATGTATATGCTTTCAGAAAAAAATGTAGAACGAGAAATGCATTGGGGATCAATAGTTTACATCCTGATCCCTGCAGCGTGCATTGTTCCTCATTGTTTCTTTAAGCAGTGAAATTATTAACTCTATTTTTAGTACATTATGATGTCAATGCTGAGAAAGTGAAAAATAAATGCAGAAAATACTGGAAATACATTTTTCCTTCTGCTTCTCTCACACACAGAGTGGAGGCTTAGTTTTGGCAGAGTTATACTGTTTTACATTTAAAACAATTTGTGTAGTTTATTTAAACATTAAAACTGACAGGTGAGCTAAATAATATCTTTGTAGTACCTGCCAGGGGTGAAATACTGTAGGCAGCAAGTAAACAGTTCTTTAAATTGATGTGTTTGAAGCAGTAAAAAAGTGTAAGTGTAAGAATCTGAGTGACTGCCAAGGACCAGTGAGGACCTGAGGAATGGATCAAAGCATAACTCGGGTCCAGTGGGTTGTTCCTGGTAGGCACTTGTTCAGTACCTATCAAATACTACGTACATTGTATGTATACAATACATATCCATGTATATAGGTGTATGTGAATATCAGTATTAAAATAAGAAAATTATCGTTAACATAAGTAAGATTTCTACTGTTTAATTAGACAGATCGAGAGGAAAGCAAAAGCAGCATAACCAATAACAATCTATACAAGACATAATTTACTACACTGTATTATATAAATGTATGTGTATATCGGTATAAAAGAAAATGTAGTTTACAAAATACTATTGCCACAGTTTAATTAATTAGACAGAAAGAGAAAAAACCAAAAGCAGAATAAGCATCAGAATAAAAAGCTATACAACACGACAGCCTATAAACACACACACACACATACATATACATATAACAAATATATAATATAAATATATTTCAATCAACTGAGGTTTCGCCAGGCACTGATCTCTCTGTCCTACTGTGGAGCTGGAGGACCTGCTGTCCCACACTGCACCGCGCTGCTGTTCGAGCGGCAGGGACTCCCAACGTGTTCTGACTGGGGCGGATTACAGCCTTTTATCACATTCAAAAGTCACTTACCGGCTAGATAAGCTGACTGTTTCTGCTCCAGGTTTTCGGTATATGAGTTAAAACACCAGAGGCGCGTCGGAGGGACCAAAATGTCTTTGGTTTGTGCAAGTAAGTGGTGGTGTTTCTCCTCAGTTGCTAACTGAGTTAGCTTCTTTAGCTAATTGTCCTGACAGGGTTTCTACACTGTGTGCACTCTAACGGTAGAAATGTTTAATGTAGCTACGAATCTGTATATGTAGAAACTCCTAGATGCTCAGTAATTTATATATTGTGTTTAAACTGGCAGTAGTGGACGTGATTGCTACTTGATGTGTATGACTGACTGGCTGGCTAACAGCATGGCACCCGGTGTCCACAGTTCACTACAGTTTAGTTACACCAGGGAGGTTCAGCACAGGACCTGCAGGACAGCGGGGCATTTGGTCCAGTTTAATAAGAGGTGTTTGAGCAAAGAGTCTGGAAACAGACTCTCTAGATTTAAATACCTATGAGTTTTTGCTGAGTTTTGTTATATGTTACCTTAAAGGTAAACTTCTTCCTTATACATATGCAAAGCCTGCAACAAGAGAGGCTGCACCCACTCCTCAGCAACTGTGTCTGTTATTGATGAGACACTTCTGTTCACAAGAAGTAATAATGCACACGTCTTACAATTTTTTTGTTTGATTCATCATTCTTTGCTTTTTCAGGGTTAGATAACACCATTTATGCTGCACAAAGTGACTTAATGTCTAGGAGTGATGTCAAGTAAAGTCACACATGAACACACTACGCAGTGTGAAATTCTTATTCTGCATCTAACCCATTCACCAAGTGAAGCAGCAGGCAGCCAGGAATACAGTGCGAGGATAGTTTAGGGTGCCTCAGTGGTGCCACTAGTAGTCCTGGGTTTCAAATCCGCACCCTAATCGCAGTGGCAACTTCCTAGCCACTTGGCCACCCCAGTATGAGTTTTTAATATAATATCACTGTTTAAGAAAAGACCAACTCATCCTTTTTAAATGCTTTTTTTATAGATGCCTTGTTGTAGATGTAAGGACCTAAAAACTGCTCAGATTTCCAGGATGTAAAATGGAAGTTTAAATGACATATAAATTATTATATATTCAAAACGTTCTGTCCTTTCTTGCTCATCTCCAGTCTCAAATGAGGTACCGGAGCACCCTTGTGTGTCGCCGGTCTCCAATCAAGTTTTTGAACGTCGCCTCATTGAGAAATACATAGCAGAGAATGGTGCTGACCCCATTAACGGCCAGCCTCTGTCTGAGGAACAGCTAATTGACATCAAAGGTAAGAGCTGCAGCGAATCGTAATATCACACTCACAAACAGTCAAAGTTTACAGATTTGACTGACGTTTAATGTCTTTAAACAGTTTCTCATCCGATTCGGCCTAAGCCACCTTCTGCTACAAGTATCCCTGCGATTCTGAAATCACTGCAAGATGAGTGGGTAAGTAACTTGTATCATTGCGTTTCCATAACTCTGAATAACTTTTTATTGCCCAAAAACTAATGTCTCATCTCTTAGGATGCAGTGATGCTGCACAGTTTTACACTGCGCCAACAGTTGCAGACGACACGTCAGGAGCTATCTCATGCACTCTACCAGCATGATGCTGCCTGCAGAGTGATTGCTCGCCTCACTAAAGAAGTCACTGCTGCCAGAGAGGGTGAGTACTATGTACTTTTGACTTTAAAAGGTTCTCCACTAGAATTTCAGTGTGTATAAGAATACCTCTCTGATAAATACCAATGTTGCTGATATTATGAACTATGTTCTTTAAGTAGTCGATTATAAATTTGCTAGCTATTTGTACACAGAAAATAGAAGTACACTATTAATGTTGATGTACAACCTCAGTCCTGTTGTACTCGCTATACTCCTCTTTATTGTTGCAAAACTTCATTTTCAACTGTCAACTTATCAAACTGCAGAAAAATGAAATATGATGTGTATTGTGTACAGTTTTCAGTAATTATTGTATATTTGCTGTATTGAGCATTATTAGGGTCATTGATGCTACATATATCAATGGACTACTTTTTGTAATTATTTTATTACTTGCCTCTACAGCCTTGGCCACGCTTAAACCTCAAGCTGGCTTGGTTGCTCCTCAGGCTGCACCTGCCTCTCAGCCTGCAATCGTGGTCAGTGCTTTTTCTAGAGTTTCTACATCTAGTATAAATAGAAATAACTGTTCTCTGTGCACAGACCTGTTGTATAATACATGCATATGTTCATATGTAGAGTTGTTCTTGTCTGTGTCCTCAGGGTATGGGTGGCGAACCCATGGAGGTCAGTGAACAAGTGGGAATGACTCCAGAGATTATACAGAAGGTAATTATTCCACCAGAATTTCTTCTTGCTATTGTTTGATGTATGAATATTTCGATGTGTTGTGGATGGGACAATGGGTAAATTTTGTTTCCTTTATTTTACTAGCTGCAAGACAAGGCCACTGTCCTAACAACAGAGAGAAAGAAGGTAATTAAATAGTCTTGTGAGATTGATTTAAGTGGTACATGTTCTGTTGTATGTTGGTATTTACAAATGCAGCTTTGGTCAGAAAGGTCTGAACATTTGGCTTCTGTTGTATTGTTTCTCAGAGAGGAAAAACCGTGCCAGAGGAGCTGGTTAGAGCTGAGGACCTCAGCAAGTATCGTCAAGTGGCCACCCATGCTGTGAGTCATGTATTTGTGTGTATGACAAGCATAGCAAGCAACATGTAAATGCATAACCCTTTATTGCAGCTTGCAGTAAATAATGAATTCTTGTCTATCATGTTAGGGTCTTCACAGTGCCAGTATCCCAGGAATCCTTTCTCTGGATCTGTGCCCCACAGATACCAACAAGGTGCTCACAGGTATAAACACAAATGTTCTAGAATTTTGCTGGATTTAATTGGACTTCAGTTTAACTTTTCAAAAAAGCATTCACACTTGTATCCTTAAGTGTGTTCCAACTAGATTCATTTTATCCTTGGCTTTTTCTCCCATTAGGTGGGGCAGATAAGAATGTGGTGGTGTTTGATCGCCGAGAGGAGCAGATTGTGGCCACACTCAAAGGCCACACGAAGAAGGTCACCTCCGTCATCTACCATCCATCTGAGGTAAGTAATCTGTGATTCCAAACATACATGCATCTGTCTTTTGTCATTTTTGCAAACCTGGTTTGTTTTATCTCTTTGCAGTCTGTGGTGTTTTCAGCATCCCCGGACAGCACTATCCGTGTTTGGTCTGTCTCAGGGAATAACTGTGTTCAGGTTATTAGAGCTCATGAGGCTGGGGTAACTGGCCTGTCCCTTCATGCTACTGGAGACTATCTGCTCAGTTCCTCCGAGGACCAGGTGACAACTGCACAGACCACACATAAACAACATGACCGCTGATCATAAGAGACTGACAATCCAAAATTTTGGCTATGGTCAACTAGTGGAATAACAGAGTTTGACCTTTTGTTGTTCATTTTTTAGTACTGGGCCTTCTCAGATATCCAAACCGGACGTGTTCTCACTAAAGTCACGGATGAGACTGCAGGATGTGGTGTGTAGTCTACAGTCATCTAAAAAGGTTGCTGCCTCTGCATTTTATCTTCAACAACCTATTTCATTGTTTTTTTTTTACTCTGCTTCCAGCACTGACCTGTGCTCAGTTCCATCCTGATGGCCTGATTTTTGGCACTGGTACAGCAGACTCCCAAATTAAGATCTGGGATTTGAAGGAGAGAACCAACGTGGCCAACTTCCCTGGCCATTCTGGCCCAGTCACTGCCATTGCCTTTTCTGAGAACGGATACTACCTGGCCACTGGTAAATGATTCTCCCTCCCCCTTCTTTCTTCTTCTTCCCTGTATTTTCTGTTTGTGTTTGATCACATACATTTGTCTTCTGATAGGTGCTCAGGATAGCTCTCTGAAGCTTTGGGATTTGAGAAAGCTGAAGAACTTTAAGACAATCACCTTAGACAATAATTATGAGGTTTGTCATCCTGTCACTTTGAGCATGATTAGTTGAACAGTGATTCAATTGATGGCTGAATTTGAATGCTCCAAGTGCTTTAAGTATTCCATTCCTCCTACTTCTGCAGGTGAAGTCTCTGGTGTTCGACCAGAGTGGAACTTACCTGGCTGTTGGAGGATCTGATATTCGAGTATATATTTGTAAACAATGGTCTGAGGTCCTCAACTTCACTGGTGAGTGTAAGAGTTCCACCATAATATAAATGGTCTGTTTAGGGCCAGAACAATAAATCATTCTGAAAGATTTATGAATTGGACCCAAATATATATTTTCCCCTCTTTTCAAAACCGTTATTGTAAATACATTGTGTAAGTGTAGTGTAAATACACATTCTGCTTTTCTGGGACAATTTCCATTTGCACAAGAGAGGGCTGACTTTTTACAAGCAAGATTTGGGAGTTTTCACGCCACAGTTCTTGATTGATCCTGGTTAGGTAATTCTATGCTGTGCCTTCTACTAAGGTAACACCTAGAAGAAAAATGATAACTGTTGCTTTTGCAGCTGTACACCTAAACATTTTATTTCCTCTAGGTCTTCTATTTTTCTGAGTTTAAAAAAGAGCCTTTTAATACATGAGTCTTTATTGCACTGAAAACAAAACCAAAGTATAGAAATACGTGAAATAAGTTTTCTGTGTGTGTGCTACACTGGGTTGTCCCTGCATGCTGTGTGTAAATTGTTTTCCATGAACTGAGTTCACATTTATGGAAATGGCTAAAAACCATGTCCTCCTCCAGGCCGCTGCAGTTAATAAGGATGCATCTTATTTTAAATGAATAAAGTTACACCCTAGCTATTAGTAGTTGGTAGTTTTCAAGAGGATAATGCATATGTTAAAAAAACATTTAAATACCATTCTTATGAAATTGAATAGGCCTGATTTGTGTGCATAATGTGTTTCTTATATAAAAATGTAAGACTATTAGTTTATATTTTTCTCCTGTGTATTATTTTGGAGGTTATGCATTTTACATGATGGCTGTGATGTGTTCTTTTTATTTACTTGATATTACCAAATGTACAGTTTTGGATCAGTCTTCATTTAGTTAATTATTTAGTTAATAAGAATTATTTTTTAGGTGTTAATGATCTGTTCTTTATACTCTAAATCTGGGGTCCCCAAACGGGTCCAGATAGGGCCGCTGTGGGTGCAGGTTTTCCTTCCAACCAAGCAGGAGGCAAACCTGATTCCACCTCTGCAATCAGTTGGTCTTAATTTTCAGTTACTCAGGTGTGGCTTCTTTTTGGTGGAAAGCAAACCTGCACCCACAGTGGACCTGTTTGGGGACCTCTGCTCTAAAGTCTACTTTACAGTTGATGCTTCAGGTTTAAAGTTTCTGAATAAACTGAGGAGACACATTTTAAATGTTTTTTTTTTTAAATCTCACTGTTCTTTTCATTCTGCCCTCCCATCTCTTCCTATAGATCATACCGGTCTGGTGACAGGGGTTGCTTTTGGTGAGCATGCCCAGTTCCTGTCTTCCACTGGAATGGACAGAAGCCTCAAGTTCTACAGCCTGTAGTGTAGAAGAGGGAAAGCAGAAGTGAAGGGTGAGGAGTAGGAAACAAAATAAACTAGTTCCCAACATCCATTGTTGTGAGTAAGAGAGAAGCCAAGAGCGGTAGATTCTCATTCACACAAAGATAGAATCCTGAGGATTTCTTCATTTTTTGAGCCTATATCTGTGATTGCAGACAAGATTATGATTCATTTATGTGTACGTTCTTCCGTGGTGACAAGTAAACCTGATGAATGCAGACATTCTTTCCCATTTGATCATCAGTTGCTTGCCCATTAATTCGAGTATTTTTGCTTGAAAATTTTTAGGTGACCTGAATTATATTGCTCTTATGTTTTGTTTTGTTTCGTTTTTGTTTCGTTGGGCTTTTTTTCTTTCCTTCATATTTCTCCTGGCCCCACTTGGAGGGCTGCCTTTTTGTTTTCTTGGTAGCGTAGTAATCTTGCTAAAGTGTATTATGTCTGATTTTATACCCTGTCATTAACTGAAACCACAGTGCAAATTAGATTTCAATAAAGACATTGCTGTTTTTAGTCTGCTGTGACATGACTGACTTCAATATGGGATCTGCAGTAGAAGCAACAAATACCGTAATCATATTCAATACAACTAATAGATTTTGCCAGATTTTTTTCTCCAAAATGGTACTAGACCTTATGCACTAACTATCTGCTGTACTTACTAGAACAGGTTGCAAAATACTTTGTGTGTGCATGTATTATAGATGTTTACATAAAATCCAGGGAAGAAACGAAAAAAGGAAAGCTCAGTTTTACATGGTCAAAGTTTCAAACCTCTGTTCACCTAACATTTCAAGAGTATTAACAGGGAGTTTGTGTGCCAAATTTGCTGCAGTAATATCCTGTACTTTTGTAATAAATCTTCATGCTAGAAACTTGGCCATGGGTCAAATTTGTGGATGTTAAAGGGACTAGCCAAAATGGTAACTGTTGTCTGTTGTGGGCACACCACATGACTTTTTACAGATTGAGCTGAGAAATGTTTCTGATTTGGGGAGGATTTTCAAGGTAGGCTGTGATTTCTCATTGTCTGGTGGATGGTTAAGGACAGCATATAGCTAGACGCCGTACTTCAGTCATACAGTGAGGACTCCACAACTCATCACTGCAGTGTTGAGAATGAATCATTCAAAAATACCATAATGACTCAAATAAGGAAGACCGCTGACCCACTGTATAGTACTTCCGTTTAGCTTTTTTCCTGAAGCAGTAGAAAAGTTGCTGGTGTCATTTGTACTGACTGGAGCGCTTCAAGGCTGAGGTAAGTGTAACTAATGCCACCCTGCCTGTATTTATTACCTTCATGTTAGGCTGGAGTGCTGTAAGGTAAGTAAATTCACTTAGTGGATGCTTTTGGGTGTATGCAGGTCTTTCATAAAATCACATTAAGCAATGATGCAAATTATTGTTGCTATACTACTTGGAGGAACAGGACTGGGGACATCAGTACTGATACTTAGATCCTGATGTTTGTGTGTGAGAATTGGTTGAAGCAGCACACCTTATTTTCCTGACCGTAAAAATGTGCTGGGACACACCTGATTGAAATCAGCCCCTTACTTCCAGTGAAGGGCGATCTCTAGCACAAGAAGGCATTTTGGACATCATGATGCCTCCAACTTTGTGGACACAGTTTGGGGAAGAACCTTTTTAATTCTAGCAAGACTGTGTCCCAGTGCACAAAGCATGACCGATAAAGACATGGCTGGATGAACTTTGTGTGAAAGATTTGACTGGCCCACCCATAGCCCTGACCTGAAACCCTGGAACTGGAACAGAGAATGTATAACAAATCATCTCGTCCAGCATCTTTGTCAGTGCCTCACAAATGGTCTACAGAATGAAAAGGCAAAAATTCCCACACCATCTTGTGGCAGCCTTTCAAGAAAAGGGAAAGATGTTATAGCTGCAAAGGGGGACCAACTACATATTAAAATCTGTATTTGAAGTGTGTATTTGATTGCAGTTGCATATAAAGTTCCTGTGGTTTTAATAGTCGGGTGTCCCAATACTTGTGTCCATATTGTGTATTTACCCCGGCATCATTTTAGTGTAATAGTCAGGTGTCCCAATACTGTTGTTCATATTGTGTATTGGCGCCGATATCATTTGGGTGTAACCTTCAGTTGTCCCAGTGTTTTATATAGTGTATTAGGCCCGATTATCTTTGGTATCGAATCGAAAATAAACTCGGTGTAATCGATCACGCCGGTTAGAAAACCTCCATGAGGAACTGAGCCCTGCGGTCACGTGAGGCACTCGTGGAGACCAGAGACTGAACAGAGACTAGAGAGGGAAGTCGGGATGAAATTAAATCACCCGGAGGTTCCTCTCACACAGCACGGGCACACAGAGACTCCAGAGGACTCGGAACGAGTTTGAGAGAAGTTGCCCGTGGTTGTATGCTGACTGTCGGGAGGTGAGTTTCTGCTCCAATAACAACAACACACCAGTATGGCTCTCCACAGCCTTGTTCTGAAAGAAGACGAACGAAATGGTCTAGAACCCAACTGCAGGCGAGGTGGGGGGGTTCAAAGTGTTTGGAGCTCGGCTTTGCGCACGTTTTGGTGAGCCGACAACATTATGGTGAATGCACTGTGTTGCTCAAGTCTGGGTTAACCTTTATTTTGAAAAAAATTGAGGCCTGACTTTCGCCACCTCGAAAACGAAACCTTAATAGTAGAAGTTGGAAAATCCTGATTTCAATCTGAACTTTTTTTTTAGATAGAGAGGAAAAATCTTTATTCTTGAGACATTTCAGGGCACAACAGGCAGACCTAAGGTCAAAAGCTCGTTATAGAGAGCAGAAGGTTTTTTGTTAAAATTTTGCAAATGCAAATCAGACACCTCTCTGTTCTCAGTAAGAGGAAACAGTCTGGATCCAGTGTAATATCCAGTTATTTATTTCAACATAGTGTATTAGGTAGCTGGTAGTTGTATTCTAAATATCCATTACACCAACAGGGACTTTAATGACATTGCATTCAAATGCATAGTTTGTAAAATGGATTAAAGCCAGCCACCTTTGCAGCTCGAACAGATTCCACCTATCTTTGAGGGCTTCTGGAGAGTTTCTGTGGGAATTTGTGCCCATTCATTAATTCTGTAGAGCATTTATGAGGCCAGGCACAGATGTTAGACGATCCAGTTCATCCCAAAGGTGTTGGATGGGGTTGACGTCAGGGCTCAATGCGGTCATTCAAGTTCTTCCACACTAAACTCATCCAGCCATGTCTTTATGGAGCTCACTATGTGCACTGGGGCACAGTCCTGGTGGAACAGTAAAGGTTCTTCCCCAAACTGTGTCCAGAAAATTGGAAGAATGGTCTTGGTATGCTGAAGTATTTAGAATGCCTTTCACTTGAAGTAAGGGACCTTGCCCAAACCCTGACAAACAGGTTCGTCCCAATACTTTTGTCCATATTGTGTGCGTGCGTCCGTGCGTGTGTGTGCGTGTTCGTGAGCATGCACTGATGTAATCAACCCAGGAGATGGACATTGTTTACCATGATAAGTCCACAGACAGTATAGATACTCTCCTCCAGTATAGATACTGAGTATCAGTTCTTAGTGGAAATTATTGATCCTATTTCTTGAAAATGACACTGAAGGGAATCTTTCACAATACTGACAGCATTCCCCAAACAGAAAAAAATATATCACTGAAGTATCACTAAGACTGAAAAGCAATATCAGGGCGTTTGCACTTTATATGTGTAGACGATGTGTCATCCGGTGCTGATTATAGGTAGACAGTAGGTAATAAGAGAGTTCACAATGCATAAGCAGGTGTTGCTTATTTATTCATCACAAGATATGGAAAAACACTGGACTCAGACTCACATGCTGGTCTTTATGCAGCAGAAATGAGACAGAGCATTAGTGGAGGAACATTCTTGTCATGCCTTTAATTATAGTTCTACGAGAATATGAGGAACTGACATGTGATAGTTGAGTGTCTGAAGGGTAATGCATGTATGTCTCTCTCTGTCCTCCAGGTCATGGGCTCCATGTTCCGCAGTGAGGAGGTGTGCCTTGTGCAGATTTTCCTGCAGTCTGGTGCAGCCTACAACTGCGTCAGTGAGCTGGGAGAGCTGGGTATTGTCGAGTTTAGAGATGTGAGCATCTGGATGATTTATATACTCTCTTTCCCCTGCCCTCTGCCTTTCTGGCTTTTATAATAATAGACATATTATTGGCATTTATGCTTAAGACTGAGGTTTTCTCCATACCAGAATTTGGACTTTTATTGTAGCATCACAATTGTAGCAATGTAGTGCTTGTTACTGATGCCACTAATCTGTAATACTGCTGATGTTCTGAAACCGTATTGCCTTTTTCTTTTTTTGATCTCAGCTGAATCCAAACGTGAATGCGTTTCAAAGAAAGTTTGTGGGTGAGGTGAGAAGATGCGAGGAGCTGGAGAAAACCTTCGGTGAGCATCTTGCGCGTTTAAAATATTGTATAAAATGTGTGTCCCACAGCCTGACTTTCAAGCACCTTTATGCTAGCTCTTGGTGGATTGACTTGTTGTATTTTTGCTTGAAACACAGCATTTCTAGAGCAGGAGATTACACGCTCCCTCTCTTCATCCTTCCAGTCACCCCTGCAGGAGCCTGTGCCAACTCCTCCGGCCCCTCAGCCCAGGGAGCTACTCACCATAGAGGAGGAGAGCGAACGACTGGCTCGTGAACTCAGGGAGGTGTGTGAATGGCATGAGTCGAATAGCAATTTCCGGAAGTTGAAACAGTGTGTAGAATTATTTGTGGCTGTAATTGTTTTGTGTGTTGCTGTCTACTTTTACAGGTGTCCAGGAACCGAGACAGCATACGAACTCAACTGAACCAGCTGTGTCAGTATAGAGGAGTGCTAAACCAAACACACTCGCTGACAGCCTCTCAGGTCAAATTCAACTACATCTGCTTGTATCCGTACTCAGTACAGCACAAAAGTCTTGAGCCACCCCTTATTTCTTCATATTTTGTATCCAAAGAGACAAATGTTATAAATGTTTAATATAGTCATGAAACACAGTTATCTAGGGTTCCTGAAAGACATTCAAAAGCTGTTTAATCGAACTAGTTTCAGAGTAATGTTTTTTATGTTAAGCCCCACAGTGACGTACATCTGAATCATTCAGGCAGAACAAAACCTGAACCAGTAAAGAAACGGGAGCAGATAATTCCAGATGATCAGTCGGTGATCGGTATACTGGTGGTGCTTAGTGGTTGGAACACCTTTACCAAGACACCTTGTGTTTTTTGAACCTTTCACAGTGAAACATTTGTTCCAATTTCTTTAATTCAATCTACTTATTATGCCAAAGAATGAGATATTTAGACAGATATAAACTAGTTTTTTTGCGGCAACAAGGTCCATTTTGGGGGAAAATGTAAAGAAATGTGGGCTCCCACAAGACTTTTGCTGTGTATATATCATTCGTTCTGTGTGTGTATTTGTTTTTCCTATTTATTTAAGTAAATCATCTTGTGTGTGTGTGTTTTACAGGCCCCTCCTCCCACTTTTGATCAGGGAACAACAGAACATCGTCAGGATGCAAGGCTCAGTTTTGTTGCTGGTGTGGTCCACCCATGGAAAGTGCCGGCCTTTGAGAGGTTACTGTGGCGAGCGTGCCGTGGTTATATTATTGTGGACTTTCGAGAGATGGAGGAGAAACTGCAGCACCCTGATAATGTGAGGAGCTAATCATTAATCAAACTGTTCATAATTTGTTTTTAGGTTAACTTAATGGTATAGCATAGAAGTATAAAGTGCAAATTGCAACAACCCAGACTACTTGAAAAAGAAAACTGTTCTTGGCTAAAGTTAATTAAAATATTATACAGATTTTAAGCCATGCCCTTTGTGTCAGGTTAGCGTGGGCTTAAAATATCTTTATTTCAGGTTTGGTAAAGGGGTCTCTAGCACCAGATTGTATTTTGTTGCTCAATAAGTTAGAAAGTGTATTATTTGAGAGAAGTGATACTTACTACAGTTTGACTGTTGACTGTGTTTCAGGGTGAGATGGTGCAGTGGACAGTCTTCCTCATCTCCTACTGGGGAGATCAGATTGGACAGAAAGTGAAGAAGATTTGTGATTGGTGGGTAGTGGTGTTTGACCTTTGTCATAACTGCTAGCTTCTCTGATCAATGACCTTACAGAGAGCTTAAATAGACCACAAACAGCTTTACTTGAGACAGTGTAATACAGTGGTCCCCAACATTTTTAGCACTGCAGACCGGTCAACTGCAGACCGGGGATGGGGGGGTTGATACATAGAATCACTGGATCTTTCACTGGATCAAGAGGCATTTGCTTTGGGCCAGTACCACAAGACCCACAGCTAAGTACCGGTCTGTGGCCCGGGGGTAGGGGACCACTGGTCTAATACATCAGACCCACATTCAATTCAACCAAAATATGCTTTTGTAATTCAATATCGTTTTTCTAAATTGTCTGGTCTCTTCTCTTGATAGTGTTTGTTGATTGTGTATACACAAGAACCATTGAAGATACAAACTCAAAATTGTGCTGATAATTTAACGTAATATATGTATTATAAACAGTTTATATTTACTTGTGTGTGGAAGATTTAAAATGGATTCCTTAGATTGGAATGAGATAAAAATCAGCTTGTTATAAAAGAGATGTTTAGCATGTGATAATGGTGACTCTTTTTCAAATAAAGTGTATGCATTTTATTGACATTTTCCTTCATGACACATTTATTCCAGCTTCCACACACAGATGTTTCCGTATGCAGAGAGCCAGGCAGAGAGACAAGACATTCTGAATGGACTGCAAACCAGAATCGAGGATATCAAATCAGTAAGTAAACAGAGTTTCTGTTCTGAAATGCAAACTTTACATGATGACTAGTCTAAAAGTCATCACCTCATGATCCACGAAACCTGATAGTTTGTGTTTTGCGGTGAGGAAAGTGCTGAGAGCTCCAGTGTTTCTGTGTTTCCTCATTTCTGAAATTGGGCTTGTTCTGTCTTTTCATTCTTGTCTGTCTCTGCTTACCATTAACTTTTTGGAGGTTCCCTCATTTCCTCAAGTGTTGCAGTAGTTATGGAGGACACTATAACAACCACTTTTTTGTTGGAATATTTAGATTAAAGGACTAGTCTGGCAAGAAGAAATGTATAATAGATGTACACAAATTTCTACCTGCTCTAGAAGAAGTTCATCAGGCAAGACATGTTTGGCGACCAAGTTTTTTTATTTAGTGTTGAAGCTACAAATCCAGCTCACAGCTGTGTCCAGCTCTTCATTTGAAGAGGCATAGATGATTTAAGACACAGTATGACGGGCCTTAAGACAATATCAGGCCTTGTAAGAACTGATCTTGGATCAGATTTGTCCAAGTTTATAATGTTGTTGCCACATGTAAAAAGCCTCCTGTATTTCTCATTCACCTAAACGGGGAACTTTTTAGTTAACAGTAAGTCATACTGTGTACTAAACCACAGCCACAAGACTGTGGCACCTTCATGAAGTGCTGAATACAGAAGTTTTGTGTTTTTATTTACTGTGTACAGGCAAGCTGTCAGAATTGACCGTGATGATTGACCGTATCAATAAAGAATGATGGACATTACATGAAAAGCAGGACTATTGGTTTCAGGTTAAAGGATTTGTTCTGTCAGACAGACAGGATGCTTTCATTCACTGTTCTCATATCATGTTTAGTTTTGTATGGTTAGTTTTATGGTATTTTTACACAATTTCCCTTTTGAAATGACGTAACAATTTTTGACTTTTCAAATGTTTGATTCTGTGCTTCCCCAAGTGCTTGCTCTGTAAAACCACGAAATTTGATCAAGCCAGAAAATCTTGAAAAGAAATACAAATTCACATGACAATGTAAGATAATCTAGTTTAAAAAAAATTGCCAGACAATGAAATCTGATTCTAGTATTGCTTTTCTTGTTTTGTCTTTATTGTACATATTTTTCATACAAAGATATTTTGAATGAAAGCGTGAGACACCCAAGGGCGGCTTCTTGTATAACAAATTGCACTCCAGTTGACAACACTAGTCACCGAATGTCTGGGAAAAAATACACTATATAAAACTCTCTTTCCCTTTCTCTGCCCCTTTAGGTGATGAATGAAACCGAGCAGTACCTGCAGCAGCTGTTGATGCGCGCTGTGGCTGTGTTGCCCCAATGGCGTGTGCGGGTTCAGAAATGCAAGGCCGTTCAAATGGTGCTGAACCTCTGCAGCCCCTCAGTCACAGAAAAGTGCCTGATTGCTGAGGCTTGGTGTCCAGTCAGACAGCTTCCGACCCTGCAGAGTGCCTTGCGAGAGGGAGGGGTGAGTATGGAACACTATACATTTGTTTTTTTTTCTTCAATGAATGCTTAAATCGAAATGATAATGGTGCCTAACAGTGGGCCAGCGAGAGACAAATGATCTCTGGTCTCACCAGGCTAGTTATGAGGTTCACCACAGGCGTTCTCGTCAATCAAGCCATGCAAAATTAGATGCTATCTAAAACTAATCAATCTGGGGTGTCATCTTTAACTAATTGTTTGCCACAGTGGGAAAGAGTTTAGTTTCTCTGAACACAAATGCATTCTTTAATAACCACTGCTGAGAGGCTTGACAAGCTTTACTGAACACTGGTGAAAAGGTCGCTCAGATGAACTGTAGCACAGAACTTTTTATTTGAACATTTTCTTATTTTGTTGGGTGGGATTTTTGCTGGCATTCTGTAAGACTTGTCCAACCTGATAACAGCAACCTCAAAAGAATACATTTGCAACAAGGAACATGTAAGGTTTTAAAAAGAAATGGATGAAAAGAACATTTGAGAACGGATCCAAGTGCAACACATGAGCTAGTAACTTTGATAATTAAATGAATTGAACTTTTAATTTGAAAGATTAATTAAAATCACACACATTTCCTGTTTCTCTCTCTCTCGTTGTCTCTCACATACAGAGGAAGAGTGGAAGCGGTGTTGAATCGTTCTATAACCGTTTGCCTGCGACCAACTCGCCTCCTACCCTTTTTCCCACTAATGCCTTCACTGCAGGATTCCAGAACATAGTGGATGCTTATGGAGTAGCCAGCTATAGGGAGGTCAACCCAGGTAAACCCAAACCTGTACATACACAAGAACACAAGGTACATGGTAAACTGAAACATAGGTCCCAGATTCCTCTATATTAATCTTCTCTCCCTCTTTTTTAAATTTTTATTTCTACACAGCTGTGTACACCATCATCACTTTTCCTTTTCTGTTTGCTGTAATGTTTGGGGATGTGGGGCATGGCATTGTAATGGCATTACTTGCTCTCTGGATGGTTCTGGAAGAGAAGGACCCCAAACTGAGGAAAAACACCAATGAGGTACAACGCAGACAGAGTGTCATGCTATTTTCTTTACTACTGCATCTGGGCATAAATTAATTCAAGGTTTGAAGACAAAAGCATATTTACATTATTTTCAGCTTAACCTAAATTGAGAAGGTCCAGCCAAGATATCAACATAATGTTTCACAATTTACATTGTGAAAACTGCATGCCCAAAAAAACACGTGCTTGCCCAAATGATCACATGTCATGAAAAGGTTGTGGTTCAATCATCAAGACACAGTCGCAGAGTGTAAAAAGTAGCATAAGCATGTTTATATTGCTAAATAAAAGATCCTGTTTTATTCTTTCTTCGGGTAAGTGGCACCATGTGCTTAATTTTGTAGTGTTTTTTATTTTTGGTTGTCAGATCTGGCGTATGATGTTTGGAGGCCGTTATCTGATCCTGTTGATGGGTCTTTTTTCGATCTACACTGGGGCCATTTATAACGAGTGCTTTAGCAGAGGCCTCAGCACCTTTTCATCTGGCTGGCACGTACGGCCCAATGCGGTGTTCTACAACTGGACGTATGTCGTGTGCGCACAGACACACACACGCACAAGCTTACACTTTTATTTTTGCATTTTTCAGTGCTACAGTGTTAGGACCTGAATACATTTGTCTTGTTAGGGAGGAGACGTTCAGAGTGAATCCCCTTCTCTCACTGGACCCGAATGTGACTGGAGTTTTTACCGGACCCTACCCTTTCGGAATTGACCCGGTAACTCTCTTTCTTGATAGCAGAAATGTTATGGTTGTTTATTTTCAAATCAAGTAGGTTCATCATCATTTCAACCAGATACACAGTACACAGTGAAACAAAACAACATGCCTTCAAGACCACAGTGCACTACAAGAACAGAAACTGAAACACCACAAGACTACAAGTTCAGACAGGCCAAAATACACAGAGTTCAAGTAGAAATAGAGTGAAAGAAAAACACAAGAACAACAGTATGAGACATTTTGTGCTGTTGGCAGGCCCAGTACTAGTTTGTATGAATATTTTGTTTTTAATCTTTCAATTCATTAATCATTTTAACTTTATTTTACCCAGTAAGTATTAGGTGTACCTGTCTTGTACCATAACTCAGCTCCACCAACTTTATCTGTGCACTTTGCTGTGCACAATTAATCTGCTATGCGCAAATCCACAAATTATTTGAGTAATGGACTATTATTACTTTCAGTTCAGTGTGTGAGATGTCGACATTTTAGGCAGATTGTCTTTGCTGTGCTTTTTACATAAATCAGTGTCACTGCTTGGTTGAGAACCAGTAAATTATTTATGCAGAAACATGTACAACATTTAGTCAGTAAATACAAACCTACAAAGTGAACAGATGTGGTAGATGATAAAATGGCTCCTCTGCCATATTTTAACTGTAAACTGTACATTTCTCAGATTTGGGGAATGGCTAATAACCACCTGACCTTCCTCAACTCCTACAAAATGAAAATGTCCGTCATCATTGGAGTCATCCACATGACGTTTGGTGTCTGCCTATCATTGTTTAACTACTTGTGAGTGGGTCTTTGTATTTACACACATACTGAATATGCATTATTATTGGCTAATAAGTGGCTTTTTAGGAATAAGAGGTCTCTCATATGTCATATGCTTAGCATTGTTTTGTTTTTTTGTAATGAATAGAATCACAGTATTAGGATTACATTAACATTTTCTGCTAAAACTGTACACATTTAATGATGTTCCAGAGTTTCTCAGGTTCTCAAAGTTTTTAACTCTGAACATTTGCAAGTCTCTCAATCTCATTCACCATCTTACTCATTCTCACTCTGTAGGCACTTTGGGAAGATAAGCAGTGTGTTTCTGGTGCTGATCCCGGAGTTGTGTTTTATGCTGTGCTTGTTTGGTTATCTCATCTTCATGGTCATTTTTAAGTGGGTGGCCTATGGACCCTTACACTCAAACAAAGCGCCCAGTATTCTCATCCACTTCATAGACATGTTCCTGTTTGCAGACAACAAAGAAAACCCACCACTGTACCAAGGCCAGGTTTGTAATTTAATATTTTTCGTCAATATTGTCCGGACTTGTACGGGCCGCCCTGGAGACAAACGCTGTGAAAAAGATTCTTGTTTTCCAGCTTAATGTTGCAATACAATACAATGCAAAAGTCTTAGCGTCCTGTGCGAACTGATAAAGGCTATTTATCTGAGCAGTGAGTTATTTCTGCCAGCAACTACGCAGGTCAACATTAGACATGGGATTATAACCGGTTTCAAGGTATACCGCGGTTTTAAAAAGTCACGGTTTCAAAACGGCAAAAAAAAAGTGATACCGTTCCTACGATATGTGCAGTGTTTGTGTCGTCAAAGGAAGGATTTGTTTTTGAAAATT
>JBBMFX010000030.1:14328436-14342208 GCA_037832545.1 Rhabdalestes septentrionalis | reverse complement strand
TGTACGATAGTCAATTAGTATTTTTTATTTCTCCTGCGGTCTGTATGATGGTCAGTTCTGAGTGTTTAGTTCTCCTGCAGTCTGTATGATGGTCAGTTTTGGGTGTTTAGTTCTCCTGCAGTCTGTATGATGGTCAGTTGTGGGTGTTTAGTTCTCCTGCAGTCTGTATGATGGTCAGTTATGGGTGTTTAGTTCTCCTGCTGTCTGTATGATGGTCAGTTATGGGTGTTTAGTTCTCCTGCAGTCTGTATATCGGTCAGTTATCAGTGTTTAGTTCTCTTGTAGTCTGCATGATGGTCAGCGGTGAATGTGCATTTCTCCTGCAGTGATGATCAGGAGGAAGCATGCATTTTATTTCTGCCTTTCTTGCAGGGTGTTTACCCTCCAGTGATCTCTTCTCCTCAGCACTTTATGTCACAGCTGGCTTTGTGCTCTACACCACAGCAACTTACAATACAGTGATGCTCAAAAGCACTGACAGTTCATGGATACCAAGTGTTATATCTCGAGGTTCTATAAGACTGCACTGTTTCCTGGGCTCTTTTTTGAAAAAAAAAAACAAACAAGTAAAGAACACCCCCTCCTTTCTCTCTCCCTGTCTGTAATAAAAGGGAACCATTTGTAGAGCTGGTCGCAGATCAATGAGAACACTGACAGCTCTCAGATTCTATTGCATGGTCAAATTCTGAACAAGCAATAGATCATCTGTTGGGCTATGATGTGTGTGTGTGTGTGTGTGTGTGTGTGTTTGGGAGAGACAGAGTAGATGAATTCTGCTTCATCAGCGGGTTAATAAACACCATAACCCAGCGGAGACCTTCACTCTTAGGATTTCTGTATTGGACACCTCTTTACCACCTTCATATCACGCCTTTGACCTTTCTGTCCCCTGTGCTGGTCAATTTATTGAATTTACCTCTATGAGTACGCCCTGTCCATGTGAATGAATTATAATAGCACTCAACACACATTTGTTATACAGAAACTTTTGACAGTTTTTGCGATGTAATAACCTGGTAATGTAATAAATATGAATGTTTTAATCAAGTAAATTCAGTGCATTACTTTTTCAGTACAGCCGTTGCTATTCATACTTTCCATAATGTCCTCAATTCTCAGAACAGTGCTGTTTTTATCCATGCATCTGTTTGCGTTTGTGTGTGTGTGCGTGTGTGTTAAGGCCATACCGAGGTTCCTATCGGACAGTTTGCTCCCTGTTGGTGTATTTTGGGTGAACGAATATCAGTTACTTATTGCTGATACTGAGGAACACATTAACTCACTTGAACAGTTTTCTCACTCTTGAAAATGCTAGGCCTGTCACTGTTGAGTACAGTAGCAATTGCATAATCTACCAAAGAATGAGGTGATTAATTGAGTAATTAGTAAAAAAAAAACCACAACACTGCATTCATTGTGAAATGCACATCACCAATAATTTCAGTTCAATTCTTTTTCTAGTTTCTTTTCAGAAAAGTGTATTTGGTTGCCATATGGGAACAGCATGTGGCAACAGAAGTGTGTTCTATATTAAGGGAGTACTAGAAGTAGTAGTAAGTAGGAGTAAACTGGTAAGGCATAGCAATATTTACCAGGCATGATAAACGCATGGAAATATGCATAAATAAAAATATGCAGGAACGAATGTGGAAAAAACTCTATTGACTTTTGAGTATAACACTATATAATGTTATTGACTTTGAATATTACAGTAGATCAATTAAAATAGCAGCGTCCAGTGTGTCCACTGTGAGTGTATTAATTAATTCCTATTGATTCCTGTTGATTGCTGTCACATTGTTGCCATATGGCAACAGTTATATTCTTTCATTTGATGTAAAATCCATAAAATCTAATTTGTAAACTCTAAAAAGGATGTTTAAAGATGCTTTCTGAAGTTGCTGTGAATAAATATATTGGATTATGCACACACCTTAATAAGGCTTCACAGGCCTGGCCCCAGCATGTCATGTGTGTGAAAAAGTATAGATTGCAACAGGTGGTCCAGTTCAAGAATATAATCCCATTAAAAATGCTCAAATAATATACTGTAGTTTGATAAATGATATTATTTCCATAAATATGTACAAATATAAATATAAATATAAATGTACATCTATAAGCATGCATAGAAAATATTCTCAACTGGTTATATGGAAGTTATAGATGTAAGTTAATCATCTTGCAAAGTTCCAACATGTCATTGGCCAGGTATGTTTTATTGCTGTTTTTTCAAGTAAACTTTTTCAAGTAAATACTTTTAAAAAAGATTGGTTAGTGTATATCCTATAGTATATAGGACAATTGTATATAAAGTGCTTCTAGTGCAGCGAATGTTGCTGCCTTGTGGTTCGCTTGGTGCCATTAATTACATTTGAAAGCATGTGAGTGGGTGCCTGTGTCCAGTGTTCTGGTCGAGAAGGGTGGCTCTGAAAATCTGATACATGCAAAACTGCTCTTTAATGACAGTCAACTGCATTCCACAGACAAATGATACACAAGCACCTCACCTGTCCCAGCAAGCCTGAGGGACCCTCTTGAAAAGAGGACACCCCACTGGAGGCACACTTTACTCTTCAGCTGGTATTAAGCGTAGAAACCCAGAATGAGCAATGAAAGAGATTAAAAAGCCTGGTTTAGGTTGATAGACCTTAGTGATGACATGATGTTTACCCCCCAGGAGGCTGCACACAGACTCTTCCATGTGAAATAAGCTTCTGCTTCTGGCTGGACCAAGCTTTTATACACATTTATTTATGGGTTTGTGTTTTGGCCTTGCTTTGTGAAGTCTCGTTTGTCCTGTGTGTTTGTAAATCTTTGTTTTGCTTTTAATTTGTTCATTTTAGTGTCTTGCGTGTCTTGGTTTTTTGATTGTGGATTATCTGGGTAGTCATGTGTGTATTATTATAAATAATATTATTACGTAATTATTATGTAATATATACTGGTATTTCACTGTAAGATTTTATTTAACTTTATTTTCAAGTAAATTTACAGTAAAAAATCATTTTCAAAGGGAACATGATATTACTTATGCCTTTTCTGGTATGCCTTTTTTTAGAAATAGCATTTAATACAATTTTATGTACACTACAAGGATTCAAACAACACAGTGTTTAAAAAAACACACTGATTAAAAACTTTTTTTAATTGATCAAAATATACTTGGCTATCATTTAGCTTATGTGGGGGAAGTGCTGGATCTTAAGAACCTTACAATAATAAAAAAAAACGTACTGATACTTATATAGAAACTTCCTCACGCAGTAGAGCTCTTCCAGTTTTAAATCTTATCTCTATGGTTGAGATAGGCTGACCTATTGTGCCTTTTTTCACTCACTTTTCTCTCTCACCCGGAGCTGAAGAACAGAGCAGATTTCACTTTAGCCTCCTGTGTCTGCCTGAGCTGACAGATATTCCCTGGGTAGATGGTCTGAGGGTGTGTGTGTGTGTGTGTGTGTGTGTGTGTTTGTGTGTGTGTAGGATAGTCAGATTGTGAATTAGGTGCTATTCAGTTACCAAGCTTACTCCCACTTTAGAAGAAAAGTGTTCAAGTATATCTGAGCAATACAGGGAAAAACCTGCAATTTTTATTGTTTGACCAAAATACTTCTAATATAAAATGGGACAACAGTGAACAGGAAAAACATGCTCTTATGGCTGTGGCATTTACAAATCATCTTTATAACAATTTATTACCTTAAAACGTAATACATTGGTCTTAAATACTTCTTTTTGTACATTTTAGTACTTTTTTGGATTCCAATATCACCAGTTGGCAGTTTGTTGGTTGCTTAATAAGGGGTTCAGTCGGACTCAATCACACCAAAACAGCAAATACATGACTCCTGAATCTCTTACTATACTGTCACTGTCATTCTGAATATACAGGTGAAAGTAATTCCAAGCCTGGTTACATTTCTCTATGATCATTCTCATTAACCTTCGTCTGTAACTGAAACTGGCACTTAAAAATGTTTAAAGCTGAAGGGAGACTAACTAGGAAATCTGGATTCACCGGTAGTTCCGAAAGAACTGTTCAATTGTGGCTTTAGGTTCTCGCTGTCTCACGCAGGTCAAAAATCAACTTTCTGGGCGAAGCCTGACACACCTGGCTAATGAGAGCCTGGGTCTCTCCCACCTTGTTTGAGATAGTTATACCTCCAGGGGCATCAAAACCCAGTCATTGTCCACCCCACCCCCCCAAATACCATCTCTGATCTCTCTGTACCAGGAGATGTGTGTCTGTTTGTGTCATCAATGACCATCCTTTTGAAAATACCTTTTGAAAATATGTTTAAGGTGATTATGTTTTCCAGCCTAGAAATGAATACGTGCCTTTTTTTCCAGTTGAATTTCAATAGAGCTTCGGTTTGTTAGGTATTGGTGGCACGATACCAGTTTTTAAAATACCAATACTGAAAACTACAATATCGTCCGATACCGATATCAGAATTTTCCTGCTAAGCTTTAAGCAGCTACGATTAATTAAAGAAAAATATTTAAGGTGAGTGTCTTATACAAATCATTATATAAACAGAAACATTTCAAAAACTGTTGGGAAGTTTCTGTTAGCTTCTAATTATTTAATAGTGCATGATATTGCTATGGTTATCATGTACTGGTATATGTCTACTACTTCGTTTTGTGAAACTGTGATATTATGGTATTGTGACATTACTTATAGTACTTACAGATTTATTCTTTTTCCCTCAAATATCTAATCCAGCATTTTTTCCAATACTGGCTTAATATCCAATTTCAAATCTGTGTCTACAATAAAAGTGCTGCATGGGTGGAAATGACATTTATTGCTTTGCCATTCAACCAGTTCCTCTACTTCTTAAGTTAAGAGGGACCGCCATAATGGATTATTGCTGACTTGAAGTAACTTGTGTTGTGGACCAGTAGTGGCACAGACATGGTAGTCTCAGGATAATGTGTCAGGATGAAACGAGTATGAGTAACAGTGTTGCTAGGATGTTGTAGACCACTGGACTAAGAGTTGTCCATAACACGTGAATACATATTCTGTGGTCATAAAAACTTTTATGGATGCGGTGTCTAATAGTGCTCAGTAAGTGTACGTAGTATTTGGTTTCTGTTATTCCAGCCCCTCTTTGTTTGTCTTCAGTTCAGTTTATTTTGAGATGGGCATGCTGAATTGCAGACTCTTGTGCTTTAGTACTTGGGCCAGGAGCTGCAGAGGCATGGTGAGAGGAGGCTAAAACACAGTGAAACTGGAACAGCCCTGGAGTGATGACTGTGGTTCAGACTCGATTTTCTGCGCTAGCTCTCTAGAATCGTAGTGCACATTTTTCTACTATAAAAAAACCCATGAGCATCAAGTTACAGGGAGAACATGTACACTTTTAACTGCACTTCCTGTCTTTATAATAGCAATTAGTGATTCTGTTTTCAGCTAGGAACATGTTCTTCCTCAACAATGTTAGGGGTCATAATGCGGGTATTTATGACACTGTGTTGTGAAATGTTGGCGAGAAAAAACACAAGCCAACAGTTCAGTGGAATTCAGATGAAATGCTCATAATTAAGAAGAAGTGAGCTAGAGGCACCACTGAGGTATCCTAGAGCAAGGTACTGTCCCCACACAAATACAGAGAAATCCGTGCTGTGGTGTGTTCATGCATGACTGTAAGTTTATGAATGCCCTTACAGTCATGCATATCTACTTAGGGCAGCACGGTGGCACGCGGGGGGGTGGGGTTGGGCGCAGGGTCTTTCTGTGTGCCTGTACTCTCTATTACAGTTTTGGTTTCTTCCGGGACTCCCGTTTCCTCCCGTCACCAAACACATGCATGCATTGGGGCTAGGTTGATTGAGCACACTACATTGCCCCTAGGTGTGATGGTGAATGTAATTGGTTGTCTGCCTCTCTATGTGGTCCTGCGATTTGCTGGCAACTGTCCAGTGTATACCCCACCTTTACCCATTGCAGCTGGGATAGGCTCCAGTCCCCTGGACCCCAAGTGCAGGACAAAGGCATAGAAAATGGATGGATATATATATATATATAATTGTATACACTCACTTCCTGATAATTATAACCAAAACTATTGCAGCTTTGGTTATAAGATGAAGTCAGCATGTATATGTAAATATAGTAATATACATATATATATATATAAATATATATAGTCGGGGGGAAAACCCCGATAATAACGACACTCAATCAAGGAGGACACTGAGACCACTTTTCAGATGTATCCAGCTGGGTAGTGTGTGTAAGTGGTTATGCAAAAGTTGAAACGAGCAAGTACCTGTTTCTATGTCGTTAGGTAAGTGGGTATGTGTGTAATGGTCAGTGAGAGTGCAGACATTAACATTTACAGAGCATACAAGGATAGAATAGAATGACATTTTAATCTAACATATATATTTATATATATATATATGTATATATATATATAGATAGATAGATAGATAGATAGATAGATAGATAGATAGATAGATAGATAGATAGATAGATAGAAAGATAGATAGATAGATAGATAGATAGATATAGATAGATATATTAAACTTTGCTAACAGAACACATATCTTGATAGATATAGATAGATATATTAAACTTTGCTAACAGAACACATATCTTGAATCTGTTTGCCAAAGACACATTTTAAAGATTAAATATGCGGTGCAGCTACGATAACTGGAACTGCAGACAAAAGCATATAATTCTCTGATCAAAAGAACTGTAATAATTTGATGCAGGCATGGATATGGATTCAAACACAAATTTAATTACAGAAAATAGGAAACAAGTGATTAAACAGGAAATAAGCAGAACATGGAAAAAAACAGGGGAAAGGTCTACAGATAAAGGAAAAGAAAATGAAAATAAATAAAGCAGAATGAAAGCAGAACAGAGGTTAACAAGGATGGACCAGGGTTAAGAGAGAAACACAGAGAGTAAAAGCCTGGGCAGAGAAACACTGCAAGCGAAAACACAGAGGCAAAACACAGAATCCAGGCCAAAACAAGGAGCAAAAACAAGCAGAGAATCACTGAGGAAAAAAACAGAGAACCAGCAAACAGACTGAAGGGTGGGATGTTTATATACTGACAAGGGAAAAGAGAAAACCTGGGCAGGGCAGGAACAAATCTCAGGTGAAAACAGGAAGTAGGAGGCGGGACTGGGGTGGAGCCTGGTGTCTAAACAAACTCATAGGCACATGGCAGGGGAAGACAGTAATACAGACATGAAAACAGGAAAAGACAGGAGCACATTAGAAAGGCCAAAAAAGAGGACATAACATGGGGAATGTTACAAGAACTACATGCAGAGTCCCATCTTACTGATATATTAGTTAGCACTAGTGTTATAATAAGCTTATTAAAGGCAGCCCTCTTCAGGCCAATGTAGTCACCAGATGGTTTGCCATTAAAAAATACATTTTTATATATTCATTCTGTGATCTTCTAAATCAAACATAGTGCATGTATTTTTAGCATAGTAACTTGAGTGCACCATTTATCATATTTATGTTTTATGAGGTGCCAATATGGAGCAAAAAACCTGGCTAGTGCATTACTGAATATTAATTAACCCTTAGGGGTGCTCAGAAATCAATATTAGTCAATATGCTTTACCAAATCCTTTAGGGGCAAATCGGAAAATACATTGCCCTTAGTAGGGGTTGAGAGTGAGTCTTTCATGATGTGTTTGCTGGATAATGTTGTCTTTGTCACTGTCCCGGACACACATCCCCCAAGCTGCAGTTTTTAGCTTTCTCTGCACAAAAGAACAGTAAGGGAAAATTTGTCAGTTTTTTGTCAGGGCTCAAATTTGCCAGTTTCCTTTGACCCGGCATTCGCTCGGCCCAAGGGCCAAATGTGTCCTTTTGCGACGTTTTCAGTGATGAGCGTTGACATCTAGTCTGAAAAACAGAATCTTTAAACCAGACACAGTTTCACTTTTGATTTTTTTTTTTACTTTTAGTTTCTTTACTCGTCAAACCGCAGAGCAATGCTCAATTAAGCTACACCATTAAAAATTAAAATCAACTGTGAAATTGATTCCAGAACCCAGCTCTTGTATCCTAATGAGGATATTTTAAGAAAGACATGGACAGTTCAAAAGCATGTATTAATGCAGCAGGGCAGTCTCACACCTTCTTTCATAAATGGAGCTTGTAATTGCTTCTCAAGAATGTTTCAGCTCTGATGGAGATCGTTGAGCAAATCAGTGTAAAATGTATTTCAAATACTAGTTCCATTGAAAGCGTGGGCCTGTTTTGGGCAAAAGAGTTGATAAGAGCTCATGATCAGTGGCAATGAAACCGCAATGCCAAGTGGTTTGGGCACATCATGCATGTTTTTCATCAAGACATTGGGTGAAATGGCAATTTGCTAAAATGTGTTTATCAGCCAAATAGAAAGAAAGAAAGAGATGCCTATGCAGAAAAAAAATATATATTAATAATTTATTGGTTTTAATTGCACGCTGGCCGTGGTTACCAGTGATCATCAAACATGGAACAAGCCTGTAGGAAAAGTATCCCAGGTAGTTCTTCATGAATGTAAAGGTGCATCAATATAAATTGGAGCTATTTTAGAGGGTGCAATAGAGAAGGTTGTTTCTTTCATGCTTATGCTGCTCCTAGAGTGAAAAGCAGAGACGCCTTGTGGAGAAGCTTGTTTAGATTTCTTTTAACACCTTTTTGGTTGTCATGTAACTACATGTGTGTTATTGTAAAGTTTGATTACACACATGGAACACACATGAGTATGTTTGTCCAACTCTTTAAGCTGTAATGTGTAATGTGAACTTTTTTTGATTCAGAGCTTTTCCTGCAGCAGAAGATGATTTCTCTGGCTGTTATGTTTCGTAGTACACAAAAATCTTTTGTTTTTTCATTTCTGATATGTAAACTTTGAGTATCAGCTGATTGTAAAAAAAAAAGGGTATTTCTGTAGAGTGAGTTGTCTGTAAAAAAGTTTCTGGCACGGATTAAACCCTGGCTTTAACTCAAGGGTGTCCAATCTAATAAAACAGCAGGCCATTTTACTGAACATTTTATTATTAAAAAATGAACTGGAGTAGTGGAGGCTGCCTTGAACAAGCTCAGACGACTCTAACACTAGAGCTGACTCACACAAGGGGAGATGGTGATAAGTCATTGGATTCAACAACAAAGTCTTTTTGTGATCTTTTTTCAGCATTTTTAATTTTGAAGTGTTGATCTGAAATGTTGTAGGTACTACTGACTTACACGACTACGAGTTATGACTTACTGGTTGCCACATAGTTCACTTGATCCAGGCCTTCTGTGAAGGGGAGTGAGAGTGAGCTTTGAAAATGTGGTTTAATTATTCAGGGTTGGAGTGGCTCCTGACCGCTCTGGACCACTTGAACTGATGCTCCCACAATAGAGGCTGAGACTGAAAGGAGAGCCAGGGCTCCAGCCAGCCTGCTGAGAAGCGGCCCTGCATGTTTAATTCATGGGCGGCCGCGAGGCCTGCCAAGACGCTGCCCTCAGATCAGCTCCAGCCGCTCTGACACAAAGCTGTAAACCCTAGGATTCAGTCTCCAGACTCCAGATCATTCTCCATGGAGCAGCCGCCTTTTCCAGCTGGTGGACGCACCAGAGATCTTCTAGAAGTACAGAGCTGTTAATGCTCATGTTGGTGCAAAGCTGTCTTTTGTGTGCGAGTTTATTATCTCTTAAAACCAGAGAATGCTGAGTCTAATTTATATTTTATTGACAGATTGGTAGCC
The DNA here is from genome assembly GCA_037832545.1 of Rhabdalestes septentrionalis. Classification (NCBI taxonomy): domain Eukaryota; kingdom Metazoa; phylum Chordata; class Actinopteri; order Characiformes; family Alestidae; genus Rhabdalestes; species Rhabdalestes septentrionalis. Next base: position 14,332,469 of record JBBMFX010000030.1, on the reverse strand, counting down.
GATTCGCCATTGAAGTCTATTAGAATTGTCCATTAGCACATATGAGCCCCTAAAGCGCTGCATTAAAACATTATAAGCAATTAACAAGAGCATTGTTCTCCTTCAGAGGCTGACTCAGAGTGCGCTGGTTTCAGACACACAGAACATTAGGTCCCAAAATTAGCTAAGCAATGAGATTCTCCACAGAAAACCCATTAGTCTGAGAATGAGATCTGTGTATAGCTCTGTCTGTGTGTGTCTGGGTCTCTATGAGAACTCTTTGCATCTTTAGGTCACTGAAAATAAAGTGTTAGAAAAGTGGAGATTTAAAAATCGCATTTTCTGGCTAATTCTAGGACCTAATATGTTGTGTGCCGCACCACGAGTCGTCCTCAGAGCGAGAACAATGCTCTTGTTAATTACTTTACATTTTTTAGTGCAGCGCTTCAGAGGCTCATATGTGCTAATGGACAATTCTAATAGACTTTAATGGCAAATCAGCCATCAGTTTGTCCATAAAATATGGATGGGCACAATGAATTACTGATTTACAACAGGAAAACAATTATTGGCGTTGGACCAATGTTAAGATTTAACTCAGAATTTAAACTGGTATAAAATGATGTAGTACTGATTGTCCAGAATGCTGGGTTACTGTGGGAAAATGTGTGCATTTCATTAATGTTACTGCATTCAGAAAAGTGGCAAGGTATTTTCTTTTGCCAGTAAAGAAGCTGTTGTTATGTGTGTGGTTGAGTTTGTGCTCTTTATAATGAAAAGTGCAGTGGGTCAGTGTTCGTTATCAACATAAGCCCGTAGTGAAGTAATTTACCACAATACAGTACAGGTGCCAACTTCTACTTTTAGACATAGGCATAGAGGAAAAGTGCTTGGGGTAATTTCTGGTTTAGTGGTTGTTTGTTAAAATGTTGATGGTTATTTTCTTTTACAAGCAGTGCCGTCAGGCATTCTTTAAAAATTCATGCCCCATATATTGTGCAGTAATGTCATTTTCTTATAATGTTTTTTCAGCATCTTCACTGGATGGAGTGATTTTCAAAAACTGCACTTTAAAAAAAGTCAAGTACGCTGCATATTTTTAAAGTGCTTTCAAAGATCCTCAAATTAAAGCTGACAGCCTGCAGTTTTAACTTCATAGATTCATTTCAGATGTAATGCTCTGTAGAGAGGGCAGCAAGCAGCATTGAGGGTTTATTAGTTGTATATTGTGGAATAATGTGTGTCTGTGTGTTTGTGTATGAATATTATAGGACTGTGGCTGTCGGCGGAGCTGAACTTGCCTCTAAGAATTCCAGCCCTGGTGTCAGAGCTCATCTGACCCTTCCTTTTTTTTCTCTTTACACAATCTGGCGCAATACCAATTAGAGGTCGACCGATATATCGGGCCGATATTTGGCATTTTTTTATCCAAGTGCACTACGCCGATTTATTGTTGCTGTGGAACACGTGGCCCATGCTGCTTGTGCTGGACCCCAGCCTCTGTCCCAGCGAGAGAGTATTTAGTGAGATTGGAATGATCTATGACTAGAAGAGGAGTCGGCTCACCGGAGAAAATGCAGAACGTTTGTGTTTCCTGCACGACAACCTGCAGCTTTTAAACTGGGAGTACTAACAACTTTCAGTGAGGGATGGGTGGGAGGAGAAAGACTCAGGGACTGGAAGTGGGATTAAAATTGAACATAATACAAAAATAAATGTGCATGTTTAAACATTTTCCTTACCTCAAGAATTGCAGTAAAAATTTTGATGCTGCTGTGTTTATTGTTTACAAGTTTAAGTTATTGTTTAATTGTAATGTTATTGTTAAGGTTTTTTTTGTTATTAAAGTTTATTTTTATATTTAAGTCATTATTCAATAAATGGCAAGTTGGGAGATTTTGTGTATCTATCTTTGTGTTATTAGTGTGATATTTTACATCCAATAAAAGAGGAAACGTTCAATTATTGGACAAAAACAAAATATCGGCAGCATATATCGGCCATCGGCTGACCCTGACTCCAAAATATCGGCATCGGCTACTGAAAAACCCATATCGGACGACCTCTAATACCAATGGCTATGTTATGCAAGCTGCCCTCTACAGTTCCCTCTCTCTCTCTCTCTCTCTCTCTCTCTCTCTCTCTCCTTTTCTTCTGCATCTCCTTCTTGCCCCCTTTCTTGCCCTCTTTCTCTCTCACTCTCTGTCTCTGGCTCTCTCTCATTCCAAGACACTTTCTTCTCCCCTCATCCACAGATTGAGTTTATGCGGGTTAGCAGGTGGTACCCATAGATAATTAATGGAGCTGAAGTCTTGCCTTTTAATTTTCATACGGAAAAATACTGTCCTCTCCTTATAGAATTCACCGCACGTGCATCTGAAGAGGTTCTGCATGCTTTCTGGCTGTCAGTGTGTGTCAGCATGGAATCAATCTACTTACCAGGGACGCTGTGTGTGAGGTGTGAGTTTCAATGCAGTGCCAAGATAGACGCAATAACACAGCTACAGAATAGCCTTAACTAAAAAAACTGCATTATACAGTGGGTATAGAAAGAATCACTGCATCAAAATATTCACTTTTTTGCCTGAAATGAAGTCACACACACAACAACAACAACAACAACAATTCCCAAGCTTTATGTATTGGTTTATGGGCTGTGAAGCAGCACAATATAAATATTTTGATGTGGGTGATTCTTTTCTGTATGTCATAATATAAATCACAAATGTTCAATTGCACACACACACACATGGCTTTATAATCTCAACAGAGTGCTCCCAAAGAGACACTGTGGTGCTGGGTTCTTTGGGATGATGGAGGCTAATCCAATACTATTGGGATGAGTATAAGTGCCATTCGTCATCCACAGCAGTACCTGACTGACCTCACTAATGCTTGCGTGGCTGTAAGCAATCAAATCCTCACATCCCAGCATCTAGTGTAAAGCCCACTTGGAGGAGTAGATGCTGTTACAACAGCAAAGGAGAGATACCCCCCCATCCCCCACCCAAACCCTGATTTACGAAGAAATGCTGAGCCGTGTTCGTCTGGGTGCCTGTCAAATCGAGTAAACGAGTGTGTGTGCTACACATAGTCTGTGTATGTGTGTGAGGAAGAGAGAGAGTGAGAAAAGATGACTCACCGTATATTTGATCTGCAGTAGGTGTCTGTTGTTTGCACTTTGTTGGTAATTCATCTCGATAAGACAGTAACCCCAAATATGTGCTGACGCTGTGTGTGAAAGTGTGTGTGTGTAGTTTGTGTGTGTTTTTGTTCCCCCGCGGCTTCAGGAGTTCACCGTTTGACTGAAAGTGACCACATGGTCATTGCAATTAAGGGTCAATCTCACCAGTACCCTGTTATCTCTCTCTCCCTTTCTCTTTCCCTCTCTCTCCTTTGTACTTCATTCCTCTCTCCTCTATTTCTTCCTCATTCTTTCTTCCTTAATTTTTTTTTACGGCCCCTCTCTCTTTGTCTTTCTTTCTGTCTTATTCTTTTTTCTCTTTCTTTTTCTCTTTTTCTCTCTCTCTTATGCTTTATCATTTCCATTCCTCTCTCGTTTCTTTCTTCTTTTTTTTTACCTCCTCTCTCTCACTGTTTGTCTTTCTTTCTGATTTATTCTCCTCTCCTCCCCTCCCTCTCTCTGTCTCTCATATTCACTTCTGTGTGAAATTCTTCCACCTTTCAGGAATAATTAACTCAGTCGCTGTTTTTGCTCATTTCCCCCCCGAGGACCCCATGCTCCCTTTCATCTCTTTGGCTTCTGTTTTTCATTATCACCCTATCCTCCTCTCTGGCCTTTCCGTGGCCTGTCATTTATTTGAATGTGATTGAAAGTAGGCCACCTGTGGAAATGACCTGCACTCTGCTGTAGTTGCTGGCTGTAAAAGTGCTGGAGGAATGTCGCGTCCTGTAAGTAATTGAATATTGATGTATTAATGCATGTTTTGTCTGTGTACTACAGCACCTTGGATTTGACTAATGTTGTTCCGATTCCGATACTAGTATCGGAAATGCTGCCGATACCACCAAAAAATCTGGTATCGGTATCGGC
>JBBMFX010000030.1:14308916-14319583 GCA_037832545.1 Rhabdalestes septentrionalis | reverse complement strand
TATAGAACAAAACATTAGTTAATCATCCTGTACTTCACCTTCCAAGAGATCTACAGGTGAGTGCCCAAACATAGGTCAGACTTTGTGCATTGAAGTAATTGATTTGATTATCCATTTCGCTTAACTGTATAACTTGCTTTCAAGTAGTGATCAGTTCTAGTGTGACTGCCAGACCATTCTGCAGCACAACTTCCTGTATGTGGGACACAACCCAGGAGTGTAAACCGAGCACAAAGTTTGGTGGTCTCACAGGGGTGGATGTAACCAGAGCACCTGGTTAGAGCGCATTGCTAAATACCGATGTTACCTCTGTATAGAAGGTACTGTAAATCATTCGTTTTCTGAACACAGCCATTTTTTTTTATAAGCAGGTAAATGCAACAATAAATTTATTTTACAACAATAAAAATACAGGGCTGTAAGAAGAACTCGAAAACACTCAAGATGCTCCACAGGGGAAATTCTGCAGCAAAGGGCAGCAGCCAATCAGCAGCAAGAAGAAATAAATAACATTCTCGGAATGTTCAAACCTCCACCTCTGAGTGCAGCTGACTATGATGTCCAGGCCTCATCCTCATGCTGGTTCTTAGGTTTGTGGCGGCGCTGAGCAGCGGAGGCTCATTCCATTCAAGGGGATTGATTTCCTTGGTAACCGAATGAGGGGCATGGCGGATGAGGCCCGGAAAAGAAAATGCGGAGGATATCTCTGATTTCCGTACATTTGCGGGGGTTTCTTGGAACAATTATTAGTTTGGTTCTTAGAAAAAACATGTATAAGCGAAGGATTCCTGTAATGGTTTTTGAAGGTGGCGCTCAAGCAGGGGGCAATGGTGAGCTCATCAAAAAAAAGCGCAGGACTTTTAGCCATACATAGGTGTGCCATACGTTAGCATCCAAATATCCCCATAAAAACAAATTTAAACTAAGCATTTGCAGGCAGGTTTTGGGGGGATGTAGGCTTGTCAGCACCAGAAGTTTAACAAGTGGTCCCCAGAAATGTATTCTCCTGAGACTAGTTATGTATGTAGATAGCCCATCTGTTGCTAATTTGCAATTTGTCAACCACCTGCTACTGTCGTCCATCAATGGAAAGAGACCACCATAGCACATCATTTCTGATCATTCTCAGTGCAGCAGAAGGTTCAGAACGTTCATATGAATGGCTATCATTCTTATAGGAGTGTATCAGGTGCTGGTGTGAGTCTATATGCTCAGTATTCCCAATGACTGTGTCAGTGTACAGTGTAAACTTTCTTGTCTGATGTTCATGCTTCTAAAATTTGAAACATCCCAGCTCTAATATATTCTCTTCCCAAGAAAGATAAAGTCATCGATCAGATCGTCTGCTGCTGTGGTGACGACACTGGTCCCATGTGTCCAAAACGCAGCTCCCATTTCAGTCAATGTAAGAAGAGAGAGGGAGAATACAACAGGTCAAACAAACAGCAAGTTCCTATCCCACCCAGGGAGTATCCTGCTAATATGGCCCAGCAACAGATACTCCTCATGGGGAAGGCCCAGCCGATTTTCACCCCTTACCCCCTCCACAAGGCTGGACTCAGGTTTTGCCCTGAAACAGATCCATGGCCTTTAATTGATACAAAGGAGAAAGCGATACGACAGAGAATGAAAGAGAGAAGCCTGGACTATTGTACAGTGCACTGTATGGGGTTGATAGTACTTACGGGTGATACTGTACAATTCTTTAGGTGCTGTTCTCTAAGTTGAGTGTAGCATTGCTAGGTCTAACAAATATCTTTTACACTGGGTAGTCGACTAAGCTCAAGCCTGACTAAAGGCAGACCTTTGGGGCAGGCTGGTGTTCTGGTGGTTAGGGAGTTACCCCTGTGATTGGAAGGTTCTTGGATTTGATTCCCAGTACTCCAAGTGTCACCACTGAGGTACCCTTGAACAATGTAACCTCCCCACATTCTGTTCCCTGGCCGCCATTGTCGGCTACCCACTGCTTCACTCGGGTGAATGTGTTAAAAGCAGAGAACAAGCTAGCACTGTTCACACTGTGTGCTGTGGTGTGGTGTGTTCACCTGTGACCAAATGGCAATTTAACTTCCACCCACTGGCTCCACCTACCCTATATGTCTCTACATAGGTGTACAGTCACAGACTGTTGATCTGATATTGTTAGGTGGCCTATTCTCGGCACAGCAGTGACTTTATAGTGGCGTGGTTGGATGGTAGAATAGCTTCAATGGGTGGTGTAATTGGGCATGTGACAATAATTAGGGATGCACCTCCTGAAGAAAGGTCGAATCTGAGCAAAATATGGGAATTTAACAGTAATCCTTGCAATGTTAGAGTAGCCTTAGGCAGCTTGGAACCACCACGTATTCAATTCAACTCAATTCAATTTTATTTATATAGCGCTTTTTACAACCAAGCTGCCACAAAGCAGCTTTGCGGAGTCCAGGTCCGAGCCCCTAGTGACCCAAATGCGACAGAGGTGAAGGAAAACTCCCTCAGTTGGAGGAGAAAACCTCAGGAGGAACCAAAACTCAAAAGGGGAACCGTCCTCCTCAGGTCGACCCAGAGAGAAAGAAAAGAGTTTTATTGCGAGTTTTAAAAAGATGTAAACCATTGCCGTTTTAGTTACATAGTCTTTAGAAACTGCTCAAAATGTAGAATACAGCATGGCACAAGCTAAAATTAAAGCAACTGAAAAACAAAACTGCAAAATAACTGAAAAAAGTCACAAATGCCAGTGCCAGAGCACAAAAAGGAATGAAAAATAGTGGAATTCATTGCCTTGCGTGTCCAGCTGTTCTGTATAGCTGAGGATATTAAACTTCATGGCACATACTGTTGCATACTCTAATTAAATTGAGTGTATTTAAGTTTATTTTTAATGGAAAGGTTTTCTCAGTTAGGTCCCTGCCCGGTGTGTCTTGAATTTCGTTTATTGGCCAAGAATTTTCATTTCCACTCCTGACTGAGTGTTACTTTACCACTTTTAATTGATGAATGGCTGTATGTGCCCTCGCCCTGTAGGTTCGTGTGTTTTTGCATATGTATGTGTTTGTGTGTGTGTGTGTATGTGTCCATTCCCTCCATCAGTATGATAATACTTTCAGGGCTCGCTTGCCCTCCTGCTGGTTTGGACTGGCATCTTCGCTTCTACACACACCTGAAAATGAGATGGAAAAATATACCAGCACTATAACTCGGTACGTGAAAAAACATCTGATAGAGAGAGGGAGAGAGGGAGAGAGAGAGAGAAAGCGGAGAACTCAATGAAATGGAGGGAGAGGACTATCAGGATCAGTGGTGGAGCTCAAACCTCAGGATATGATAGAGAGAGATTGTAGGCAAAAATGGAGGCGAGAAGGAGATGATGAAAGAGAGTGAGTGAGAGGCAAAGAAAGAGAGTAGGCAAGCAAATTGATTGAGGAAAGCCAAGTCGGAGATATGTAATGGATTGCCCAATCAGGTGCCTGCTTTGTGTTGTTGCAGTCAGGTCTGGACCAATCAGAGCGGCGCACACCAGGCTGGCTGAATAGTTGTGGTTTTCCTGTCTACGGCTCATTTCTTCAGGATCAAACCCGAACTACCCAGAATCCCCTCTGCCCAAACAGACATTTCTTTAGTTCCCTACACAGACCCCCTCACCCAACACACAGAGCTCCTCTTCTCACACAGCCTCATTCACAAACTCACTCACACTTTCATGGAGGATATTTGTTTTTAGTGCATGACTTGAAATCATCAGTGTGGCCTCAGACATATTGGAAAATGTACCAGTGTTTTCATATACTCTGTCTGTCTGTATGTTTGTGTGTGTGTCTCTCTCTCTCTCTCTCTCTCTCTCTCTCTCTATCTATCTATCTATCATCTATCTATCTATTTATCTATCTATCTATCTATCTATCCATCTATCCATCTATCCATCTATCCATCTATCCATCTATCCATCTATCTATCTATCTATCTATCTATCTATCTATCTTATCTATCTTATCTATCTATCTATCTTATCTATCTATCTTATCTATCTATCTATCTATCTATATATCTATCTATATATCTGTCTATCCATCTGTCTAACTATCTATCTATCTGTCTATCTATCTGTCTATCCATCTGTCTAACTACCTATCTGTCTGTGTGTCTGTCTGTGTATCTGAGTGAATGTCAGCAGTGATGAGTGTTGATTCGAAGGGGAATATTGATGCAGCCTGACTGATGGTGGGTTTACTGGGCCTTGGTTCTCCTGCTGCTCTTACTGAGTTTTTCCTGCCACTGTCATCCTTGGCACAGGGATCTGGCCCTAGATGTCGTCCTGCTGCCTTTTTATAAGTTGCTTTGAGACGCCGGCTGCAGTAAAAAGCCCTACAAATGAAATTGAACTGAAACAAATCAATACCGGGTTTGTGCAGCAGCTTTGCACTGCCAGGCTCGTCTGTGTCATATAGTTTACACAGCCTGCATCTGGGAATCGCACCGTTGTCTCAGCTGGTGGAATTGAGAGATGGTGAAATCATTTGGTTGGAACACAAAAGGCTTCAGGTTGGAGGCTCCACCAGGAGCTCAGCTGGAGGGACTCGGTAAACCTGGATTAGGCGGCAGAACACAAAGACACAGTCAACCAGTCAAACACACTCATGCCGGCCTCCTCCTTTCCTTGTGTGTTCTTTTCTTTTATCTATTATGTTCACCCTAATTTTTTTACCCCTTCTGTTCTATTTCCTTTTCCTGGTCTATTCTTTCTTCCCTTTTCCTTTCTCTTCTTTTTTTTTTATCACTTTCTTGTTGATTTCTTTGTCTTTTCCTTTTTTTCTTACCTGTTTCTTCTTTTCTTTTCCTCTTTTCTTGTCTGATCTTTTCTTTACTTTTATTGTCCTCCCTTTAATATTTTTTGCTTTACTTCTCTTTTCCGGCTTCTACTTTCTTCCGCTGTATTTCTTTTACCCTTTTACTCTTCCTGTGTCTTCATACTCTCTCTCTCTCTCTCTCTCTCTCTCTCTCTCTCTCTCTCTCTCTCTTTCTCTCTCACTCTCTTTCTCTCTCTGTGTATCTGTCTGGGGTTTTTAGTTGATCAGGTTGGCACAGTGCAGACATTTTCACATCTCACTAACCCTCAATATGCCCTTGTCAAAACGGATCCATCCAAAAAGCGCAGAATAAAGCGGTGCGCTTGGAAAGAACACAAGGTCGCCATGGTTTCGGAGCAGGACCTGCTTGCCTGTGATTCCACTGGACAGGCCACTGCTGTGTGTGTGTGTGTGTGTGTGTATGTGTGTGTGTGTATGCTGACTAACAGTAACTCAGAAAGCAGCGGGGGCTTTTAATGCACTCAATCCATTCAGTGTCTCTAATAAATGCTTTATACTGAGATGCAATTTGGTCTTTTAATATCACCGCAAACCACAAGAGCGAGCTGTGTGAGATAATGATGCTCACTCACCAACACACACATGCGCATACACACACTCCCCAAGACAGTTCGGCATCCCATTTACTCAGTGAGACGGAGCTCCGAGTCTACTCTTGTGTTTTTCCATTACATGCCTTCTTTCATGCCAACACACACGACAGACTGAGTGAATGGTCATGAAGCTGAGTGTGTAATTCACTACATTCGGCTGTACTTAGAAGCAACATCACTTTATTAGCCTGGTTCTATTTCATTTATGAGAAGTTTTGAGTGATGGAACTGGTGCTTACTAGGGATGCCCAATCAGATTTGGCAGCTTTTTGCTCCAGTTTGGCCAGTGTAGTTATTTATTTATTTACTAATGTGTGTATGTATGTATGCATTTTTATGACATTACTATGATGTGAGCCATGTACTCAAGCTGTATTTGAATGCTGCATGACTCATTATGCTATACAGCCAGTTGCTTTTTTTGTATGCCTTTTATTTGATTCCGTTATTTAAACAGGTAACTGATTTTTCAATTATGAATTTAAAATGCATTTTCGGGCCATAGTAGCAAGTAATGTTATTCGTTTTACTTTAGCTAGTGGAAATGACTGGGAATATGCGAGTGTTTTCTCATGCAGTTTTCTATAGGCCAAGTTTTCTGTAAATAAACTGGCCATAAAAATTCATGATCAGCGCATGCCTTATGTAAATATGGGTATATATTTTATATTTATATATATTCACACAGCTCATCCCATGTGAGAGTGTGGTGAAATTGCCCTGTTCACTAGTTCAGTGTGGGTCAGGCCTCCTGAGGCTGCCTGTAAAACATTAATCATGTTTTGCGTGTCACCCTGGCCTCCTGCCACAGAGGTATTTAGAGAAATTGAAAATTAAATTCTTCTTTCTTTCTTTCTTTCTTTCTTTCTTTGCTTGCCAGTACCAATATAAATGATAGGGGTTCTGTTTTACACTGATAAATGATGTTTCTCTTTGTTTTTGAACAGGGGGTCCTATATTAGACTTTTTTTGCTTTGAAATGAAGGGAGAAGAGAAAGCCCAGTCAAAGTGTTTTTCTTTATATGGAAAGAAATTAAGGTAATGTACGGGCTGTCACTACCATGTATAGGGTTCCCTAATTCAATTCACCTGCTCAGATTGCTAAGCCGCTTTGGAACTGACTTGGGTGTCTTAAAGGGCACTGGTGTCTCCAAGAAGTGCTTCTGGGAACCACTGGTGCTGGTGTGTTTTTGAAAACACAGTTTTCAGTGATGGTTTTGTTTTTTGTAGAAACATTCCTTGCTACTTTTCAGGTCCCTTAATGGACTGCAGGCTGTTGCCCATCTATTGCTACATAATACCCTATTCATTATTGGTCAGTTTCTGATATTATTTAGGAGGTGGGTCATTCTCTGACAGCTGGCACAATAGGAGTGTGTAAGACAAGGCCATGTACACATATATAAGCCCCTTTACTCACCACACCACTGCACACAGTGTGAACTGCATGAAATTGTTTCTCTGCATAGTACCTTGCTCAATGGTACCTCAGTGATGCCATTGGCAGTTCTGTGATTCAAATCCATGACCTCCCAATTACAGGGGCAACACCATGACCACCAGGTCCCAGCTGCACCATGTTGTTTTGGTGATTTGCTTTCTCAGAAATACCTGGTTCACCTCGCCAGTTAATTTTCAGGTTTTGTGAATGTGTTTGAGTAGGAGAACTAGGGCTGTGCGATTTGGCCTAAAATCCAAATCTCGATTAATTGAACATTTTAACTCGATTACGATTAACGAACGATTAATTTATTTACTTTTTTTTTTTTCCTTCATAGTTCACTGACAAGTTTTGTACAGTAAATATGCCGACATGAGAGATTTTCGAATGAAGAGTGCTCATAAAAAAAGTTAAAATAAATTACTTTTGGAAACAAAATAAATAAATAAATAAATAAATTAGTTTTCTTATTTAAAAACAGTGACTCCACATGCGGTAGAGTTTTTAAAGGGAAATTGAAATAATCAATCTGGAAAATTTTGATAGATTATAGGTTCTGATTGTCAATTTCGATTACTTTTTTGATTAATTGCCCAGGCCTAAGGAGAACCCTCAAACTGCACAGGAGAAGGCCCAGGCTTGACACCCCTGGCCTAGAAGAATAGGAACGCAAACTGCAGTAACAGATAGAGCATCTAACTCTTCACCCGCAAGAATGTTTTGCAGGTTTTCATGCATCGCTCTGATGGGGTGGTTGTAAGATGATTTTTATTTCACATTTGAAACGTTAACTCTCAGTGCTACTAATAATGAATAGGCTCTTAATCATGCAGCTTTAGAGCAATCCTTAAAGGTGCGTGTGTTTGTTGGAGTATGGAATTGGAAAATGAACGGCCTTGTCTGATTATTTGCCTCGTCTCAACCAGATCATTTTAATGATTAATCACCCTGACCAGCACTGCATGACCCGCAGTCAGCTACATACTGAATGGTCCTAAATCAAATTTAACGCTATGTTGCTTTCTCCACAGTTGGAATCGGTGAAACTTGATCAAGTGCTGTTTGGTAGCCTTTTCTTGATTTAAAAAAAAAAGAAAGCCTCTATTTTAAAGGACTGCCTGAGCCTCTGCTAAGCACATTCCTGGTTTGTGTTCCGTGACTGTGAACGTGCTTTAATTGAATTCCCTGCCCTGGGTATTGAGCGGAGTTTTGTAGTCCTAGCAATTCTGCTGTTGTGTTAGCCTGAGTATGTATAGCGAAACTGCCTGTGAGTCCAAAGGAAAATCCCCAATATTACTGAACATACCTCCGCTGTGCGTGCTGTGACAGTGTAGTATCTGCTTGACCCTCGGTTTTGAGTGTGTTTTTGCATTTAGATTTAGAATCACACATTTGACCTCAATTATAATTAGTTATAATTGTAACTACTTCTATTGTTCTCTTCTAGTCTGTTTGAGATTACAAATCTAGATCTAAATGGAAGAGGTCATTAGCGCTTTCTCCCACTCTCTCTCTCTCTCTCTTTCTATCTCTCTGGACGTTAATCTGGGTGTTAGTGGAATCGCACATTTGATTTTCATTTAAGATCTTAAAATAGTCAGTTCTATATTTGATAATGACCTTTTGTTAATGTATTTAACTATTGAACTTTTCCTCTCTTTCTTAAAAATGCATCAGTGACCTTTAAAAGTCAGAAGGTCACTCTTTCTCTCTGTGAGACTAGTTAAATGGTCTTAGGTTATGGTGCTGTTGTGCACCATTGAGATGCAGACACCATGTTTTCTGACTTTTAAATAGTCCAACATGTTGGCCATCGATCAGTGTTTCCTGATACAACATCAGTGTCTGACCTCATAAATGATATACAGAATGAAAAATTGGGTACAAATTTCCACAGAAACACATGCCTTCCAAGAAGAGTGGAATCTGTTACACCTGTAAACATCTCCATATTAAAGTCTATGTTTTTCAATGCAATGTCATTAAAATCCCAGTTGGTGTAATGGCTAGATGTCCCAGTACTTTTGTCCATAAAAAGATCTATCATCAGTAAGCTCCTCAGTCAACTCAGGCTTATTTTACCTGTGCAGTGGTGACTTGTAGATAATTTTCCTTTTACACAGTCTTTTTTTTTTTTTACCAATACCAATCTAGAACAGTTAATCTGTTTTGCTGATTAATTGTGACTTTATTATTTCGAGATGTCCCTTCACTTTAAATAAGAGCCATATTAATCTATTAAAACATAACTCTAAATCTAACATTTCTTACAAAATAGTAAAAAAAAGAAATAAACAATATTCCGGTACATCTTAATACTGCTGTGCAACACTAACAAGATACAGGTGTGTATGTGCAAGCACGTAATGGCTTCTTTTGGCCATGCAAAAACTCTACTCTAAATTATAACAAACTTTGTTGCATTATTTGTCTCATATGAAGGCCTGAACCATTTGGGGGGGATATCTAATCGCTAACCTGAGATATAAACATTAGAGTCTTTCAAAACCATCCATGTTTGTCACTCAAGCTGCGAAGCCTCTCCAGGTGTTGTGAGGATTTGGCCCTGAGGACACAGCCTCACCTGGTTCAGGTTGCTGAGGAAGGTGAAATAATGGTGCATGTTGGTGTTTTGCACTGTTTGTATGTTGCACATTTTGTGATTTGTCTTTGCTCATTTGAGACATATAAAGGTTCCGATAAACTACTTTAATAAGAAGAACAGCTGATAAACTCGATGATAAAGACATGGTCGATAATGTTGATTGGGCTGGGACTGTGGAACACGTGTGTGTGTATGTGTATGTGTGTGTGGGTGGATGTTTGGAGAATTGAAGGGGATTTCTTCAAAACCAATTCTCACTAAACTCAGAGTCTGCTTTCTATGTTCAAACAGCTTATAAAGTTTGACTAACAGAACACAACGCCTCCTTCAGCCAGTCCCAAAGCCCCAATTCAAATCTTCTTACAGCCTTGTGAGAAGGCCACTCCTCCTCTGAGAGTCAACCAATGGCCAGACCCAGCAGTGCCCCACCCCCTGCCCTCTTCCTCCACTATTACAATTCCTCTTTTCTTTGCGAGCGAGAGAGGGAAGGTTTGTTTTTCCCAAGCGGGGGCCATGTGTTCCTCAGATCAACGATAATGAGGAAAAACTATGAACTTTCCAGACCTCCTCTCCGTCTTTCTGGTAGTCCGTCTGATCCATGTTGAGTGTCACTGATGGAGAGAGTCTCTCTCTTTCTCTCTTTGTGATTTTGGAGATGTCTGACCCAGAAGTCAGTTTTTCCGATCTGTTAGAGGCATTTGGCAGATTTGAGGTTTGAGTGCTTGACCAATCAGAGATCACCCTTTTCAGAAAGTGTTGCCAGCCTCCCCTGGCCTCCTGTGAAGCATTTGGCGTCCTTACCCATTATGAGGTGTGTGAGAATGAATGTGTGTGTGTGTGTGTGTTCTTTTACAGAATAAAAGGCATGTGTATTTGCCTTCTCATGTTTTGCGCGGCTGACCCTTGTAACCTGTTTGGTGGAGTAGTGCTAAAACAGAAGACTGGTGGAAAAAGAAAACAGACAGAGGACAAAACATGAAATGGATAAAAAAGCAGTGAACACATCTCTTTTCCAAAAAGTAACACTCTCAGTTCCCTGCCCTCGGTCTTGTCTACTTTTATAGAAGATCAATGCATCTAATACGCTGTAATGGATCTTGGGTTGCTAGCCTGGGGGCTACCAGTCTGTGAGTGTATGTGTGTGTGTGTGTGTGTGTGTGTGTGTGTGTGTGTGTGTGTGT
>JBBMFX010000030.1:14282828-14299934 GCA_037832545.1 Rhabdalestes septentrionalis | reverse complement strand
ATATATGCCTTAGGTCTGTCGATGCTTTGTGATTAATTCATCGATATTAATTACGTAATTCAATTTTTCCTGCATAAATATGTTGGCACATGTGGACAAGGCTGGCTGCTGGCACTCGGCATCAGGCGCTGTGCTAGCCCAGACCTCTGGATTCGCTCCTAAATTCTTTACATTTCAGACTTGGAGTACTCTGGTGTTATTTTTTCTGTGATTAATTCAGTGAAATGTGCTATATTGATAAAGCTAATATACAGCAAAACCTGGGCCAGAACGATAACACTCAGTCAGAAAAGCTTTAGTTAAATACCTTTAAAATAAATAATAAAACAAAAAACTTTCAAGATCTCCTAAAAAAATAGATTTGAGTTCCATCAGCCTCAGTAGAAAAAGACCTTCATGTGCCTGAAGTGCACCAGCAAATAATGGGCAAATATAAAAACCGTGCAGGAAAATATGCCTTTGTTTTGATGAAAAACATAATGTTATTAGCGATGCATGTTGTGTGTCTTTAAAGTGTGAAGTATCATAATATTTATACTGTACCTGACACACACACACATTTGTGCTGTGAATGCATCCTTATACACTTTTCCACCTACATTCTATCACTTCATCCTGCTGACCGCCCCCAAGCCAGCCTACTTCAAGAGCCATTCATGTTTTATTCACCAGGACATGCACATCTGCTTCTGACTGATCCTGGGTCGGAGATCAGTGGTCTCTCCCTCCCTCTCTGTCTCTCTCCCTCTCTTCTAAACTCAGCATGTCAGTCCAATAAATTTGTCAAATAAAACATTAAGCAGGCGGGAAAATCGTTGGCGTATTTTTTGACAGCTCTTGTGTAATGTTTGTGTCAACTTTTCAACTATCGTCGACAGGCGTGTCTGAAGGCCCAGAAAATATGCTGAAAAAAGACTCTGCTTACAAGAGCCTGAGGCATCTACATTCAACTTAAAGTACTAATATAAGAGTAAACTTATGAGAAAGTCAATAACACTTTTCCCTGCAATTGCAAGAAAACGTCTACATTTGTAAGAGCAAATTTTCAGGGATGACATTCAAATTAGCATTAAAGAAATGGACAAAAGTCATTTCCAGAGGAAATCCAGGCTTTAAGACAGTCTCGACTACTATTGCTATTCAAGACAGTAGTATGTCATACAGAGTCAGAAAACTATGAAAAGTTCTAATGATTAATAATAGAAATAAGGAACTCGGGGAAAACTTTACATAGTAAAATAAATAGTAAAATCAGACAGAGAGCAGTGCACAAAAGTGAAACAAGACATGAAATCAGGCATAGAGAGTGAATATAATATCATAAGCCGCTCACACTAGTGTTAGACTGAATAAGCAACTTTGAAGATGTGTGTTTTAAGGTGGGATTTTAGGATTGGAAAAGAGTCAGCACTACGTTTGAGTTTCAAAGGTTGAGGGTCTACATGACGAGAGGCTCTGAACCACTTTGTAGCCACACAGGCAGGAGGTATAGTGAGATAGATGGAAGAGGATGATCTAAGAGTACGAGAAGGTGTGCAGATGTGAAGTAGATCAGAAGGATATGGACATGGTGTATTGAAAGTGGGGTGAAGAATCAACTGAGAAGTTGCTGTAGGCCAGGGTAAATATATTCCGGTTGAAAGGGTTGCCCTCTGGACTAGATGAACTTTATATATAGTCTTTGTGGAAGACCAGAGAGGATAGAGTTACAGTAATCAACACGAGATGTTACCAAAGCATGCACGAGAACAGTAGTACTACGAGTAATTAGAGAGTGACGTAGGCAACCAATATTTCTTAGAAGAAAATAAGAAGGCGTAGTGATATTATTGACATGTGCTTCAAAATGCAAAGATTGCTGAATGTCACATTAAAGAAGGAAACTTCACATTTACAGCATTCGGCAGATGCTTTTATCCAAAGGTGACTTCCATTCCCTTACTACAGGGGGCAGTCTCCCTGGAGCAGATTGGGTTGAAGGTCTGGCTCAGGAAACTAGTGGTGGTTTTGCTGAAGGTAGGATTCAAACCCATGACTTCTTGGTCCTGAGGAAAGTATCCTACGCACTAGGCCACACCACCCAAACTTCTGACACCATGCATGCCTTGGCTGATGGACTATGTTGGGATATTTTGCTGGACAAGTCCTTTAACTGCCTTCAAGAGCGCAGTGGCAGTGGCCATAAGCTGGGATCAGATCTTGGAAGTTTGAGTCATGGCCAGCATTTATGTGTGGTGGAGTGCCAGCACGGCACTGTTAGTGGTCAGCGAATAGCTGCAAATATCTTCTCATGGGGATGTTATGGGCCCATGTCTCCTGGGCTTTTTCAGAGCTCCCTGCCTGGGGCCTCTCCAGAGACCGAGGCACAACGCGCCAATTACCCAGCAGACTAAAGGACACAGTGTTATCCTGCCGTCCGTTTCCACCCTCGTGTTTGATTCTGTTAATGTTCCAAGGATTTTAGAATGCTGCTTTTAAAGTCCGTTTTAGGGACAGTTACGCAAATTCGAACGCTTGGATTTCGAACGCTTGGATTTTGAAGAGGCAAGTTTATCAGGGCTATAACTGGGAGCATGTGTTTTAGAACTGTTGCCATCCCACGCTTTGGTGTATAGTGATTGTACTCATGTAACGAGTAAGGCGAGCAGGATGTCAATGCGAGATTCACAAAAGTTTACTACAAAAAACAAGAAATGATAAAACAAAAGAAGGATGCTGGGTTAAATTTAAAGAACGAAAAGAGAATAGGAAATTAAACAAAAACTAGCGCTAAGGAGGAGAAAATACACAGGTGAACGGGACACATGGAGAAACTACATGGAGAAACAGGACAACTCAAGGAGAATGTGACAGCATAGTTGGATTTGCAGGTGTACTACTGTATATCAGTAACAGTCTTATACATGCATACTGGAAAAAGGGATCCCTTGGTTTGTACTGTTGTCTATGTTTTGGGGTAGCTGTGAGGATCAAACCCATCAATTAACACATGTAAAGAGGACAAAAGGGAAACTATAGGCGTTTTAACTAGTTAAAACAGAAGCCACTTAATTAAGCATACATTTGCATGTTGCAACATTTTTGTTGGGTATTACTTGTAAAGACACACTCCAGTGAATTAATTTTTGAACCTCTTAGCGGTATTGGCAGCCCCATATTGATGCCCATGGTTTTGGAATTGGATGCCCAATAAGCTCGTGTAGATGTCATGGCCAGATATCCTCGGTGTTTTGCCAAATATTGATAGTGCTATCTAGGCCCATTTTGTCCCTGCTTGGGAGCTCAAAGGTACAATAGTGGTCCCTGTTTTTACTTGTTTGTGCTTCTATTTATGGTACAAATTTGTTCCCTGTATAGACGTTCTGAAGACCCTTCAGTAAAAAACCCGGTACCACCCCAGTGACAGTGTCCTGAAATGTTCACTTTTCCCAGTTTAAATATGTTCTATTGCTTTAACTTAAATACCTGTATGATACAAAAACATAGAGACTGTTTAATTCTTGTCCCACATATTTCATTGTAATATTGACCCTGTGTTAACAAACAGTAAAGATCTAATCTTGTGTTCAGTGCATTGATTGTAAACTTACTGTTCCTACAGCCACAATAACACATATGCTTGTTACAAAAAACTAAAGTGCAAAAGCCTGTATGATAATTAGGTCAGGTAAGGATTTCGAGATTATTTGATGTTAAAAGTTCATTAAGAGTGCGGGACATTGGAGCAAAGAGGATAACGTGGTTTTTTCGTCTTTGTAAGCTGCATTTTGAAGGGGATTTTGTTCATCAGTAATGAATGTCAAAGCCAAGTTCTCCTTTCTTTTGCTCTGTGCAGAGAAGGACACCGGGAGAAAAGTGATATATGTGTGTGTGTGTGTGTGTGTGTGTTAGGTGGTGGTTTGATGTTTGAAACTGAAGGATAAACTAGTTTATTACGGTGTCTATTCTAAGACTTGATTGACAGTGCATGAGAGAGAGAGAGAACTTTAGAGCTGTTGTTAAGATCTCCTCAGTCTTTCCTCGGGTGCTGGCCGTCAGAAACGCCTGTGTGTTCGAGTGTTTTTGAATGTGTTCTGCATGCTGCTCGACTTCTCACCCTCGCTGTCACAAGACGTCGGAGGACATGTGAGAGGAACGTTCCCCTTGCAGGCTGGTCAAAGGTCAGCTTGCTGAGGCATGACTAGGATTAGTTTCAGTTTTGTTCCCTGTCAGCCGGTTTTCCACCACAACCTTTATTCACCGATTTTCATGGCATCTCGAGCTCAGCTCCCTTCTGTCCATAGACTGTTAAGGTCAGGCGGTATATAAAAGTTATTCCGGTCAAGCGTGTAACTTCAGCTTGAAGTAGAAAAGCTTTAACAGCTCTATAGGAGGGATAAAAAAAAAAAAGCTAAAATTTAGATCTAGAATACCCAGTAGAGAAAACCAAATGATTGTGCATGAAAAGGTTTACTGTGATGTTTTTCACATTTCTTGGTTTTTGCTATGTTCCATGTGTGTTTTTTCCTGTTTTCTTGTCTAAGTTGTTGTTTATGTGTTCCATGTGTCTGTGCGAGTCTGTTGATGTCAAGGTTCTAGCTCCGCCCCCCTTCTTAACCCGCTCGCCTGCATCTTGCTTCTGTCTCCTCCCCTGACCAGGTGTTCTCGTTTCCCATATTAGTATAAATAGGTATGTTTCAGTCTTTGATAGTGAATCTTTTGTATATCACCCGATATTTTCCCTTTTTTTCCTCCCTAGTCTCTTGTGTCTTTGTCAATTGAACCTTAGTGTATTGCTGAGTGCTTGTTCTTTTGTTTAACACAGTACTACGTATTTGTTTGTGTTTTTGTTTCTATTTTTTTGTATTAAATCATATGAGCATTACATTGAAAGAGTTTGCTTTGACCCTCACTCAATACCTTTAGTCAATACCAAAGTCAGGAGACATGTCCAAAGTTTAAATTGACAATAATGCATCAATAATATTATAGACATGTATATATCCAACATATTGGTGCACTTTATAATGTAATTACAGACCACAGCACATCTGTTTCTCTGCCTCGTTTTCTGACCCCCTTCACCCCATTTATTAATGGTCAGGACCCCCAGAGGACCACCAATGAGCAGGTATTACATAGGTGGTAGGTCATTTTTAGCCCAGCAGTGTCACTGACATGGTAGCGGCTTGTTAGTGTGTGAGTGTGTGTATATGTGTGTCTGTGTCTTGCACATAGTAAATCACTGTGTCACAGCTGCACTGAAAATGATCACATAAATATAATACCTGCTCACTGGTGGTCCTGTGGGGGTCCTGACAATCGATGAATGGGGTAAACCTGACCCATATGATGCAGGGAAACAGATGGAGCACAGTCTGTAACTGTAAACTTCAAAATGTACCAAGATTCTCATCAGACTCTCATCAGACCTGATCAAGTATCTTGTCAGTAAGTATAACAGAAATGAAATCAATTTCTGAGAAATGACTTCTGAAACATGAGATCAATTAGCTGTGGTGGTAAAAGTCTCTTAAAATTAGGATGAGTCATTAAGCATAGTGTGTTTTTATACCATTCTGAAAAGTTCTTCCTGTGTTTGGCACATTTCTCAGTTTCTTGTAATACTTGAACTGCCTTTCCTATGTTTCTTAGCCTTGGTATTTTCTTGTTTTTTGTCTGTTATTTTATCTGTTATTTTTGTACGGCCATGTGTCCACATGTTGATGTTAGTACAGCTTCCTGCTGCGTCATGTTTCTGTCTCCTTTTTTGTTTAGTTAGTATATGTAGCCCCGGTTCTCAGTCTAGTTTTGCTCCGTTATTCTTACTCTTCTTTTCATGTTTATGCTTTTACACCTCAGTCCCTTTTTGCTTTGTTTTGTTTGGCTTTGTGAGTCCCCGTCTTAGCTCAGCGTTCGGTAAGTTTTTCATTCAGTCTTCTGTGTCTTGTTCTTTTGTTATTAAATTACTCTTCCCAATGACATTATCCCTCATGCTCATCATTACACACATTGCACCTCTGCACCATCTTCAAAAGCAGAATTTATTTCCTACGTGAAAAAGGCGTCAGAGATAACGTAACATTACTCTGGAAGTTTCCAAAGAAGCCGAGGGGGGTTCTACGCAAGCGTGACGTGTCGAGCAGGTGTGGAATCATAATGCGTTCAGTCGAGGGATTAAAGTGCAGAGTCAGGACTGTAAAGATCGTACTACACACTTGTTATTTTCCCATGCTCTCTCTCTCTCTTCTCTCTCTCTTCTCTCTCCCTCCTTTTATTAGCTCCTCACAGTGTGTATGCAGTGTCGGGGTGACAGCCCAGCTAGGCAAGATGTCATGCCTGTCTTAACTCTTCACTTTTAATAAGCCCCCAGCCAAACCCAGCCTTTTTGACAGGGAGAAGAGGGCCTGCTTCCATACACACACACACACACACACACACACACACACACACACACAATCTCCTGTTTGAGTGGGCTATATCCATGTCCGTCTGTTTAAGTGTAGATAATTGTAACTTAATTACACCTCACTTTAATCACCATAAAGAGTTTCCTAAAGCAAAAAGAGAATATTAAATAACTGAAATCCATGGTTTAGTTGTCTTGACATGGTTTAGTGAAAAGTAGTTTTGGTTTAGTAGTTTGGTTTATGATGTACATTAAAAAACAATGACCTTATTCCAAGTTTATTTATTGTCATGACAGCATTTTTAATACCGACGAAGAAGCAGTGATGCACTCTGGTCACCAGTCGAGCAGAATGTGTACAGCTCGCGTGCGGGTCGCTACATTCTTATGGAAAAATTGGCTTGTGATTCGATGCCAGCATAAGAAGACACTTGCGAATTTCGTTAAATGTGCTTGAGCCACGATATACTAGTTGTGGTTCCTGTTTCTTTTTTAAACAATAAGGTTTGGTTGAATCTTGTGGACTGTGGAAGCTGTGATAGTTAATTGTGTTGTGGAGTTGCAGAAACTCTGATGTAGATAATCTACGTGGAACTAGGAAAAGTGATGACCACAACATCTGCACTTTTAAAAAAGGACTTTTCACAATGTCTATGCTGTTATCTTTTCTGTCATTGAAGTACATGCTGTCCTGACAGGAATGTGCGCACACAGACACATACACACACACACATGTCCAATCCGGTCTATCCCATATTGGTATCAAGCTGACAGCTTTTGTTCCACACGTTTTACGGATGCGCATACATATACGGTATTACATGTCCAAAAGCTTAACACACACACACACAGGCAGATCATCTAGGACAGCTTCCATTCACATCACACACCACCTGGACAGCCTGTACACACACACTAAGCCGTGGTTGTTGTTTAGATGTCACTGTTAAATTAT
The DNA here is from genome assembly GCA_037832545.1 of Rhabdalestes septentrionalis. Lineage (NCBI taxonomy): Eukaryota > Metazoa > Chordata > Actinopteri > Characiformes > Alestidae > Rhabdalestes > Rhabdalestes septentrionalis. Next base: position 14,292,591 of record JBBMFX010000030.1, on the reverse strand, counting down.
TAAGCTGTCCATGGCGCTGTGTGTCCTCATCTTGAGGTGCGGCTTGGATTGCGCTGGTGTAAAGCAATGTAATTACAGATTACACTGGGGATTTGGGTCCTGATGGCATTAGAGGGAGATATATAGAGAAAGTGTGTGTGTGTGTGTGTGTGTGTGTGTGTGTACAGATGTGTGTGTTGGTGTATTACCCCTCTCCCTCTTGTTGTAGACTGAAGCGATTGTGTCCTGGAAGTGGGACGTTATCCCCAAAAAAGGAAGGACTGATTGCTTAGGATTAGCCTCTAAAAGATAAATCCCTCCCATTCCGTCCCCATTTTACCACGGAGCTTTAGGACCGCTGTACACAGAATACAAACTGGGGAAGAAAGAAGTGATAACCAGTGACAGAAGAAGCAAACAGAACCAGTAAGATTTGGGAAAGCACCCACAAGGAGCTGATTTCCTTCCTCCACATCACACATCCTTACTAAAGACCAACTGATTTCTGCCAGCACTGAGGTTCCATGTATGGTGAAGTGTGTAAATCTTGCGAATAATTTGCTGTTATTATTTCTTTAAAAGTTAAAATATAAAACCGCGTTCAGGCTATTTTGAACGGTAAATGAATTTGTAGTATGTAATAGTCTGAATACAATGCTTTGTGTTTGCTTACAAAGCAAAGACAGTAATTTACAAGTGGATATAATGTACCAAGGCTTTCTAGCTCCTTAAAATTGATATTAGTCCCTATCCCACCACCACCATCTTTGGCTAAGGTGCCCAGTATATATTATTGATGGCGGGGGTCCTAAATTGTAAAATTATTTAATTTTAAATTAGATTTTATTCATGCTTGGCACATTAACGCATTATTATCACATTAACTAATTATTAAATTAAAGCCAACAATTATTTTATTGTGCGTAAATGCATTTTAAAAAAATTACTCTTATTTTGAAAGTTTGTTTTTCTGTGCTTGACCATATCAGTTCAGAAAATAAGAAAACAGATTAAGAAAACAGATTTATGAATGTTGCTACTGAAATATTGTTCTGGTCATGTCTCTGGACCATGTGCACCTGTGTTCTGATGATATATGCTCCTCTGTCGAAAAATTCTACCGTAGTGCAAAACGACAGCAGAGTCTATCAATTCATGCTACCTAGCTGAATAATGCTCCCTTCATACAGTTTATAGTTTGTATTACTGATAATAAGGAGAAATAGACATGCATAATCATTATGCATATGCATAATGAGGGAAAAATATTTTGTTTAAAATAGTTCATTATCGATTTTTTTTTTGCATCGATTTATGCTGCTGACTTCATTTAGCAGTACTTTTAACATAAAAGTGCACAATACTTTTGAATTCATTGTTGAGTTTTGCATACAACAACGTGACTAATTAATTGTTGCCCAGCGAACACTTCATATTTCTGTTTGCCAGTATTCTTAGATGTAAGACTGAAAATAACAATACTGTGATAACAATTCCATGTATGAACAGGCCGAGGTTAATGGTTCTTGTTCCTTCATATGTCATTTAATCATCTTAAGCAGGTTTAGATTTAAATTTAGATTCAAAACAGTATTAGTAGCTGACCTGTCCATGCTCCCATATTTAAATGCATTTTGTTGGGGGGAATATTGGTCAAAGGGAAAAATTGTGCTACCATGAACTCAATTACACAGCACTAAACATCATCTATCCTTTAAAATTCAACACAAAGAATAAATATAATTTAGGAGTAGTGTGGTCTAGGCATTATTGCCAAGGTTTGTTATTAGCTACCAGAACACAGATAACTCAGTTCATCGATCTCTCTCTCTCTCCGGCTCCTTGGTATAGTGAGCTGAATAAAAGAACAAGGTCTGGTAGGAAGAGAGAAGGCCTATTCCCACAGCATACCTGCACTAATGACTACGTTCTGCTATCAGCACTGTTTTTATAGCTCTGCTGGGCTGTGAAAACATGTGGATGCAGGTGTCATCTCTCTTTCACCTCATGGATGGTGTGAATCCACACATTCCCTCCCTGATCACTTTATTAAGAACTCCTAGTATTCTTTGCTGGTGTAAAGTTTAATACTGTAGTCTTTTCACATGTCATCCATCCTCTGCCTCATCACTGATGGTCGCATTGAGTTTACATTTTAGAGCGGTGGACTTCTCTAAGCCTAGTTATATGTGTTTCACAGCTTAACACTTCACGCCACCAGGCTATGGAGAATTCAGTGTGTGCTGAGAATGGTCCACAACCTAAACAATGTGTCAAGATATAGAGAAGTACACCAGTGTAGCGTGGTGGAAGAACCCTAACGCGGAGTCGTGTGAGAGAGTTGGTAGACTACACAGTGAAAGCTCAATAATACAGTAAGAATTCCCACTGGAATTCGCGTTCCCACTGACACACAAGGTATGAAATGGCTGGAGTACTCACGGCACAATGATCTGAAACACAGAATGGTTGGGGATGACTGAGCATTGATTACCTGCCCTACCTGGGCTTAAATACCATGCGACACCATTTCCAGTGACCTGTGTGGTCAGCAGGGGTCCTGTGGTCAGATTGAGGTAAAATGGGGACTGTGGGAGCTACAGTCTGTAATTATATACCTCTATAGTGGCCTGTAAGGTACGTGGAACTCATAAAGGGGCCATTGAGCAGAAATACAAGGCATGTGTTTGTACGCGAGTGACACTTTACAGGCCCTGAAAGAAGCTGAATGCTGAATCTGCCGTTCTGACGGTTGCTCTGGTCTCTATTACAATATGTTTACTGTACGGCTTGTGCTGATGCCAGAATGCTGTGATGAATAACGCCTAAGCATTTTCATTCATTAAGCTTCGATGCTCAGCTTTGACATTGCCAAACACTCTTCTTGGATGCTGGCCAGTCAGCATCACAAATCTAGTCAGTTCATCCAAACAGATGCTTTAAATATGTTCTATAGAAGGGCTGAACGGCACTAGTGTCATTTGGCGTGTCAGAATATGTGTACGTGTGGTGAGGGTTGGGATTTACTAGTCATTTAATTCAGGTCGTCATTCCAGAAAAAAAAAAGAAAAAGAATATGAAAGAAAAAATATTAAATATTTTGTTCTAATATATATAAAATCAAAGAAAACATAGACATATTAAATTGATTATGTCAAAGTTAACATATCAATATTGAAAATATATTTTAAAATATATGAAAAAAACTAATTAAAACAATACAAATACATTGTTAGTCGCATTTGCTTGCTGCCAAGTGGTCGCATTTTTCTGTGCTTCTTCATATGGTAGGTTGCAGATCATTTATTTGTGTGAAGGCGATTATCTACAGGTTTGGACACAATTTTGGCAGAGAAAGAACGATGATGGATTTTCTGTAGTGATGTTTTTCATCCTTTTTGTCATTTTCTTGCCTGATTCTACCTGGACAGAACGACATTCTGTACAATCTTTAAAAAAACAAATACCGAGTCAGCAATATATTTACATCACCTGAAGCATGAGTGGTTTAAGGGAGCTCAGCAGGTCGGATACTTCTTATATAAAGGCAGTGTTAACTTTTTTGTTGAACATGTATATGCTATTCCTAGCTCCGGAATCAGCAGTGCATCTCTATCCACATTTTAAAATATTATTAGCTATTCGAAAGAAAAGAAGACATGCTCACGTTTGTTTGTTGGTGTTGTGACTCCTCCCACTAATATAACAGCGTCTGAGTGGTTGTTTTGCACTGAAACTGGTTTCTTATTCTGTTGTACTTGTCTATTCAACCCCTGATGTTTAGTTTAGTAAGTGTGGACAAATGCTGTCATTTTGGAACACTTGACTATAATTTATACTTAATGTTCAATCAACGACAGGTTCAATAAACTTTATTGCATCTGTTCCATTACTGGGTATACTTAATTACCACATGGGTTTGATTTCCACACAGGGATTAAACCAGGTTCTTGACTGTGTTTTAATGGAGAATTGTGCTATATAGTTCATGACTCTAATACCCTATTGAGAAAATGGCCCTTGAAGTTCTAATGTTCTAAATTGCTGACACGAGTGTTCAACTGCGCAAGCACTTCTTGCATAATCTCCATAGAAAAAGATTGGGACACTCTGGAAAAGCCACACATGATCCAGAGATCACCATGTCCAATTTTTAAGCACCAGCTAGAGGGATAAACTGCACCACTCAGCACTGGGTCATGCACCAGTGGAAGTGAAGTGATACTGCTCCGTCCAATATCTTAGGGAGGAGCTGAAGTGGTGTCAGATTCCAGAACATCAGTTAGAAATTTCCTTAAAGAATTAGAATAGAATCTTTTTGTTTTGATTGATGCCGAATGGTTGTTTTTTTTTCCTGACAAGCCTTTACACTAGACTTTGGAACATTTGGAACATTTTATTGCAATCAAGCATGTGAAATTTTGTACCTAATCATCTAACGTAAAGCCTTTTGTGAAAGGTATTGGGACAGACTTCCTTTGAATGCCTTTTTGCTTAGTCATGTCATTGTGTTCCGAGTTTTTAAAAAAATTATTTATACCTCAGAAGCAGATTGAATTTTTGGTGAAATTTTCAATAATTCCATGCAATTGTTTAACAGTTTAGCTGAATCCTAGTGCAAGTGCATGGAGTGTGCCTCTGACTCTTTATGGGTTCTTGCATTCTCATGGTTGTTTTAGTGTGTAAGCCGTGGAAGAATGTGACTCAAGCAATGGATATCGACCAATCTGGGGAATGTGTGTGGACTGGCCTGTTAAGGAGTGCAGTGAGTGGCGCAGCAGAAATAGCAGGCTCAAGATATGGATGGATGGAAAGCTCTCTCTCTGTCTGTCTCTCTCTCTCTCCTTCTCTCTCACTCTCCCTCTTCTGGAGGAAAGCAGCCTCTCTAAATGTAAACAAGTGCAGCCTCAGTCCTTTAAAGGGCAGAGAGAGAGAGAGAAGCTCAAAATATCTTCTGTTCTCTCCAACCGCTTGCTCTGATCACTGTGCTTTTGTGAAGCCCCTGTTCAAAAGCTCAGTTTGAATAATTTAGCTTTATTTATTGGTGCATAATGTTAGGGACCTGAGCCTGAATTATTAAGTGGTGTTATCATGAATTATGGAAAATGAAAAAAAACAAAAAAAACAACTACATTTAAGCTTCAGCATTTCTGTGCTCGTGTACTGGAATCCTATTAAAATGAAAATGTTCATTTCTCTCTCGCTGTAGGTAACGTGGTTGATATCTACCAGAGGGAGTTCTTGGCACTGAGAGATCGGCTCCACACGGCCGAGCAGGAGAACCTGAAGCGCTCGAAGGAGCTCAACCTCGTGCTGGACGAGATCAAGCGGGCCATTGCGGAGAAACAAGCACTGCGAGACATCAATCGCACCTGGAGCAGCCTGTCTGGTGAGAAGAATAGGGATTAGGTCACTTTGGATGGACAGAATGTAGAACCATTCACATCCATCTACTCTCCACAGCAAACTGCATCATGAATAGTGTTTTTTGCTATCAGAGTGTATTATAACTGAATGTTGTCCATCTTTTGTCATCCACCCCCTTCTCCATTTATCATGTGACAGTTTTTAAACCCTAGACCTCTGTTGAACTGAACTGACATAGCTCTACAATAAGTATGATGAGAATGTATCAGGCACAAAGGTAGTTCTTTACACAAGTCTTAGATATGTGGGCAAATAGTTTTCTCAACATGTGATTTAGTGTCTTTCTACTAGCAAAGATAACAAGAGAATAAATACAAACGAACAAGCAAGCAGGAAAAGGTGTCAAGATTGGTTTTGTTTGTGTAAAAGTAGTCGCTGAGGAGAACACAGGTTCGGTTCCGACTTCCCCTCGGTTCCTCCTGCGGTTGTTTGGATTTGTAAAATGCCATCAGCAGCTCCTTATTTAGAAGAGCTGATTGAGTCAAACCAGGATTCTGATGGAAATTTAAAGCAATGCTGGCCTTCTGCAAGGAACTCACTGGTGTACTGAACATAAAATCACCATTTATTGTGTAATATTGTTTGTATTCATTTTAGTTTTCTTCTGTGTATTTGGCCAGATTAATTCGAAAAAACACTCAATTTTCATTGCTCACCTAAATGGTTTTTAAAATGTATTTTTGCACAGTTCTGTATATTCACCACCCAAAAGTAGCCAGACAAATTGTACACCAGCACTGATATAGTGGCCATGCATTTCTAATGCATATGGGAAGTTGAGAGTAAGAGTGTGAGCTCATGCTTTTGTCTCTTTTTTAGATGAGACCAAGCTGAAGCTGTGGAACGTCACCAGCAGTAAGAATGTTTTACAACTGCCCAGCATTTTCCATCACTTGCCGCATCTCCTGGCCAAAGAGACCAGCCTGCAGCCTGCTGTGCACATTGGACAAGGCCGCACTGGAGGTGTGTGTGTATCAGCATCTCAGTCTTAACTTCTGTTTTAACTTTCTTTCTTTCATTCTGGCCAGAATTATGTGGGCACCTAACAAGCGCAATCTATTGGAGCTTATTGGAAATCCCTTTCCAGTATATTAGTTCAAATCAATGAAATTACAGAACACTTTTTACAACTGATTTTGTCACAAAGCAGCTTTACTGAATCCAGATCCGAGCCCCTAGTGAGCGAGCCAAGGGCAACAGAGGTGAGAATAACCTCCCTGAGCCAGGGGAAGAAACCAAGGCTCAATAGAGCGACCCATTCTACTCTGGTCGACCTGGAGAGAGAGAGAAAGAGAGTTTTCTATTGAGATATATAACCGTAAAAGGCTTTAGTGTACAGGTGTAATCACTGTTACACAGAATTTCCATAGATGGCTAATAGAGTCGGTACAGTTAAGATTCAGTAGAGGTAGATTGTGTTGGATTCTGAGTTAGGAGTGGTTTGAGGGACACTGCCGGAGCTTTTGAGCAGCAGTTGCCCTTGAATGGGGGCGGAGCACATAGGGAATCCAAAGCAGCCGAGCTAGTCAATAACATTTGGACAATGTGCATTAATAATGACACCTTCTACACTTCAGAGAAGGTTTTCCACAAAATTTTGGGGAGTATTTGTGGGATTTTGTATCAGTTAAGTCCAAAAGGCATTTGTGAGGTCAGGCATTGATATTGGCATAGCTCACATTGAACATTTCCCTTCATCTGTTACGTGTTTAACTGAACTGACGTCAGGGTTCTGCGCTCGTCATCGCTTTTCTTCAAATACCCATGCTGAAACAGTACATTTCTCTCGCTCTACTGGGTTCCACTAGTCCAGCTGACACTTGGCAATATGTACAGTGATCTTAGGTTTGGGTGCAGCTGCTCAGCAACAGTTTATTTTTCCTGATTTAGCAATATTTTGATTCTATTACCGTAAAATGCATTGAATGACCTTTGGGTTTGACAACTGGCTGTATAAATAACCTCACTTGACTGTTGGCTGAAGATTTTTGGTTGGTAGGCTATTTTCATTCCAGCACTGAGACACTGAGATGTTAAAAAATTCCAGCAGCACTGCTGTGTGTGATCCACTCTGTGCAGCGCACACACACACACACATTCCACACAGAGTCATTGTCACTGCTGTGCTGAGAATGATTCACCACACAAATAGCACCTGATCTCTAGTGAACCTGTGTTGGTCCTAACCATTGTTGATGGAGTTAAAGGGGGCTTGCAAATTATGCACAGAAATTGCTGCACTAGTAAAATGTATGAGTGCACCTAATGAAGTGGCTCATCAGTGTCAAGTCAAGTAGATTCATTGTTATATCAGCTGTATATACAGTACTCACAGAAATGAAACAACGTTTCTCCAGGACCATGGTGCAACACTATAACAAAAACAGAAACACCACAAGACTGCACAAGTGCCGACACACATAGTCAAAATGAAGCTAGACACAGAGTGCATGAGCAACAAACAACAGGACAATACAATATTTAGTGCAGTTGAAAGTTGAGTGAATGCATTACTATATGACAGATACTGCATTCTAGCAGTAGAGGCGTTAGGTGTGCAAAAATGCAGAATGGAGGTAGATAGTAATGAATTATATTTGTGCAAATAATAGCAGTCTCAAGACAGAAGATGCGCAGTATGTAATAAATACAGGGTTTTTACAGTGGCAGTTGTGGTGCAACATTCATTGTGTGTTTGAATAGTGTAAGGAAAGAAACAAGCACACTTTAGGGATGTATTTGTGTGTATGTTTGTGTGTTTGAAAGTCGGTATCACTTTGTATGTGGATCACTTTAATAATTTATATACAATAATAGTTAATATAGGTCACTTTTAGGTTTCTCAAGGCAGCACAAGAGAAACATGTTATATTACTTTTATACACATTTAATGTGATATAATAATATTACTGGAAACATCAATTCCAAACTGGTGTCACAGTGAATATTTAATACACGCAATATAGGAATTGTACAAATCTACAAATAGATTAAAATGGGTGAAAGTTTTTCATGGAAAGAGATTTTCCTCTCTGCCCCTCTCTGTCTTTGCCTTGCTGTCTCTGGGTCTCTGGTCCCTGATGGAGTTGGCTGCTTTGTGGTTAGCCATCTAGAAACTCTCCCAGGCCTCAAGGGTAGAGGGGGGCCTTCTGTCTCCGAGGTCCCGGCCCCCAGCCCAGGGATGCCTTGGCTCCAACTCTTTCAGCCAAGCCTGTGTTCCAGCAGCACAGGGCTGGAGAATGGTTTCTCCAATTTCTTATTGAGCCATATATGTGTGTGTTTGTGTATGTGTGTGTGTGTGTGTGTATGTGTGTGTTTGTGTATTAGACCACTGGGACGTAGTTATATGTTGGTCTACTGAATGTAGACCCACCATGGGGGCTGATTAGAGAGCTGCTTTGACAGTTTATGGACCTCATTTGGGACTGTGCTCTTCACCTAATATAAATCTATAGACACACCGTTTAATAGGACTGGAGCATGTACAGCTCAAAATAAATATAGAAAAATATACACTACTCATCTTGAACAAATTTTTAAATACATAGATTTTTTGCTGAACAAGTACAGTTTAAAGCTATTTTTTTAAGTTCAGTTTATGATTTATGTGAGTAAATCCTGGACGCCATTTTTGAGCTCTCTATCCGCACTCGACCATCTGTTTTCTCATTTTTCCTTTCTTGTGCATAATTCTTATGTGAGTATCTACTGTCTGGCTTTCTCATTACGAGCAGGACTGGCTTGTGAGTTGCTGCTGACAGTAGCAATATACTGTAAATATTGTCTGGAATAACGAATGTACATTAATAACCTTCCTGCCTGTCTTGCAGTTTCAATAGTGATGGGCGTTCCCAGCGTGAAGAGGGAGGTGCATTCGTATTTAACGGACACGCTCAGCTCATTGATGTCGGAACTGAGTCAAGCCGAGAAAGAAGACTGTGTGATCGTGGTCTTCATCGCTGAGGTGAGGCCTTAAGTCCTGAATCTATTATCAATCATTTTGACAAACTTTTATTAAAAGACGAAGTAAAAGCTCACTTGCAAAGTCTTCAGTGTTGCCGCAGGGCTAAAGAAACTAACAGGTTTTGGAAGATTATTTCCTACTGGAAATGTGCAAACAGCAAGCTAAAGTCACCACACACTTGTGCACAGCACGTCAGGATATTTAATAACCTAATAACCTCAAATAGGCTTCCTTATGTAGACTTCCTGTAGGTACCGGTGTGTATAGAAATTGGCGAACTCAGAAAGGCTGTTAATTTTTGATGATATTCATCTTCATGTGTGTGTGTGTGTGTGTGTGTGTGTGAGAGTGTGTGAAAGTGTGTGTGAGAGTGTGTGAGTGTGTGTGTGTGTG
>JBBMFX010000030.1:14256638-14272163 GCA_037832545.1 Rhabdalestes septentrionalis | reverse complement strand
TAAAATTAAAACAGACTGCCAAAAACAAAACTAATCAGAACTAAAACATCCTCTGGATAAATTTGAAACAGTATAAGGGCCCGGATCGAATTTTCGCACCTGGGCCCATGACTATGTTGTTACGCCACTGTGTATAATGCTTCAGTATTGTTTACAGAGGATCAGCCCCATATCACGATGCTCCCACCTTCTCACTTCTCTGCAAGTATGACGTTCTTGAGATAACGATGCAGCCCTTTATATTTGGTTAATCTTTCAACTCTCTTACCTTCTTTATCATTAGCTTAATTTTTTCATGGATCACATATCTGTGGTTTCAGTACATTTCTGCTTGCATGCTATTAAACCTGTTGTTCTGACATGGAAGTTTCAGGTTCTCTTTTAGGAGTCAGTAACTTTTTTCATTTCAAGTGTTATTTAATGTTTATGAAGCTTCTTCGTGTCTTTTATAATGACACCAGGTGAATTTTCTAGCATTAGTATGTATGTGAAACATATTGATTTAAAAAGAGTAAACACAGTTGTTTGACAATAAATGGCTTCAGCCAACCACTAAACATGAGTGAAAGAAAAGTTTTTGTGTTATCATTCATATTCTATGAAAAATTATTAGGAAACCATAAACACCTCCAGGGTATGTAAACTTATGTGCACAACTATATGTAAATATTAATGTAGTTTCTTAATACATTGCCCTGTCAATTTCATTTTCAAACATATGACATTTCATAAAAAACAAACCTCTGTGTCTTTGTGTGTGTGTGTGTGTGTGAGAGTGTGTGTACATATGAGTATGCATGTGTGTGTAAGTGTGTTTGTGTGCACGTGTGTGTGTTTGTTTTTGTGCAAGTGTGCGTGTGTATGTGCATATATGTGTGTTTTTTTGGGTGTGTGCGTGTGTGTGTGTGTGTGTGTGTGTGTGTGTGTGTGAGAGAGAAAGAGAGAGAGAGAGAGAGAGAGAGAGAGAGAGAGAGAGAGAGAGAGCTAGGTTCCCTGAGGGTTCTCCTTATGGTTTTTCATGAACACCCAAAAGCAGGCAGCATCTCCACACTGCCAGAATTTATTGAGGCACACTTGCTTGTTCACACACTCTCTTGCGTTCACACACCCACAGTGGGATTGCACAGAGGCAGAAAGTGAGTGAATGAGAAACAGAGGGTTGAAAGGAGCCTGAAGGCACAGGTAACACATACAGCTGCACAGGTCTTCTTTCTTTTATTGATTCAGCCCTTTTTTCACTCTCCCTGCAGAGTTTCTAGTTCAGGAATATTTATTCATTTACTAAACAGGCACTGCTTGGTGAAGGGCTTTTTGCACATGGAGCTGCCTGGCGTCTGTCTATCAGTGAATCTGAACTTAGAACTGATGGTGTTTGGGGTGTGTGTGTGTGTGTGTGTGTGTGTGCATTGGGATGGACAGTGCCGCATATTCATTTATTTGCAACTGCATTTTATTAAACCTATTAAGCCCTAGAAAGTTGTTAAGTGAAGAACAATACATTAAAATATATCAAATAAAACATCCTTCCTTTATAAGAATCTGTAACAGTGCATGTGTGACTCCTATTAACTGGTTGCTTGGTGATGCAGTGTCAAATTCTAGACTGTCCTTCAAATTGAAAAGCGCTAATTAACATTGCAATTCCATTAGTTGTCTCTTAATCGCTAGTCTAGTTGGGCTACTCTAATGATGAACATTATGTAGATTTACTTGTTAGCAAAGAAAACTGAGTGTATTTTTAGTAAATGTTAAGTGAATAATATACCGTAAATTCCGGACTACAGAGCGCACCCGATTAAAACCCGCATGCTCAAATTTTAGAAGGAAAATATATTTTGTATTTGTACAAGCCACACTTGATTTTAAGCTGCATGTGTCTCACGTTGTAATACGAGATCTGGCGCCGGGTCTGGTCTAAAAATGGTTTAAAACGGGCTCGGGACGAAAATGACAGTTAATGTGTTCGGACCGGGCTGGGACACGAGGTGCTCGGGCTCTGGTTGGGTTTCCTTGTTATGGTCCCGATCTAAGCTCTGGTTACGAGGCAAAAGATTTTGGGCAGCATGGAAAAATCATGCATTAGCCGCACCGTATTTTAAGCCGCACTCTTCAACCTTTGAGAAAAATGTAGCGGCTTATAGTCCGGAATTTACGGTACAAGTGTAGAAAATCTAAGTGTGTGCAAAAACGTTTGAGTGCTAGTGGACATTAACTAAGTTACTGTTATGAGTATGAAGCCCACACAGGCCTTGTTTGTTCTGTCGTCAGCTTAATAGTCATTATTTAGATTTTAAATAAGCAATCATCTGCTGAGGCCGAGGGAGGTAAAAGCATATTAAACTCTCTGTTTATTTCCCACGCTGAAACAGAGCCTGGCTGGATCGCGTCCCACTGACGAGTCCAGCCAGGAGAGCGCTGATGAGCAAATCAGACGTGCACTGGCCAAGCAGACCGATCAATCACCCATCAAGCAGACAGACAGATCAATAAGGAATCAGGCAAGATGGGCAGAAATCCGTTTTGGACGAGCACAAGCTGTTTTTTTACTACAGCCAGCCTTTTCTTTTTCTTTTTCCTTTGTAGTTGCTTTTTCTCCTGATATCTGCAGTCTTCCATATTGATGATGTGTGCTTTTTTTTTTTTTGGTGGTCATTTGGAGCAATTAGGAAAGCCGAAGCAGTGCTGCTTTATTTATTTTCTTTCATCTGGAGATGATTGCAGCGTCTGGAGATTTCCATTAACAGGCTATTACGGTGCCGATTATAATCTTTGGTAGAAGTATAGTGAAGATGGGAACTTAAGAAATCAGCACAGTGCTTCAGACTTCGTCAGCGCACTGTAAATAAGAAAATCTCTTTCTTTGTAACAGAGGTAGAGTGATGACTTAGCGTCTGTAGAGATTATATGTGGCGCTCCCTGCTTCAGTGGCAGTGCAGTATATCAGCAAAGTGAAACCAGAATAACATACAAGAACTGTGTGAATCAGCACTGTATGTCTGCTCAGTGAAAATCAATACAGTAAATCTGAACAGTGTAAATCAGCCCAATATACATCAGCACAGTGAAAATCAGTACAATAAATCAGCACAGTATCAGTACAGTGTAAATCGGTACAAGATATAAGAAAAGTGTGAATCAGTACAGCATAAAAGAACAGTAAATCAGCGCAGCATATATTAGCAAAACGTAAATAACTGCACTATACCAGTGCAGTGTAAATCAGTACAATAGACATAAATAGTGTAAATCAGTACAGTATACCTGCGCAGTGTAAATCAGTACAATAGACATAAATAGTGTAAATCAGTACAGTATACCTGCGCAGTGTAAATCAGTAAAATAGACATAAATAGTGTAAATCAGTGCAGTATACCTGCGCAGTGTAAATCAGTACAATAGACATGAATAGTGTAAATCAGTGCAGTGTACCAGCCCAGTGTAAATCAGTACAATTGACATGAATAGTGTAAATCAGTACAATAGACATGCCCAGTGTAAATCAGTACAATAGACATGCCCAGTGTAAATCAGTACAATAGACATGAATAGTGTAAATCAGTGCAGTGTACCAGCCCAGTGTAAATCAGTACAATAGACATGAAAAGTGTAAATCAGTGCACCGGGAAACTCAATACAGTAAATCTGAAGAGTGCAAATCAGTACAATATATATCAGCACAGTGTAAATCAGTCCAGTAAATAGGCATAGTGTAAATCAGCACAGTATATCTGTAGCAGTGCCGACATCAGAGCGGATCTAATGGGCAGGCATCTAACTGACTATGGGGAGGGAGACATTATCAGGCGTGGTGGGGGTGTTGGTGGTGTGTGTTGGTGGTGTGTGTGGGTGGGTGCAGGGGGAGTAGTGGGTGTTGTGCTGGCTGAGCTTGGGCCGACGGTCTGCATATTAGGCCGAGGGCCATTCCAGAACGCACAAATTGCCTGTCCACACCTGCATATTAGCTAAACTAAACTCACAAGAGGTGGCAATTCAGCAAACCATCACAGTATAAATCAGTAAAGTTAAACAACCTAGTGTAAATGAAATCAGTAAATCAGTAATTTAGTACAATATATCAGCACACTGTAAATCAGTACAGGAAACAGAACTAGGTAAACCAGCACAGTGTATCTGCAAAATGTAAATCAGTGCAGTAAACCAGCACACTGTAAGTCAGTACTGTATATCAATCCAGAGGAAATCGGTACAGAATATGGAAACAGGTTGAAACAGCCATGTGGAAGTCATCACAATCTATCAGAGCAGTGTAAACTGAGAGGGTGTAAATCAGCGTAGTATGTCCTCACAAAGTGTAGTATGTGCTTTATTGTGTCCATTGCTTTTTCCTGTTATGCTCAAGGGCACTGAAGTGCGAAGTGTGTTTGTGTTGGTGTTGAATGGGCTGCGCTAAAACCAGCTGCTGCGCGCTAAAACCTACTGCTGAGACCTAGACTATGTGTAACAGAGAGAGTGATGACACGGTGCCCACAGAGATTAAACGCAGGGCTCCACACTTTAATAAATCAGCACCGGATCAATGGTGCGGGTGGCCATGTCTTACTCACACCAGTGACCTCCTCAGCCTGTACCATCATTCCACCACACACAGCCAGAGAGAATGAGAGAGAAGAGAGAGAGAGAGCGAGGGAGGGAGAGACAGAGGGCGAGAACAGGTGATGTGTATTGATCTGATCCCTCAGTCCAGCTTCAGACAGGAAGTGGGCAGATAAAGCAGTGCCGCTGAAAACCATCTCTCACCACTCTTCCACACACACACACACACCATTCAGAGGCTTGGAATCACAGTTTTCAATAACATAGGGCCAACTGATTTCAGATAAACCTTTAATATAATGCTGTTGCTTTTCAAGGTCATGTGATCTTATATTTTAGATGTGTCTACAATAATGACCGTCACTGTAGAACATTCTCAAATGAAGTTAAATAATAAAGTTGTGACAACACCAGTGTATGCAGACATACACCCAGATTACGTTTCGTTGATATTCTAAGTTATAACAAATACACAAACACATTTCAGTGCAATTTAATACACAATGTGTGTTTGTGTGTGTGTGAGAGTTTGTATGTGTTTGTGTGTAAATGTGTGTTTGTGCGTGCGAGTGTCTGTGTGTGTGTGTGTGTGTTTGTGTGCGTGTGTATCTGTGTGTGAATATGTTTGTGTGTGTTTGTATATGTGTGTGTGTGTTTGTGTGTCTGTGTCTTTGTATGTGTTTTTGTGTGTGTGTGTGTTTGTGTGTGTGTGGGTGTGTGTGTGTGTGTGTGTGTGTGTGTGTGTGATTTTCTAACTGATTGATACTCTCCCTGGAGGACATGTCCTGCTGTAAGTGATTGCTTGTGAATGTGTGCAGATGTGAAGCCTCTGCTGTCTAATTGACTCAGCCTCTTGCTTAAGGACATATCTTACAATAAGTGGGGCAGCTTCTTTATTGTGTATGTGTGTGCGTGTGCATGTGTGTGCATTTGTGAGTGTGTGTGTGTGTGTGTGTGTGCACACATACATTTTCAGATATTTATTTTCATATATTTATTTTTTGCCAGACATACCTACTAATAATGATCTGTACATCAAAATGGATTTCAATTAATTAATTCAGAAAAGATAATACTAAGATGCCATGTGTTGTTGGCATCAAAATAGTGGTGGGGAAAATTCATGAAATATTTACAACAAACCTTCACGTAACCTGCATTCAGCAGTTGCGGCTTCAGTCC
Source organism: Rhabdalestes septentrionalis (assembly GCA_037832545.1). NCBI lineage: Eukaryota > Metazoa > Chordata > Actinopteri > Characiformes > Alestidae > Rhabdalestes > Rhabdalestes septentrionalis. The sequence continues at coordinate 14,266,427 of JBBMFX010000030.1, read as the reverse complement.
AACGTGGATTTTTTCAGGGAACTGAACTAATAATTGTTTGCTGAAACCCCTCACTAACGCGGAAACTGCAGATATCCTCCGCATGTTTTTGTGCTTTTGTCACACCTGGGCCTTGTCTGAACAGAATGAGACTGAACTTTATTTATTAATGATTGGCTGCTGTGACGCATCACTGACAGCTGCAGTTATTAATTTCCTCTGTGGAGAGCCTCGAGCCTTCTTGTGTTTTTCGTTTTCTTCTGTATTTTCATTACTGTAAATTAAATTCATTTAATACTGTATTTACCTTACACATGGTTTTCAAAGCTTCCTCCGCTTTGCTTTTGCAGATGGAGAACAAAGCAGAACTTGGATTACTGCTTCTTGATGATGTACGCTCAGTCCAAAGGGACTTACTATGTGCAGGTAAGCTGTAATCTATACCCTCATATTACCCTGGCTTCGATTTCGAAGTGTGCGCTCTCTCTTGAATTCCGATGTCACCATTTTTTTCAATTATTTACATTCAGACTACACATATTACTCAAATATGTAATTAAGCAAACTCATACCAGTATAAGCTTGTATATCCATGTCTATCACTAATTGAGGCCAGGCATGATCTTACAATAAGAAACATCTGTGGACAAACATGTTTATTTTCCTCCTTTAATTTAATGAGCAATGACTTTCTTTACCTCACCATTAAAAACCTGGTTGGTACTTAAACTTTAGAACTGATGTAAGCTGAACAGGCAGATGTTGATAAATGTGTTGGTTTTCATGACATTGGAGCATTAGTACATTTTTACTGTAGGCCTGCAGTCCGTCTATCACACAACTCAAATTCCAATTCTTAACTAATTTTGGCACATGCACGTAATGAGGTCTTTAATACCATCCTGTATTGATCTTGCTCATCGCGAAGGCCATCTATAAAACAATAACATTGAAAAATCACCCAATTGTGGTTTCAATGCTTGTTTGGCAAAGGTGCTTTCAATGTTGAATATTTTCGGTAATATCAGTGTTGATTCATCATCTTATTTTCAATGTTGAAAAAGTAACCATATATCAATGTTAAATTAAGGTTTGTTACCATTGAATGTTCAATACAGAAAATCTGACCAAAAATGTGTTTTAGGTTTAATGCTGAATCTATATCATGGTGTGATCTGGGCTATGATTGGTGGCTGATTAATATAAAATGCTAATATGTTAATTCTGTGTAAAATACTTATTCCGTAGTGTTTTCATTTGTTCTGTGATTAAATTAAATCAGTTCAGTCATTGGTAAATTAAAGCAAATATGTTTTTACTATGAGACCGAAGTGTTGTTACTCTCATAATCATTATGAAAGGGGCAGACCACAGCTACCTTGTGCTTTTAAATGGTATTAGGTTTAAAGACTCCATATGGGATGTGTTTAAATGAAATCTTGATAATATTACTCTCAGAAAGATGGATCGAATGGGAATAGTTTGACTTTGCGAAGCAGTGAAAACGGTTGGTTGTTGATTCCCACTGCTCAAATTCTTGCTCCCACTCAAACACACACACACACACACACACACACACACACACACACTTAGAAACACACTTTAAGTCATGGTTTGAAGGCTTTGGCAATGACTTCCAGTCTATTTCCACAAAAAGCTGCGGATGTGGAGATAGATGTTAACTGAGGAGGATAAGCGAAGTTGGGGTTTTTTTTTCTTTCTTGACATCCCCTTCTTTACCTTTATGTGAACTTTTTTTGTAGCTACTCGTGTAATAGGCGCCTTGTGGCCCTGTGTCTTCACCCCGTTATTTGTCAACTCATGACCGGGGCCCACTTTTACCGAGAAAAAATCTTCAAAGTGAACTCTTATGAAAGAGCACAGAATGAAGCTTGGCGCTGAGGTTATGTTCCTCACGCTGGTCTGTCCTAACACGCTGCCTAAAGCAAATAGCTCAGTCCATTAAAGAGGAGACCATATACAACAACACACACATGCTCTATGCACTCATCCACTTTCAAACACAAGAAACCTCTCCAGAACATCAACTGGCGAGGAAGCAGTAAGCTATACACCACTGTTCAAAGTATTTTACATAAAATAAAAACAACTTTTTCACAGAAAATTCTGATGTGCTAGTCATTTTCCATCCTGTTCTGTGATTATGTAAAGCCAGATTCGTCACAGATAAATATGAAATGTGTTTATGCTAGTTGTATAAAATGCTAATAAGCTAGTAATGTATAAAAGCTGAACTGTTCTAATATAATATGTTCTTTATTATATATGATATGTGGCTGTTTAGAAGTAAAATGCTAGAAGGTAATTTTTTTATTATGATCTGTGACACTATAAGATCAATTTGGTTAAAGAAAATGTACAAAAATGCTAATATGCTAGTTCTGGATGAAATGCTAATATGTGTTTTTTGTGCTAGTATGTTCTGTGATTAAATGTAACCAATTAAGTCAACAATGAATAAAATGTTAATATGCCAGAATTGTGCTATATATTCTATGATATAAATGCAAACTAGTTACGGATAATATGATCGTTTTGTACTATATTCTGTGATTAAATACAACCAACACATTGGTTGATAAATAAAATGCTAGTATAATAATTCCATCCCGTGTTCTGTGCTCATATAAAATGTTAAAGAAAAATGTACAAAATGCAAATAAACTACTTCTATAAATAGTTTATTATGCTAGTTCTATCATTTTTGTTGATAATTTATTTTATATTGTTTATAATGCTGTTTTGGACAGGTGTTGTTTTGTATCAAACAAAACTGTAAATAATTGTAAACTTGTTTTACTTATTCAACACACAGATTCACAAACATGTATTAGCAGAACTTTTTTATGCCTATTTTAAAGATCTACTGGCCTATATTTCCATAATTGCCATCTGTTATCCTTTATATAGTGTCATTTTGCTCAATAAGACAGTGGTTATGAGTCCCGTAAACATATGGCTGATGTTGGGTGGTTGCGGCATCCTGTGGGGAACATCCTGCTTTTGTTTTTGCAGTCAGCCTTCCATTCATCCCTCCATCATCTCTCCAGCGCTGGCTCTCCGAGCGCTTTCATCTCCCACACATCCCTCTGTCTCTTGTTTTATAGCCCCCCATTCTTCCTGCATGCTCCAACGTGTGCCTTTCTCCCAATGGCTGAATTACAGCTATTGTTCTGCCATTTAGTCATCAAAAGCCCTGCCTAAGAAAAGATATAAAAGAATGTGCTTGACTAGATGAAGACGATGATTTCTCAAATAATTGAGTCAGGTGCTCTTTTCAGTGGACTGCATTCACTTTAACACTGCTCTCTCTCTTCTCACTCTCTCTCTATCTCTCTCTCTACCACTCCCCCTCTCCCTCCTTCAGCTAGAGGATGACATTGTCGCTCGGCCAAATTATTTCACCACAATGAAGAACTTTGCCCTCCAGCAGCCTTCGGAGGAGTGGATGATTCTAGAATTTTCCCAGCTTGGCTTCATCGGTGAGTGGGAGCGAGATTGGTTCTAAGCACGTCATCTCTTATCAAATGTGGGGGGAAGCACGTGTGTCTGCATGTGTCATTGGTCTAGCTTGGAACAAATATTGTGACCTATTTTGGTTTAAACTTAGATGAATCTAACTTGCTTTGTCAGATAATGGGAAGAAGGCCCCACGGTGGTGCAGTGTGTAACACCTCCAGGGTTAAGGTTCAAATACAAGACCTGCTCTTGTGTGTGTGTGTGTGTGTGTGTGTGTGTGTGTGTGGACTATGCGTGTTCTCCTCTTGGTGGCGTGGGTTTCCTGCAAGGTCTCTGGTTTCTCCAAAGCCATGCGCATCAGGTAAACTGGGGATTCTAAATTGACAATGTGTATGTGTGAGTGAACGGTGGGTTTGTGTGTGTGAGTGAATGGTGTGTGTGTGTGTCTGTGTGTGTGTGTGTTTGTGTGTGTGTGTGTGCCCTGTGGTGGTCTGGTGCTCTGCCCAGAATGAGTTCCTGCCACTCACCCATCGACCCTGGGATAGGCTCCGGATACCCGCAACCCTACCGAGGATTAAGTGGATACGGAAAATGAGTGAGTGATTTAATGGGAAGTTAAATCCTGTAGGCAGTATCCTATCCGCCTCCTGTTTGCCCTCTTCATATTTTGGCCAAACTATGAAGAGGAAATACTGATAATGATCAAACATACAAACCTTCAAAATACTTTGAATGACCTAATGCTGCATAAATAAACGCATTGCCCCTGAAGCTAACTGGGCCGAGAAGAAAACATCTACTCTTCCCTATAACCTTTTGTGCCCTTTCCAAGCACCTGCCCATCTGTGACCCTGTGAACCTGATTTCGAGACTTTTTTCAGGTAGCAAGACCATCTGTACTTTCAGTCAAACAAAAAGCCTTGGATTAATGGCCGTTTGAATGTCTGGCTTAATTACATGACTTTGTTAGTCAGCGCAGAGCTGCACGGCGAACCAATACCTCCCGGCTCGATAAACCAGCGGATCGCTGCGCCATAGCAGCGCTGATATTCCAGCCACAAGCAAACTACAATGACTCACACTTATGAAAGGATGACCTCTTCTAAAGAAGCAACAGTCAATCTGCAGATTGTCAGAGGAATATCAGCGGGCCTGAGCTTCTAAAGCTTTCAGACCCAACTTCTAGAGTGGGCCCTTCATTAGTGGATAGGCTAATTGATCCATCATGTGTGCTGTCTGATATGAAGGCTAATTATCTTGATGAGAGAGATCGATGCTGGATCCAGTGTAAACTGCTGGGAAAGGCTGGCTGGCAGCTATTGGAGATTGGATCGGGGTGGCATTGATTGGGAGTTGAGGGAAAACTGAGCTTTGACTCAGTGGAGTGGAAACTATCCGCTAGGCCTGTCAGTGGCTGGGTTAGCTTACAGAGGAAATGGAGACCACATGGGTGTGTGTGTGTGTGTGTGTTTGTGTGTGTGGTGAGAAGAGAAAAAACTGAGGCTTTCTGGATGCGGGTGTGTGTTTTGTTGCTGTGTTTGTGCCCTAGTGGTCTTATGTAGCTGACACGCTCTAGTTTCGGATCAAACCTTTGACAGCCAAAAGCCTGCAGTATCCCCAAACAAGCAACACCAGTTAGCTCGCATCCCTCTGCCTCTTTGCTTGGCCGTCACTCAAACCCACCACTCCCAACTAATCAGCTGTAATTACTTCAGGTTTGACCATTCCTCCCCAGTTATGGGAAAAAACACCAAGCCATTATTAACCCTTCAATAATGTTTTTTAAACAGTTCTGCCTGTCACTTTTCTTACTTGTGCACCAGCCTTTCACTCTATTTGCCCCAGTTGGTCAGTTTGACTGCAAAACATTTAAACATCTCTCAGAAAGACAATGTTTGACTTGATGCTAGTGTCATTCGTTTGACTTTGACTCATTCAACAGGATGTTTATGGTTGTTGTACAACAGCACAGGCTGTGGTTTGTATGATTATATCTTCTTGACAAAGCTTTGCAGGGGCATTTGCAGGTAATACTTCGGTGCATGTATGATGGTTGCACAAAAAGAAAAGATTTGTTTTACATCATTGCAAGTAAATTGTCATCAACAGCTCTTTAAAAAAAAGGTTTATCTAAAAAACACCTGATAATAATAATAATAAACATGGGGTTTAAAATGGGGTTTAAAAATGCTGCCAAATGCATATTAACATAAAGAACAAAAGTGAACAAATATCTTTTACTTTAGGTCTTAGAAACAAAACAAAAGATCTTTGAACCTGGAGAACTTTCAGGGTAGACTCCGCCCACAAGTGGGTGTGGAAAAACCAACAGGGGCTCTGGAGAGCGCCCGTGTGGCGGCACGCTGAGAGAAAGAGCAACAAATGACGAGTGTAGGAGAACAAACACCGGTTCTAGACTGTGTTACACTGGTTATATTTACTGAAATCATAGTTTACTGATATACTCTTTGAGTTCTGAGGGTAAACACCGGTTCTAGTCTGTTTTGCTCTGTCTATATTTGTTGTAATCAGATTTTACTGAGTTCTAATGTTTAAAGTTAAATAAACCCCTCTTACATCACTGCCAGCCTCAGGAGACAAGGGGCGGAAACCAGACGCTACACATTGTGCAATGTTCTTGTCATCCATGCTTTGATTCTATGGAAATAATTTTACTTCTTGCAGAGACTCTTAGGTTTGATGTGACCTTTGACATTCTTTGTGTAGACAGGAGTCTCATGGTTGTTAAACGGCATGGCTGGCATGCAGAAGTTGCCTCTAGCATTGTTCTGTCATCACAACATCTTTACTCATGCACAATAGTGAGGAAAAGAAGGCTGGGAAACCTTAGGGGCTGCTTCTCTGGAGACATAAATCCATGCCTGGAGTTAAATTGCATTGTAAATTGGTTTCTTTTCAATGACAATCCTTTTTATTTAAGGGCCAGGATTAAAATGTGTCAGAAAAAATCACCAGGTTTGACATTGATTTAGCTGGGTAGTAAAAAATTAAGTAGGTGATATGTAAGTCCCTCATTTTTTATTGTAAATAGAGTGCAAGCCATTTCTAATATATGCATAGAGCCAGAGCAAACTAAAGATTTTGAACTGAAGTCGTGTCTGAATGATAAAAGCTCTTCACAAGACACAAAACCACAATAAAGTTTAGAGTAAAGTCCATAGTTGTAGTGATCTGTTGATGTAATTTTTAACTAAAAACCATATGAGTTGGCATTTTATAAATGCTTTTGTTTGAACATAATACTGACAAGGCTTCAATGGTCATAATCATTCTGGGAAAGAGAGCTGGAGAGGACTGCTTTAAGTTCTTTTAAAGCATCCCGCTAAATAACATAAAATGCATGTATGAAATGTTTGTGTTTTATTCCCATTTATCCTTAAATCATGTGGTTATAATGAGGGATGTTCTGATCACGTGATCGGAAATCGGACCCAATCACTTGTTTTCAGACTCGATCGGACGTAACCTCCCGATCAGGACTCGGGTATACGATGTTGTGTCAGGTTCGTCTCGACCCAGGAGTCACTCGGCAGAGTTCTACAGACTATAACTCTGACTGGGCTCGCGTGAGACTGTTTGATTGGTGATTAGGGGGCGTGGCAGGCGGCAGGTCCCCAGCGCTGAGGCTCGCAGTGTCTCTGATCACAAGTACACCTGTGGGTGATTATTGAAGGGAATGGGAATCATTGTCTGCGTGGTGTGATTGGAGTAGTGCGTAGACGAGTCAGCTCACGCTGCAGGAGAGTTTGAAGAGGAGAGAAAAATGTCTCAAGTCGCACGAAGGCGCAGGACATCACAGCCAAGACAGCACAAATGATCGCAGTGAGTGACCTGCCATTTACCTTAGTGTAGTATATAGAAGTATCGGATCGGCAGATACTCAAAATCAAATGACTCAAAGGACTCGGACTCAAGAAAAACCTCAGTGTACGTGTGGACAAGGCCTAAGCTTAACATTTTTATTTTAGTGGCAATGGAGTTTATTTATTTTAAATGTATTGTTTGTATTTCTATTAAATATCTAATGAAATAGTTCAATGTTAACAAAGCCAAGTAAGGATGAGAGCAAAAACATCAAAGCACATTTTTCATTTTCACTGTCATCTAATAGATTCTAAATGATTAGTCAATTATTTAATTACGACACTTCATTCTAGACCTACTGAGTTCAACCTTTTCACTTTTTTATTAGAATATTAGACGCATCAAAAATATGGCAGTACCCAATACAATCTAGTTTCAGTTTTTGTTGTTTTGCCCCAGTACTCCAGAAGACTGGATTTTTAGTGTGATGCTGACTAAGGCCCTGTTCACGAACTGGAGCGAACTGAGATGCATCAACATTATATTTTAATGAATATATGTATATTAGGGGTGTCGACCTACAGTGTTATTTATGATCAATTAATCACGGAAAAATGACGTCTTTAAAAAATGTGCGCTGATTAATCCCACCATGCGACTTTAACCCAATCTGGTTCTGTAAACTGAAGACGACAACCCGCTGCTTGCCCCAGTGAGTGGAATGTTTACGTTTAAAAACTGAAAGATGGAATGGTTGATAGGAATTTTGGATCATCAGAGAACATCAATGTCTAAAACATCACCTAAAAGCAAAGCGTTTAGGAGCGAAGCCGACGGTCCGAGCCCGATACCCGGGTTGAAGTGCCTTGTAAGCATGGGCACTGCTACCGTTATATTTGGGAGCGACTTTTAAATATCATTAGTTTTGTCCCCCAACTTATCCACCCGGTGATTTATATAAGTGAAATGCCGCACCTGCGATTCATTTAGATGAATGAATAAGAGAGCTAACAACTAGTTAGATTACATGTTTTAATTGCTTGACACCCCTAATATACTTATTTATATATACATATACTTGTTTATCAATTAATGTTTAAGTAAATTTGGGGGCAAAATGAGACTAAGAATGTCATTACAGGTAGTGATGTCACATTGTTATCTGTATATGACAGTAAAACTTGAAACTTGAAACTGAAATATGTGTAGTGTGTTGCGCACCCACAGGTTGGGAGGCCTAAACATGCCCCCAGAAACACAGAGACACTGGAGCTGGTGCACAGCTGAGTTTTTGTTTAAACTAAAGGCATCGACTAAAGCCCCACTCTGGGCTGAGCCCTACTGAACATGCATGTGTGAGGTAGAGCCACTACTTATTTTTATGCAGTTTACTGCATTTGAGCTGTTTACTGTATTTTTATGCAATATGGGTGTAAATCAAACCAATTTAAAGCTAATATTCTGCACTTTAACCTCATATTCCCTGGCTTATTTGGCTGGAGTGAAAATAATATTTCGGTAGAATTACTTAGTTTATTTTTTAGTACTAGTTATTCCACCCTCCATTTATGTATAAACTCTCTCTCTCTTTCAGACACACATGCACACACACTCACACACACACACACACACACACACACAAATCACACACACTGACTTGCATGTATCTGCATTCACATCTCTAATTATGTCTTCCCGGGGCCTAGCATGACTGCTGAAATGTCTTCCACGGCTTCCTTGCGTATCTTGTGTCCCTGAGACTTGCTGCAAATCAGCCTGGGTGGATCTCTCGCAGCTCCTGCGCTGTCACTTAGTGTAGGGGTTAGCATCGCATGCTTAGCGCCGTAGCTAACGCATCCTCTCCCTGCTGCCAGACACAATCACGCCTCATGCTGCCTGCCTCCGCTAGCTGTTAATTGGAGTGGCAACGGGGTGACAGCCATGACTGAGCTGCTCTCTCTCTCTCTCTCACACACGCACACACACACACACTCATACACACTTCTCTTTTTTCCAGCCCAAAGGCATATATTTTATCGACATAACCAGACACTAATCCATTGGACTAGTATTAGCTATGGAGAACTGTCAACATACATTTATTCCCAAACACTCAACAGAGTAAAAACCTCTGACCTCACAGCATTGTGACTGAATTATCTTTTTTTTTTAGGATACCATGCATTGGCTATGAATATCGAAAATGTGAATATAAAAATATTATAGAATATTATAGAATATATTTATACAGCAGAGGAATAAAGACTATTGAAAAAATAAAGCCTTTATAAGCTGATTATACCTGAATTAAACAAAACCACATGAGAGACTGCTGGAGACTGAGAGACTGCTGTGCATGACGTTCTACATTCTACATTCTATATTCTATAGGGAGTGCTGTATTTTATTTTAGCAAGTTTATTTACACTTAGACATGGGACGATAACCGGTTTCAAGGTATACCGCGGTTTTAAAAAGTCAAGGTATCAAAACCGCAAAAAAAAG
>JBBMFX010000030.1:14244068-14255977 GCA_037832545.1 Rhabdalestes septentrionalis | reverse complement strand
TTTGCATCCGTTCCGCATGACGCCTGTCAGTGCCGTGGGCTTGGAACTGTGGGCCATGTCTTCGGACATCTTCTTCGACAACTTCTTCATCACATATGACCGCAACACGGCCGAAAAGTGGGCTGACGAAGGCTGGGGACTAAAGAAAGCTGCAGAGGGAGCCGCTGAGGTGCTGAATACCTATTCTTCAGATAGCTTTTTTATTTTACCTTCAAACTAAAACCTTGTTTTGTTCAGTTCAGTTTTCTGGCCTCACATTTTTATATAAGGTTTAAGTGTCCCACATCTGTCTTAATTTTAGTAAGTTATCTGCTTTCATTGGGCACCTCTGTGCTGATTGTAATGGGTCATGCAATTCATGGATGTCGCTGCAGTAATAAGTAATAAGACAATAAGTAAGTCACCTCATGGTTTCTTTTATTAAAGAGGCGGGTTTAGGTTGTGAAACAGCAGTTAGCGATCTATGGCCTGATCTTTAAAGAAGTTGTTCGATTTTGTCGAGTAGCCCACCTTCATTCATCCCCTTGCATTCCGAAACGGCGCTTATAGCCGATGTTAACTTCAAGTCTCCACTGGGCAGATAATGGTAGGGCACGGGGCATCACAGAGCCAGTGCAGATAAATTGCTATTTTTGCACCATTAACAAGGCTCAAAATAGATCTACACTTCATTTCTAGAATTCTGAGGGCTGACATTTTAAACAAGACCTTGAGAACTTTGAAAGTGCACAGGTAGTTTATTAAGGCACGATATATCAACTGAGGAGCACGAACGAAACTACAGCTGGTTAGTCATGTGAATACTCCCATTTGTTGTATCCAATCCAATCCAACTTTATTTATATAGCACATTTTAACAACTAAGACAGTTTCCAAAGTGCTTCACAAAAGGATAAAAAGAAGATGCCACATACTTAATTTAGCATCACTAGTGGTCATAAAAACCAAAGTAAAAGTAACTAAGAACATAAAACAATAAAACTAATAAGAATACAAATAAATAAATAAATGAGTGAAATTAAAAATACATAAATAGATAAATAAATAACTAAAATAACAAAAAAAAAATATTGTACTAAGGCTGAGAACTAGGGTAATAGAAAGAATGAGTGAAATTAAAAATAAATAAATAAAATAAAATAGTTAAAAAACTGAAAGGCATAAAAATACAGAGGACCACACAACTCACGACGTGTTAAAAGCCAGTGAATAAAAGTCGGTCTTCAGACGGGATTTAAAACACTCCACAGTGTGGGGCTGTTCGAATGTGGAGGGGCAAAGCATTCCAAAGTCGGGGGCCGACCACAGAGAAGGCCCTGTCTCCCCTGGATTTAAGTCTCGTCTTGGGCAGCACGAGCTGGAGCTGGCCCTCAGACCTCAGAGCGCGCGCCAGTGTGTACATATTGATGAGGTCTGTGAGGGGCCAGTCCATTCAACAAACAACAAAATCTTAAAATCGATTCTAAAATGCACTGGGAGCCAGTGCAGAGATGCTAAAATTGGGGTGATGTGTTCACGCTTTTTACTCCCAGTTAAAAGACGGGCTAAGCGGGAAAGTGCAAAGTGACTAACTCCAGTTAGACTGGACTTGGTGCAACAGGAGTTGACAAATCTTGCTAGGATGGCAGAATATGAGGACACTGAGTTGCCCTATCATACATGTCTGTTCATGCTCGTCAGGTGACTTAAATAATACCTAGCCTCAAGGCTCTATGATGAGTGTTATCTAGTAGAGCCTCAAGGTTCAGCTAAAAACCCCGTGTTTCAGAATGCTAGGGGCAAATGAAGGTGGGCTACTTGACAAAAGTTCATACTCGTTATCATGTTTCAGTACACTCCAGATCCATTTCACACCGAACTACTTTAAGTGCAAAGTTTAAGTCCGAAAAAGAGGTGTGTGGGTGTGAGAGCGCGCGTGTGTGTGTGAGACCAAGCTCAGCGTGGCTGTGATGAGTCTGTTTCCATTTAGCCCTGAGGCTTTCCCACACGCGACACTGCACAGCCAGCCCAGAACTCCACGTTCCTGTGCAGGGCGTGGGGCTCTGCTGCTGTCCCCACACACACACACACACACACACATACACACCCATACCCATACACACACACCCATACCCATACACACCCATACCCATACCCACACACACACATACACACCCATACCTATACACACACATACACACCCATACCCATACCCATACACACACCCATACCCATACACATACACACACACACCCATACACACACAAACAGCGCTTTGATAGTCATATCCCTGTTGCCGTCAAGGTCAGTGGTAGTATTAAGAGATACTGATGTCATTATTCTGTCCCATAACACCACCACTAACTTCTTTTGCACCAGATCTAAGATCCGCTCCTCTTTGGAACTGTGACATAAAAGTCAGTTCTTTTCTTCTAGCTAGTTAACACACCAGAGGCTAAATCAGGATGTACATTATATTGAGAGGGAGGGGCAGCTTTTCTTCTAGACTGTAAATTTACATTTGATGAATGGTAGGTGTGCTTCAGTGAAATTTCATTACATTTTCTAGGTAAGTGACTGTAGTGTTAAGTGTTCTAATACTACATTCTAGAGGCAGCAACTGGCCTAATGTCTTCCTAGTCAGAAATAATGATCTCACCACATATTGTAAACCAGCATGATGTATTCAAGCAACAATCTACACAAGAAAAATAATCTGTGTGAGTAAATAGGCCATTCACAGTATGGACATTTGATGATTTACAATATATGAATATCTATTTCAAAGAACCCTCCTGCTGTTTGTGTGTCCAGAATAGTATTACAGTTAAGGGAAAGTATGTTGGCAGTGTTCACTCTAACTATTGCTTATTATGTTCCTATATAATTAGGGGCCCCTCCCCCCAGTCTTTTGTATTCCTATGGGGAGGGGTTTAGTCTTAATTAAGAGTGGTCAGACCCCTCCCTTTCCTTTAAACCCATTATTTACTGCAGTGGAATTATTTGTGCATTTGACATTCTGTGAACTTTATCTGCATCATAAATTTACTGAAGAACTGCAGATGACTGGATTGTAGAGACAAACATTCACACACAAACACACACACACGCACACACTCTCTGTACAGTATCCCGTAATATTACTCTCCCACACACCCACGCTTGTACAGACCACGGCTCCACTTCCCTGCATGCCACAGTCCCTTAATACAACCTGTTCTCTTTACCAGAGGAAGCTGCACCATGGGAAAGAAGCGCCCAGTAAATAGCTTAATATAGTTTGCCATAATTTGCTGATGGAACAAGTGACAACTGCCTTGCTTTAGAACTTCTGGCAGGATTCGGGAATGATTTTTCCTGATTGTAGCAGTTCATAAAAAGCAGGCAGGTCTAGACTGTGGCTGAAGATGACCATAGCGACCTGTGCTGTACTCCCCACTGCCTGGCGCTTTGGCTTATTTTTTTATATGCAGACGTCCGTTATGCATTTGCTGTATATACAAAACCTCAAGAGTCCAAATGGTCACTTCTATAGGAGTAGGAAAAAATGTTTAAGTGTGAAAGTATTTTATCGAAATGTTCACACAGTGTTTAAAGTAGATGTGTTTTAAAAAAACAGCGCGGTAGCAGGTTTTGAAGGGAAACAACACTGAATTACTGGAGCACTTTTGGTCAGTTGAATGAAGCAGGCTTTTTGAAAGGATGTGAAAGGCTCATTAGGACTTAGCACGTTTGTTTCATTCGTTTGTCTTGTAGAATTAATAGCACCGTCCCTTGAGGGCTTGTTTGAGACACACTGCAGTAGATCAACAGAAGCATGCCACAACGTAGTTTATAACAGGAAGTGCTCGATGAAAGTGGGCTTTTCTCACAATAGCGCCTTTGTGTTTGGTTGTGTAAATGGTAGCCAGGCAGAGGTGGAAGACAAGTTACAGGGTGAGTGGGGAGTGACTTTGGGAGGCAGTGTGGATTATAAGTGGTGGTGGGGTGGGGGTGGTGGTGGTATTGGTTTAGGGAGGGGCGGGGGTTGAATACTCTGGGATTAGTGGAGTTTTGGCTAGCTTTCACAAGAATTCCTGCTGCACAAACTCTTATTCCCCCCAAAGGTGAATTCCAAACGTGCCAGACGTGGCCAGCTACACTTCAGAGGGAGAGCTGAGGTGTGTGTGAGGGAGAGAGAGAGAGATAGGGAGGAACGCTTTGTTCGGAACACTGCATGTGAATAAGTGAAAGCCACCTCCTGGTTGGGCTAAGAATAACTCCTATTTTCCTTTCCTGGTGATATTGTGCTGGGTTTAATCAGCCATGATGACCTTGTTCTTTTGTATTTTGGCTCTGTAGTTACAATACAGACACACAGTGATTAGCAGGCAGCGTTTACATCAGCGCACCCCCCTCATTCTCCCTCTTAACCCTCATTCTATACTGAAGGCTTTGTTGTCGTAAACCTTGCCCTGCTCTACTGAGTGTGCACTTCACTCCGGGCTCTAAATACACGAGGGTCAGTGCCTTTTGCTCTTTGGAGATATTCTGAAGAACAACATTTTTTCTCACATAAAGACATGGGCTGACGAATTGCCCAAGGCCTAACAGATTGTACTAATGAATGTTTATTTATGTGGAATTGTTTTGCCTTTTTGATTGTAATTTTTGGTTTGTATGTGACCTAATGCTTAACACTTGGATCTCCTTTCCCTTTGCAGCCTGGTCTGATGAATCAGATGATTTCTGCAGCAGAAGAGAGACCCTGGCTCTGGGTGATCTACGTCCTGACTGTGGCCTTGCCGCTGGTCCTCATCATTGTCTTCTGTTGCACTGGAAAGGTGTGTGTGTGTGTGTATTCGAACATTCACTTTTTAAAACAATTAAGGCTGACACTGACGATTATACTGTAATCAAGGGTTCTGATTGCTGCCACTGGTTATGGGTTATGTGATCATTTTCATGTTTTAATTGTATTATGTATCCCTCCACAAGTAGCCCGTCAGTTTCATAAAAGAAATTTATAGAATTTTTTTAGTGATTTGGTGACACTGCAGGATGGAACAAGCAACAACATGGAAGCTGCTATCAGTTATCACATTATCCCTTACACATTGATTTAGTAAGCAAAGAACATTTAATAAAAACCCTCCACAATGCTTAACTGAAATAAGGAGTCCTCTGGGTGGGAGGATCTTTATATATAAATATACATGCATATGTACAGTTAGCCTCTCTTGGCACCGTAATAAGTGAACAAAAGTTCTATGTTTAAAGAAAGAGCTTAAATGTGTGAAAATTGTGTATTCAGGGTTATCATGAGAGGTAGTAACATAACACAAATTAAACTGATAAATACAAATGTGAGACATTTAAAATCAAAGTGAAGTTTTCAAATGTTCTGTGTGTTCTTGGGTGAAATGTCTGTTCCTGAGACTCTGCAAGAGTCATAGAAACCAGATGGACAATGCCGAGTATATCTTGTATGTATCTTAGGTGGGAGTTTATGCAAGATAAGCACTTTTCATCTATCTCACCTAAATCTTCTGCTACAATTTGCAGAAGAAGCCGGCCCCATCTGCCGCAGAGTACAAGAAGACAGATGAGCCACAGCCTGACGTGAAGGATGACGCCGAGGAAGAGAAGGATGAGGAAGAGGAGGGCAAGGCAGAAGAGACAGGTATCGGTGTGAAAGGTGTCCTGGTCCTTCATACTGTTCCCATCAATTCAAATACAGTGGAAAGGTTTTGAGATACTGTCCAACTACTTTGAATGAATGATTCAGCAAATAAGCTTGAGGTTTGGCTGTACTTGACTGATTCATCTGTTCGGAACTTTGAAGAATTGTTTGTTTGATGCTATGGGGTTTTTTAAATTATTATTTTTTAAAACAAGTTTTAAGCAATTACTGCTTCGTATAGGACTCAGTACATTTTGGATTCAATTCCACCTAACAAATAAGCAGTTGAGGCTGGTTTCCTAAATAACACTTTAGAGATTTCCACTAATAAACTGTAGTCCATCATCCACATAGTCTGTGCTTAATCCCTAAGTGAAAAATTGTCCCTCGGGTTTAGTCTGTACTTGACACATTTTTCCATATGCTCTATTCTGCATGTACATTTTTTTTATATCTGCATATATAGAACCATGCCACTAATAATTCAGTTCTGTTACCATTATGTGGGTCTGTCAGAAGGATTGTCATTTTGACTCCTGTTTTAATAGGTGGTTTCCTCAATTTTCTCATTTATTAATTCCACTACTAAAAAGATGTCACTAGTGTTCTCAGATCTGATCATGAAAACCTAGTTAGCCCCAAATTTGTATATTTATTTTTTGGAAGTGTCACTAAATAAACAATGTCTTGTCATCTTTAGAGGAGAAAAAGGATGGTTCAGATGACAGCCATGCAGAAGAGGAAGAGGAAGTAAAGAAAGAGGAGGAAGAGGAAGATAAATCGGATGAGGTAGGACTGATCTTGGCGTGTCATTTCCATATTCTTCCCTGCCTTCTAGTTTTTACCAGTGTATCAACCCTGTAATTAAAAAATCTCTTCCTCAGATGGGCCGTGGCTAAAAAGGCAGCTAAATTAAACATGAAAAGACACAAAAATAAAACAAACAATAATCCAAATGTTATATTGGACATTTCTTTCTACAGAATGTCATGGAAATTCTGCTTTTTGGTCAGAGAAAGTCATGGAAAAGTCAGGGAATCTTAAGTCTGAATTAGGATGGGAACCCTGAATGTAAAAAATAAATCCACTGAAACTCAGTTTGAGCAAATATGACTATACAGTAAATTGGGGAATGAGTGTTTGTTAACCCTCAGCACCAGAATACTGTGCTGTCACACTGCGGATTAAACGATCTCGTGCAGAAAAGATCCTTATTGGGGCTTCTTTGAGTTGACGATGGAGGCTTCAGACCTCACAGGAATCTTGGTTCATGATTGTACAATGAGTAGGGAAATCAAATTTGTAAAAATGTGAAATTTATCAGAAGTAGAAAAATGGCATTGATTTTTGTTGTCTAAATGTCAAAATATCACGTGTGGGTTTTAGGATGCAGCATAGAGGGGAACTGTAAACAATAACACTCCACCTTAAACAAACGTAATACCTAAAATGGTAGATTTTTAAAGAGTATTCTCGGGCGGTTGTTAACAATATAAAATTTTAAAAAAGGGATGAGACGCATCTCTTTTATATTACACACTGTTTTAATGCTTTAAAAACTACAAAAGGACAAGTAATGCAGGTGGGAATATACCCTCAGGGTTTGAAGGGTTGCGGGGAAAGAGCCTTTAACTCTTATTTCAGTCCAACAACCCGTGCAGGTGATTTCATAGTCAAAAAAATTTAATAGTTGGCTATGATGTCAAAGATAATACTCAGTATTCTTTCTCTCCTCTGCCCCTCCTTTGCAGAAACAAGATGATGAAGTTCTGAGAAGGTCCCCTAGAAGCAAAGTGAGGGCTAGAAAGGACTGATGAACTTTTTTTCTCTTCCTGGATGTGCTCCAACTGCAGCCCATCTCCTGTGTCCTGTATCCCACCCTGTCCCCTCCATCAGTGGGACCAGCTCATTTTCTTCTTCCCTTATTCTCTCCTCCTCACCCTCATTCCCTCCTTTCCAGGTCTTCTGCTCCATCCTCGCGAAAGAAACAGGCCGAGAGAAAACAAAACAGTCTGTGGCTCGGTTGTCCGATAACAAAGCGCAAATCATCGCTGGGGAAGTCGATGCTGAAGATGTTGACAGTGAATAGAGTAGAATTTTTTTATTATTTTTTTTGGCTTTACTAAAAAGGAAAGAAAAACTTTTATCATTCCTTAACTGTGCCGATGCTAATGTAAAAATCCCTCTCTACTTCTCCCAAACCCACCTGCCCACCTCCAGCCGGCATTTTACTGCTCTGGACAGTATTGGTAAATTGTCAACGTGGCAACACTACAGCCCTCTGCTTCTTGGTAGGATTCAAAGCAGACACTGATAATATCCCTATGAGAGTGAATAGGTGGGGGAATCAAGATATGCTTGACTTCCTGCTCTAGAAGAAACACATACAGTCAGCCAAGTAGTTTAAATTCTGCTTGATGCTTTACACACAGCTAGGTTTGAAAAAATTACTGTTTCTTGAGATCACCTTACCTTTGCATTCATTCCATAAGGGTCTTTTTGTTTTGTTTTGTTTGTAGAGGATTCTCGAGACACCTTTGCACCAAAATATGTGGGGAGTGGGTGTCTGCTGCACAAGCCCAGTTAAGTCCATTGAGAATGCCAGTTAGGCTTTAGTTTCTAGCGTGCTGCCTTATTTCGTAGGACACAGACAAAAGTTTGGCTGATTTTATTTTTTGTGAATGTACTGTGAGGTTTTTTTTGTTTGTTTTTGTTACTGTAACGAATAGATGGTTGATTTTTTGTTTGTTTGTTTGTTCCACCAGAATTTGTTTTACTAAATCATGGATTTTCATGTTTTATTGTTTGTTTTCTGGTCCTCAACTCGCATAGCAGTACAATGTTTATAGCGGAGGGACAAAAAACCCTAACGATCCGAGATGGGAAGTCTCGATGTTGGCGGATGAGAGAAAGACCGAGAGTGTTTCCATGCTGTTCACCAAGGATGAAGCAGCCGAGCTGCAGGACTTGCGTTCTTGCATGGGGCTGATCAACAAGTGTATTTCTGCTCAGCCTCTGCCGTCTTTCCATTGGTGTCCTGAGTCAATCGTCTGACGCTCCATTGGCGCATGACAACACTTCTCATCCATCTTCTGATGTAACATCCTGTTCCGGCAGCAGCAGCAGTAGCAGCATTTTGTAGGGGTACAAGCATGTAGTTCTCGAACACTTCCACATAGTTCAAGATGACTTTGGGAGCATTTTCAAAAATTGTTCGAGTTGTTTTCTGTCTTACTGTGGAGTCATTCAATGATAAAAATATTGCAGTAGTAGTTGCTCCTCAATCATTTCAACCGACCTGTTCTTTAAAACTTTTACCCCAGAGACATGAAGAAAAGGCACTAAGAGGCATGAAGCCCCAGTCTGGAGTGGACTAATGGACATCCTGCCCAATCACTCCAGCTAGCCTTAGTTACTAATTTTCCCTTTTGGTGCGGCAAACCTACCTCCACCGTCCACATACCATCCAAGACGGAGAGAGGAGGTGCTGTGACTTGAGCTCTGCCCCAAGTTTAAAAAGAGTTGGCACTTTCTAAAGTAACTGAGTCTAGCAATGTACAAATTCACACAAACATGTCAATACATGCTGCGCTGCTGCTGCTATGCTAACAGTTCACTTTGGCGTCTCACCATCATCTCTGTCCTTTTAATGTCCTTGCAGTTGCATCAGAGATTTGTTCCATTATTTTTCAGCTTTTCTTCACCATCTTCCATATGTTGTATTGGCAGTGAACGAACTGGAGTGATGCATACGTTAAAAAAAAAAGATGATTATCCTTGGTAGAGTAGTGAGAGTGAGAATATCAGTGTGATCGATGAATCTGTATATTTAACGGAGGGGTGTGGATTAGGGCTGGGAGGGAAGGGAACAAAAACCATCATGTTACTCACAAAACTAAAATAAATGGATTTGATGAAAGACGGATGTCTTTTTCAATCTGGGTGTTGTATACTGTTTTGTTGGGGGCGGGAAATTTGAATACCACGTTACGAGAGAGAACACTTGAGACAAGGGTCGAAGCCTGGGATAAGGTTGCATTCCTCACAGTTCAAAGTTTTATGATGTAGAAAGCCCAATGTATAATGTACAATTAAATTCTTCTCCACAGACTACAGGCAGTTAACAGTAGTGGAACATAATACAGTAGATACACATTTATTGAGATAAAAAGTGATATGAGTTGCAGTATAAAGAACTCTAGTGATCTACAGAAGCAGTCGATGGAGTATGGGGATTGCAATACATTCTAAAGCAATTTTATTTTCTTTGCATCTTTGGTGGCAAACAATATTTTTCTTTCAGATGTGTATGGAATGTGTATTGGTCTTAAGACTACTAGTTTGAGTTGGAGGTTCTTTGTTCAGAATCAGAAAACTATTCATTCCACAAGAAATTACTTATCTTATGACTGCCCAGAGAGAACAATATGATGTAAAAATGTATTTTCATAGAAAAACAAAATATAAATTCAATAGCTGCGAAAATACACACATACACACAAAATGCTCGGGTTTGTGGGAGAGGTGGATATCAAAAGTAAGAGAGAAATGCTAAAGAAAAGAAGGAATTTACTGCTAAGGAATTTACAAAAGACAGTAGTTTTGAGTTCTCTGTATTTTGGGTTTAGTTACCGTCCTTTCACCTCTTTTTAGTGTAGGTGATATAGTGTAATTAATCCTTCACCTTAAAATCTTTAATGTTGCAGGTTGAACTAAAATAATGTCATGAAGAAATACTATAAGGTAATTTTAGAACTAGGATCAGAAACAAGCATGCAGATGTGAACCTTAATGTCCGTTCATGCTGCGTGCAAGCAAAAACCAAAACGAAACATCTGTGACTGGTGAAGAAATTGTCCAACATTTTACTGCCCCTGACATGCTGGTTACCTAAAAGGACAGCTTCTGCGAGTGCAGACAGTCGTGACGAATGTGTGCAAGGATGTGGAGCACTTGTTGATGCTCCATCTGGACATGAGCATAACAGCTCATATTAATTTGAACCACAGTGACTGCACACACCAGTTTTAGATGTTTATCCATCCATCCTGTTCCTGGTGCCATAAACAGCCCTGAGGCTTGGTTTAGTTAAACAGCTCACTGAAGTACTGAAGATCTAGGTGATAATAGGGATGAACTGTTGTTCAACTATTCTCTGATGTCAGTCCAAAAACCTTTTCATTCAGACCCCTGCTGGCTCTGATTTACTAAAGGATTTAAAAATAGCTCAGTGGGTTGCAAACATTCTATTTTAGGGCCTGCACAAAATGAGCATATCTGAGTTGGATAACTCAATTTTATATAATCAGGGCCTCGGTCAGAGAGAATCAGCACACGGCCAGCAGAGATGTGGAGACCTCTTGCCCTTTTTCTCTAACCATCAGAGGTTCCCAGCAACCCTCGTTCAAGGGGCAAATACACTATACGCCTGGCCAAAACATCAACAGTGATTTTAATGACAGGTATTCTAATACTTAGATTTTAATATGGAATTCGTCCTCCTTTCCAACTACAACAGCTTTCACATTTTGAAGCTTTCAATTGGTATTCGGACTAAAAAAGGATTATGCATATTAAACACTCAGCTGGTGACCTGCTGGTTAGGGATTTGCCTCTGTGATCAAAAGGTTGTGGGTTTGAATCCCAGGACCCCCACTGGCACAACTTGAGCAAAGTACTGGCCCCACGCACTGCTTCACTTGGTGAATGGGTTAAAGGCACATACCTACCTACTTACTGCTGTTCACACTGTGTTGTGCTGTCTTTGCTGGACACTTTACTCATATGTTTTTTAGTTTGTCGATAAATATGAGATCAATCTTTAGTCTGATCACAACATGTCGAAGGTTGCATGCTATGTTCAAAAACTGTATATTAACCTGTCTCTAACAAACATATATGCAGTGGCGACACAGCGTTTCTCTACACAGCGTAGTGGAATGTGTGTGTTTTCCAAAGACTTTGATGCGTCACTCCAGTCTCCCTCTCTAATTGGCTACTTTGGCTGCTAATTAAGGAGAAACGGGCGGGGAGTAAGACGTGATGTCATTCCGTGACGCAAAGGTTCGAAAAAGGAGAGGAAAAAAAAAGAAAAAAAAAGGAAAAAAAAAAACTTGTTCCAAACAAGATGGCGCCGGAGAGCTGCCAGCGGACTGGACAACAATAGGAACGGCAGCAGACCAGTCGAGTTTCAACCTCTTCAGAACGGTGTCTTGGCTTTTCGGAGCCCCCCGAGGACCCGCCGCCGTGTCCCGCGGATTGAGCGACT
>JBBMFX010000030.1:14202536-14215640 GCA_037832545.1 Rhabdalestes septentrionalis | reverse complement strand
ACACACACACACACACACACACACACACACACACACACACACACACACACACACACACACACACACACACACATGGAATGACTTAAATTTGCTATCAGGGTTATCATCTCCTTGAATTATATCTCAGCTCTTTAATCAGTCTGAGAAAGCTTTTACTGGCCTGTGGGTTAATGGGATAGTTTAAGAAGAACCCCATCTACAGAGGGGGGTGGACTTTTTCCTCCTCAGCCTGTTTAATAACTCTACTAACCCTTTTCCTTCCTACTTAAACCTGCAAAATCAGTCTACTGAGCAAAGTCAGTTTTTGAGGCAGGTTTGAATGAAAACATGTATAAATATTTACCAATCCAGAAGTGTGGATTATTGGACATGGACTAAACCTGGTCTTTGACTAATTGGTTTTAGGCTATAGAATTATAAAAAATAAAGAATGATAAAGATCCTTGGAACTGAAGCTTTGCTAACTGCTTAATCATTTTCTCGACCAAGGGACACAATGTAGATGAGAAGATACATTTCAAACTCAACTCATATGTCTTTGTTGCTGACAAACAATGAGACTAAAAGTTGCCCATGCAGGTATCAGTGCTGGCTATCTGTGTTTGTGATAACAGCAGCAGGTCCAGGTAGTACGTCAGGGCTTGTAATGGACCAGGGTTTGGGTCAGGCTCTTGTTTCAGTTTTTGGGAGTTCCTCAGGGTTCTACTTTAGGCACAGCTCTGATCAATGCTGACAGGAGCCACAGACACAGCCTAACTTAATGTGTTTATTTAGACAAAGGGGGGAGAGGAGAAAAGGCAAAGATGCCTGAAGAGCTGGAGGCAGAGTGAGAGAAGAAGGATCATATTTCTTTAAGAGTGCATTGGTGTTTTTTTCAGCTCTCCTCCAGCTTCCTCAGGGCACACTTTTTTGCTAAAGGGGTGGAGTTTTTGGTGGCCCACGCTCTTCCCTCTTTTCGTGTGATTGGTCAGTGGAATACCCCCTTGAATCATCATCCCAGCCTCTAACTTCCATGCTTCCACACTTGTCCAAGGTTTGTAGAGTCTGGAAGCTGGAGCTGTGTGTGAGTGAGTAATGCTTTTGGATAGCACTGATTGAGAAGGAGCAGTTAGACCATGGCAAACTTTAACTGTTTAGGATTGTAGGCTGTGCTTGGTTTGTTGATTTCTTGGCTTAAGATTTCTTATGGCTGTTGTTTTTATATGTAATAGACTATATCAAAAGCTATACTGCAGATAATGTATGTTTAGATGAAGAACTGATAATGATGTGGAAAATCACATCATATTGATGTATTTGGAAAACATTGTACATGCATTTGAATGAACTTGGTATATGCATCATTTAAACACAATTTTTTTCTGTAATATTTTATGCTGTAATTAGCATTTCATACATTTTTATCCAGTCTAATTTTGCATGAATTTCAATACATTTAATTTTTCTTTTTGCTTGAGATTTAAAGAGCATCTTGAGATTTAAAGAGCTGCTGTGAGAGCAGATTCTGTTGATGATTGGCTTTGTGTTCATGTTTAGATATTAGAATGCTTATCTGAGAACCTGGTTGCTAGGTAGAAGCTCACACACAGCCATGCTTCAGTTTTGGCTTCTGGTCATTTTAAACATGTGGCCATTTTGTGAGGCCCAGTATCTAGACCATGCTCCCTCCATTATCCAGTATCATGTTTGGGAAGAGCAGCCAGCAGGGACAAGGGTGGGCCGCCTGTTGGATGACCTCCGTCAGAGCGGGGAGACTGGGTCACTGGA
Source organism: Rhabdalestes septentrionalis (assembly GCA_037832545.1). Taxonomy (NCBI): domain Eukaryota; kingdom Metazoa; phylum Chordata; class Actinopteri; order Characiformes; family Alestidae; genus Rhabdalestes; species Rhabdalestes septentrionalis. The sequence goes on along the minus strand of JBBMFX010000030.1, from coordinate 14,213,873 downwards.
GGACTTCCGGGTTGTGGAGCATGGTAGGGCCCTGCCATTTGCTGTGACCATGAGAGATGGGGTGGTGTCAACACTGGGCCGGCTGGACCGGGAGGAACTCTGTCGTGGTGCTGATTACTGTGAAATAGACTTTAATGTCCTGTATAGGAAGGGTGGAGCTGTGCACTTCCTCCGTGTCAAAGTGGAGGTGAAGGACCTGAATGATCACAGTCCTGTCTTCCCCAACCCAGTGCAGGAGGTGGAGATCTCAGAAACAGTTGGACTAAGGACACGGATTCCACTGGACCGTGCTATGGATCCAGATGCAGGTCCCAATGGGCTGCAGACCTACACCCTTTCTCCCAGTCAGCACTTTGCCCTGGATGTTCGTCCCTCTGGAGGTACCAAACAGGCAGAGTTAGTTGTTATTAAAGAACTGGACAGAGAGATCGAAGAGTCAATTGAACTTACATTAGAGGCCTGGGATAAAGGCAATCCACCCAGATCTGGAAGCACTAAAATCAAAATCCTAATACTAGACTCTAATGACAATAGCCCTGTGTTTGAGGAAAGTTCTGTGGTAGTGGAGCTTTCAGAGGACACACTGCAAGGCACTGTAGTTATCAACCTTCATGCTACTGACCCTGACCAGGGTGCTAATGGAGAGGTTGAGTATTCGCTCAGTAAGCATTCTCCATTAGATGTGCAAAGACTATTTAGTGTTAATCCTCAAACAGGAGCTGTGGTCTTAAAAGGCCCTCTGGACTTTGAAGAGAAGAGATCCTATGAGATAGATGTTCAAGCTAAGGATCGAGGGCACAATGCTGTACCAACTCATTGCAAGCTGCAAGTCAGACTTCAAGACATAAATGATAATGCACCTCGGATACATGTTACATGGACACCTCCGGACTCCCCTGTGGCAACTGTGTCAGAGGGAGCTTTGAACGAGACTTTTCTGGCTCTAGTGATGGTATCTGATGCAGATTCTGGGCCTAATGGGAATGTGCGAGCCCGTATTCAGGAAGGGTCAGGCCCCTTCCGTCTCAAGCCGATCCATGGAGACAACTACATGATTGTTACAAATGGAATTCTGGATCGGGAACGACAGATGGAGTACAATCTGACTCTTCTAGCACAGGATAATGGTGTGCCCTCTCTTTCTTGTGTCAGGCACCTAACTGTCCATGTATTAGATGAGAATGACAATGCACCAGTGTTTTCTAAGACTCATTACAAGGCTGTCTTCAATGAGAACAATGTACCGGGATTGCAAGTCTTGACTTTAGAGGCCCATGATATTGACTTGGATCTCAGTGGAAAGGTGTCATATTCAATTAGAGAGTCAAATGAACTGGGGACACCAACTGCATCCTTCTCCGTCCACTCAACCAGTGGGGCTGTCACTGTCCAGCAGTCATTGGATTATGAAGAATCACCCATATACTCATTCATTGTGGAGGCAGTAGATCATGGCTTCCCTCCAATGACCAGCAGTGCCATTGTGCTCATAGAGGTCCAGGATGTTAATGACAACTATCCCATCATCAATGAACCACTTCCCAAGAGAGGTATTGCAGCCATTAGTGTACCAGTTAATCCAGAAAAGGGAGATATTGTCACTGAACTTGCAAGAAAAGGTCACACAACCATGCATACACAGAGTAATCATTCTTCCCACCATAGACATGAAGGTTTTCTGGCCACAACCATTGTAGCCAGTGATCCTGACTCTGGTCTAAATGGAAAGCTTCAGTTTAGAATTATAGATGGGAACCCCACAGGACTGTTCTGGCTGGACAAAGACACAGGCCAGTTATATGTGAACACCACCAATGCCACTGAATTGATTGGCAAAGCTTTTAAAGTGGCCATTGCGGTATCAGACATGGGAACACCTGCGCTTGTCACACAAGCAACACTGGAGGTAACATTCATAAATGTCCGTGACCACCTTAAAAACTCTTCTCCTGGCCAACAGGCTCAGTTCAGTTTCACAATGCTTTTAGCTATCTGCCTTGGGGGAACCTGCTTGCTGTTACTCTTAACCATTGCTTTGGTTACTACCTTCTGTCGTCCAGAGAAACGAGACAACCATGCGTACAACTGTAGAGAAGCTGAGTCTACTTACACTAGTCATCCCCGCAGACCACAGAAGCACATTCGCAAAACCGATATACAACTGGTACCTGTCCTAAGGGGACGGAGAGATGACCCACCTGGACATGAGACCCAGCCGCTCTCATCTGGGGCACATCTGGATGAAAATGCACATCCTCAGGACCAGCTCAGTCTTTCGCCAACACTTGCTCGATTAACCCGTAGCCATGCTTATCCAGAGAACGATGCAATCCTTCCACTCACACAGAGCAGAACACTCAGGAAACCTGCAAAGATTGAGTTAGACTGCCCTCATAGCCCTACAAATTCCTACAGAACCCTTCGCAAGGGCCGGAACCCTTCCTCTTCTTCATCTTCATATTCACAGACCAGCACACTGAGACGCCACAAGCCTGAAGCTGTTGAATCTACTGACCCCTCAGAGACTGAGGCTCTTGGATCATTCACACAAACTACACTCCGGAGACAAAAGAACTCAGAAAAAAGCAGAAAGATAGAAGAACAAGACCACAGACAGATCCTGAGAAACCTGGTCCGGCTTTCCATGGCTGCCTTTGGGGAGAACTCGATTGAGCTTTCTTCGGCCTCACCTGAGGTTCAGGTAAGACAAATGTATCTAATCAGTGTGTAAGGGTAATCGTGTCTTGTTATGATGGTTTTGTTTCAGTTTATTGAATTTCGTGGCTATCAAAATTGAAATAAGTTCACAAGAGTCTAGGTTCTTGTGTTTTCCCACCGCTGCAGTATTACTGGTGGCTGGTCTATATCTATGGCAGCCTGAGGGGACAGCTGACAGATTATGTTGGAATTAAGGCACTGAAGTTATTCAGGCAGTCACAGCCTGTAACCCGAACCACTAATATGCCTCAGGAGAAATTTCTAACAGTCCTCAGTAATATCACATGACACTCGCTTATTGGATGACAGAAAAACAGATTCAGTCAAGGTCTGTCAGCAGTGGGGGAACATTTACTTCATCATAGTCTAGATATGTCTGCACAGTAAGATCGTATGTCTTTGATATGCTATACAAAGGATCTGGGCAGTTGATTTTTTTAAAAGCAACTCATCAAGTTCTTATTTCAAAAGACCGAAAGTGCTGCACTGGTCAAATTAGTGCATCCTCTGGACCTGGGTCCACCTATATGCATTTCATGCAGTTAGCAGAACAAAAGGGCCTTGCATGGGTCTGCGCCCTCACGTGAACACCAAGGCCAGACAGGAAGTGTATAAATTTTACCCCCTTCCCAGCCTCCCACATCCAATTTCCTCTCTCTCTCCACCCTCCTTCCCTCATCTAGTTGGCCCAGTTGGCAATTTGACTTAAGGAGACACTTGGAGACCCCAAAGAGGAAAGGGAGACGAAATGTCGCAGTGTTTCTGCCCCCTTGGCTGAGACTGTATTTCTAAGGTGCATCCTGGAAGGAAGCAGCCTGTAGAAGAATAGGCCCTGCGTAGTAATGGCTTCCTGGCTCCCCCTTGTTCGCCCATGCTCAACTCAGAACCTCTCTCTGCCCCTATCTACACCTCAAATTTCACAATAGTCCGGTGCTTCCTCTCTGTCCTCCATCTTGTGTTGTATCCGCTCCCACAACAAAGAGATGTAAATTTTCCTTAGGTTTTACCAGTATGGTCATATAGTGAGCATAGAAAAGTGGAGGGGTGCCATATATTAATGCAACTTACAAACAGTCTTACTGTTATAAAACTAGCGACCACATTTTCCACCATTTTTACAATTAGGAAAAGCTTTATTTGTATGTTTGTATTATATAATATTGTAAACTTTCTACGAAACAGTGTACAGATATTCCTGTTTAAAAGGCTCTAATCATTAGACTTTTATTAGATATTTCACCTGCATGCATTTTTACATCTATGACTGGTAGAAACTGTTGGATTTCCCTGTCATATAACATGATTTGTTTGTTGATTTACTTAGTGAAAAATAACAGAGAAAGTGCAAAAGTTCTTAATCACATTTTGTGTTTTAGTTTTTTAAAGATAGTAGCAAAATTTATTTGGGAATTATAAAATAACACAATTTTTTTTTCTTATTCCACAGCAGGTGTCTCAGCTGTTGTCTTTGCTGCATCAGGGCCAGCTTCAGCCTCGACCAAATTTCCGTGGCAACAAATATTCCCACCGAGCTGGCCGGTAAGACCCGTAGCTTTCTTGATTAGAAATACATTTCTAGTTTTGCAATGAAGGGCAAAACCAAATTGTTGCTGTCCATGGAGAACCATGCATCCTACTATTTTTCCGTAATTGTTTTTTGCATGATTTCAGCACGGGAGCTGCCCTATACCTTGTGTGGCACTTGAATGTTGACAGTAAATGAACCAATAGAAATATTCCAGATCCTTTTACAATAACTAACATTAAAATAAATTCGAATTTATCTTCCCCAGTAAAGTTCCGTTTTGGAGACAATTCTTGTTTTTTTGGATTATATGTAAATTAACCACTATTGGAAAGAAAGCTTTTATAATTACAGTAAAATGTAATAAAGCTGACTGAGATTCATATGAAATCTGAGTTCCAGGTGAAGAGGGCTAGTAAACAGGAGGAGCCAGTCATCAAGTTCCAGAAAATAGTGTCTCATTGCCCTCAGTGGGCACCATGGCACCGGTGAAATAAGGGCAAGGCATGCTAGAGCAGGACCCAGTGTCTATCTTGCTCACCTGACTAATACAGCAGTGTCAGTTAAAGATACAGTCACCTCCGCTATTTACTCTTCAGACTTTGTGGTTTTATCTGCCTCCATTCCAGTGGGTTCACATCAATGTTATCTCTGCTGATCTCAAATAAATGCTATTCTAAAAGTATCCTTGACTCATTGCCTAGACTTGACTAGACCAAAGATCACACCATCAAAGGTCCCATACTGTTCCTCTCGGTCTTTGACAAAAACAAAAACATCATAATGCTTTAGCCGACCCAGACATTTTGCTCCAGCCGACCAAGACGGTTTAGAGAAGAACCTTTTCTATTCCAGCTTGACTGTGTCCCAGTGTACAAAACAAGCTCCGTAAAGACATGGCTGGCTAAGTTCTTTGTTAAAGAACTTGACTGGCCCGCACAGAGCCCTAACCTCAACCCCATCCAACACCTTTTGAGATGAACTGGAACAGAGATTGTGAGCCAGGACTTCTGACCTAACATCAGTGTCTGACCTCATAAATGCTCTATAGTTTGCCACACAAACTGTCCAAATTTATTGAAAGCATTCCATGAAGCTGTTACAACTTTAAGGGGGGACCAACTCCATTTTATTTGAATGCAATGTTCTTAAAGTCCCTGTCGGTGTAATGGTCAGGCATCCCGATACTTTTGTCCATACTTTCTTTATTTTCTGCACAAATATATTCAGTCTTAGCATGCACCACTAAGCAGACAGCTAACAGATGTTGACAGCCCCTCCTGTGCTGCTGTTTCAAACACAAATACACTTTTACTTTGGTCAAAACTTGACTGAGCTGCTCATGAATTAAAGCTCTCTCTGGAGATCCCAGTACATTTTCCACACAGTTCAGTTTGAGAAGCCATGTGTTCACTAATTCCATAATTTATACCTTAAAAGTTCTCTTTTGTTGTGCTCAAGGTCAGGCACGCAGGATGCTGATTGGCTGAGTACCAAGGACAGTGGACATGGAGAAAGTGAGCCAGGAGACGTGGACTGGGAGGTGGGCAGGGACTCTCCGGTCGACCATTTACTCGAAGAGGGCCTCAACAACCCTGGTGAGAGACTTTAACTGTTTAAAGCTGTAATAGCTAGCAACATTGCCAGCTTCAGGACAGGCTTATCAGTATATAGTGATTAACCTAAGGGATAAGTCATTGATATCCAAAGAAACTATTTAAAGTATGTTTTGGGGAAAATCTCACTTCCCACTTACTACCCACACCAGATGATCAGCCAAGACATGTTTAGTGTGCAGTTTGTTTTGGTTTAGTACTGGAGCTACAAAGCTAATGTTGATAATCACAAGAGTGGAAGGTCACCAGATCTTTTCTATGTATACATTTTCAAAACTTCCAGCTCTTTACTGCAGTGATGCAGCCTTGTCACAATATGACTCACTGCGAGCTATTAAACTGAAAGGAACTTTCCCATGTAGCCAAATGCGGTAGACAGCCCTTTAGACAACAGGATCATTGTGAATACCACCTGTGACCTTGTCCAAAATGGCTGTCTTCTTTGTTATATATTTCCTAATGAGTCCTTGTGCATCCTTAACCACATCAGCAGGTCTGATCATCCTGCTTGCAGTTTGAAAAGGGTGAGAGGTATGAAAACAATTTGGGTGAACATTAACTGTTGGGTGTTGTGCAAGTTACTTCAAAACTGTAATGTATTATTTATTACTTGTTACTGTCACTTCAAAGTAATTCGTTACATTATAATATTACTGTATTTAAAATGTAAGGCATTACACTACTATTGCATTACTTTTAAGTTACTCTCGCCACTATAACTAGAAATATGGATTTGGCGTGTAAATACAGCTCATGGAGCTCAATTAGCTCATATCACATCCAGTGGAAGGTGACAGGACTATCCGCCGTTAGATCAGTTGCAGGTTCACTCGTCTCTAGGGTTGCCAGATTTGTGATTGTGAAGAAGAGGACGAGCTGGGACTTTCTTTACCAGCTGGGCCGGGGTTAGGTGTTTATTGCGCGTCTCGGGCCGACGGCCGTTCTGGACTTTTAGGTTCTGAGAGATGCCTGTAATGTGACGAATTTTCAGGAGGCTCAAAATCCCGAAGGATTCTAAAATTCCAGCCGGATGTGGGATCCAGGTCTCAGAAACAGGACATGTCCGGGAAAAAGAGGACGTCCCCCTACTCTTCTCTCTGTCTGACTACAAGAAGTGAAACAATTTGCACCTACGTTTCTCCTCTGCTGATCTTGCTGTGATTTTGGCGAATTTATGTATAAACCGAACTTCCTTCTGGTTTAAATGTATTGTAATGTGCGTTACTGACATTTGGAGCGAGTAAAATATTACCAGTTTCTGTTCTGTATTGCCTTACATTTCCGTGTTACAGCAAAAAGCAATGCAGTACAGTATTTAGTTACTTTTGTAACGTGTTACTCCCAACACTGGTTAATAGCCACATAGGGCTCAAAGCTCCAGGGCTAAACCAAAGAAGAAGAATCTGGGCAACAAGCCTGCCTCGGCTGGTAAGTTGGAGTAAGTGGAAAATGGTGTAAATTACATTTTTCACCAAAAAAAATAAAATAATAATTAACGGGTCCTGCATTCCAAATGAGGCCAAATGAGTTCATGACAACTGTATCCATAGCATAACATTTAACTAATGTACGAATCTAACATTAGGAGGGGAATTAAAAATGTTTGACTTTAAACGTGCAACATTGTTCCTCAGGAGCAGTCTGTTGGATGTTCTGGCCTGCACAGTTCTTCTTGTTTTAACATGTCTGTCTGAACTAACTGAACTCACAAATGATCAAGTCTGACATGAGCTGGATCAGGTGTGCTGGAACTGGAATAGAGTGCAGAGATCTTCCTGGACTGGGATCAAAAGCAGCCAGCATGCAGGCTCGGATTTTGAGGCCAGTTATTTCAGAATTCTATGTCAAATTCAACCCTGTAATTTAAAGACCTGCCAATGTCAATTCAAAGCAGGTCCACTCCTAAAATCCTAACAATGATGAAAACTGAGAGTTTCTCATTCAGCTCATTCTAATTTCCACACTGAACATCTAGATGCAATTCCATGAAGCAAAACACTGTCATCGTCCTATAATCATGTGGAGGAATGTCATTGGGGATTGCATTACATGCAAAATTCATAATGAACTCTAAAGTATTTTGTTGACAGTAAATGTTAACAAACAACCAGAGCAGGAAACAGTGATTCAGTGGCTTTATCTTAAGTTTCTGGAAACACTGCTTGGCCTTTTCCTGTTGTTTAGCATGCCCATTGTTTTGGGTCAGGACTAAAATGACAAATATTGCTGCAACATATTATTACTTATACTTATATACTTATACTTATATTGCCTTCGCAAAATATAACTTTCCGAAAACTATTCCTTCAGAAAACAACTAGTCTGATTTATATCTGACAAATGAATTTGGCGTAACATGAATACACACCTACAAACTGAACATGTTTGATTAATGCTGTTACTTTTGTCCCTACTTTATGTTGATAATTATTTAGAGATTATCTACAGATGATTTTATTGTCAAATTAGTGAAAGTTGGTGTTGGATTAGCTTTAATGAATTGGATGAATGAATGTCTGGTTAGTACTAAACACAATCCACCAAGTAGTTTGCAGACAGTGGGCTACAGTTGCCATGCAAAGACCATTCCATGAAATGTAAGAATGATGCGATTTTCTTCCTTCCAGCCACTTTTACTCCTACTATGATGACTTCATGCCAAAAGTTACCAATTTCACAAAAATAAGAAACCGTTGAATACATTCAGTAAGCATGCATTAATGCAACTGCAGGATATGTTCCTGGTTTTCTTCACGTAATTGCTTAGTGTATATACCACATGTAGTTATTAAAATGTTAATGAAGATTTGCTAAGGTATATATGTTTTGTCGGAACATGTTCAGTATGTTTACATTAGTGTAACTTATGTCAGTTGTGTTTAGAGCAAACATACAATTTGTACTTCTTCATGAACTTTTTTATAACTCTGCTCTATTAATCCCTTCTGCAGATGGTGGATATACCAATACATTCCTTGCATGTGTATTTTATATATATAAAGTCGTAGGTGCACTGTTGGTTTTCGCCCCCACACTGTCTAATGTATGAAGGATCTGTAAACGTCAGTATGGGGTTCCTTCCATGTATTGTTCAGCATTTCATCACATTCTGACTTTACAGCCCTTGCTTTGTTCTTTCAAACCAAAGACTCTCGTCTTGTTTTCTCCTCTTTTTTCCGCTCGCTAGTCTTGGGGCACCTTCGGGTCAAAATGGGAAGGGGGGCTGAGCGTGATTGGAGCCCTTTTGAAAGCTGTGATGTGCTTAAAGGAGCTGTGATCTCAGAAAGGTGTGAGCGAGTGATGTGTGTGTGTAAGAGTTGAGTCAGCCTTCCTCTAGGGTAAAATCTGTTAGCAGATCTGTTACTCATGCTGATGCACTGTGGTGGTCAGATGTGCTGATCTTTCAGAAGAGAGAGTATTTATTGTACAGGTGGTTTCCTGTGTCCCGCAGGCATCTTTATTCAGCCTCCATTTAGTTCTCATTGCTTTTACTGAGCATATCATGTCATATGAGCTTTTAGGTGATAATACCAGTGTGTAACTTCCCTTCACTTCAACAAGCACACAGGCATGCATGCACATACACACACATACACACACACACACACGCATACACACGCATACACACGCATACACATGCATGGATACATGCAATTAGATAGAAATGTGTAGATAGAAGTGTGTAGTATAGTGTGTGCAATAACAATGTCAAATATGCATATACATTATAGAAGAAGTGAACAATAGTCATTTTAAAACTTAAAACTTTCGCAAAGCCGGTATTAATATGGTCAGTATGTGTTATTTAAGTATTTCTATGTGACAAATTTCTAAATCCCAATAACCACAACATTTTTTTTACCCTTTCAGTATAATACATTGAACAAAAAATAAGTCACAAAAACACGTACATGTACACACACACACACACACGCCTCTGTCCTAAGGCTATGCTCGTAATTGCTCCTGTTATGCACTCATACACAATGGCATGGTGAGCTGAAGAGCCCTGTATCTGTGAGTCTGTACTGAAAGTGTGTATGTGTGCACTTGTATTTATCTCCAGATGGGACTAAGTATTGTAAAAAGTGATGGAAATGAAAGAAAACATGAGTGTCATGGTGACATTCAGCTACTCTCTTTAGGATAAAAGTGCTTGAAAGAAAAGCGTCAATTAGAGACATTAAGAGGCCAAAATTGATCTTTTTGTTGAGGCAACAAATTTGCCACATTTTTCCACTGGTCATTTGACATTTATAGCATCCAGATGTTGCTTCTTTAGTTTAGAACTGGCAATCATGGCTACGATCACTAGAACCCAAAAAGGCCAAATCCGTTCAAAACACATTAAAGATACCTCTCTGCTGAAACTGCGTCTATCCTAAGGCTGGTAATTAAAAAGCAGTTGAAAAATTAGACACCCAACCACATCAGAAAGTTCAATTTGCCTCGAAGAGCCGACTGTGAGTTGAGCAGGTTGAGAGAAATTTTGATGTCTTTTTTACACTTCAATTGTTTGTTCACAACATTAGTCTTCTGTTCTGAACTAAAGAAGCAAAGTCAGACTCTAAACATGTCTTCGCTAGTCAACCACAACTACACTGACTTAGTGTGTGTCAATTAGAATATTTCCCAAACTATTCCTTGTACTCTGGATTAAATACCAACACAGAGAGACATGGAAACTTCCCTTGAGTACAGAAATACAAACTTGTGTGTGTTTGAGTTACTCAGTGTGTCTCTCTCTTCAGGACATTGCTTTGAACACAGTGAGCCCATGGTGTCCATGTCTCCCCTGGAGATGTTTTCTCCTCATTTCTTTCAGTATTGTGTTCCCCTCTTGGCTCTCAGAGTCACGCGGCTGACCACACACTACCCCGTCAGCAATACACACCACGACACCAGAGTGTATTAAGCCCCCCCACCCCACCCCCACTACTGCCTGTTACTCAATACATTCATCCAGTCACTGCAGTCAGAGTTCATCAGTGAGTTAACAAGAAAGACGTTTAATGTGCAATCTTTTGTTTGAATTTTGGACGTTAATGGGTCTACCTACACCAGTTGATGTTCTGACACATCTTCACATCTCGCTGTTTTGTCATAGATTTTTACATTTAAACTTTTTAAAAACGATTTTATTAGTCTGTAGTGTTTGGTTGATGTGTTCTGTTGGTAAGTTATCTTTGGGAGTTGACTGGGATCAAGTGTTGAACAGGCTCTCCTGCAGCAGAAGTCTTCCACTTTGGCGACTGTGTGGTTGTGGTCAGACTTTGTAGGTGATCTAAGAGCCGGCTCTGCTTCCAATTAGAGACGGAGAGAGAGACAGAGAGAGAGAGAGAGAGAGAGACAGAGAGAGAGAGAGAGAGGGAGAGAGAGAGAGAGATTCTTTTTTTTCGATTTTATAGAAAAACCTTTAATCAGTTAACCATCAACGGTAAACAGCACAATCAAAACAAAAAAGGAATAAAAAACAAA
>JBBMFX010000030.1:14171011-14196270 GCA_037832545.1 Rhabdalestes septentrionalis | reverse complement strand
CACACACACACACACACACACACACACACACACACACACACACACACACACACACACACACACACACACATATAAACACTTACAGCACAACACAAATCACTCCCGCAGTAAAACCCAGCTCCTGTATGCTGACTGAGCTGCTGTCAGTCTAAAAGTCCTCACAGTCTCAAACAAGCCTGAGATTTTGCTTTTCATTTTACACAGAAGGAATGAGAATCAAAATCACTTTCCTCCAAATGACAGGGCATCCAGGGTCAGAGTTTGCCAGTCCAGGCAGACATGAATGGACCCAGACAGACTCTAACCACAAAGAGTTTAAAGCTGTGTGTGTATTCGATTAAAGCAAAGGAAGAAGCAGTTCAAAGACTCAATAAGGTCCTGCCAAGAATAGACCTCACCTCATTTTAAGCATCAGTTGCTACCTCTACTTATTTGCATTCAAATATGTACACTTCAGTATGGAGCTGTTCCCCATTTGTTCTGTAGAGCGTGTATGAGCTCAGGCACTGATCGCAGTCTCCATTCCAGTTCATCCCAAAGCTGTTGGATGGGGTTGATGTCAGGCCTCTGTGTGGGCCAGTCAAATTCTTCCACACAGAAATCATCCAGCCATGTCTTTATGAAGATCACTTTGTGCACTGGGACACAGTCATGATGGAATGGAACAAGTTCTTCCCCAGACTGTGTCCACAAAGTTTGAAGCATGTCTTGTCCAAAATGTCTTGTCCAAAATGTCTTTGTCTGCTTAAGCGTTAAGATTGCCCTTCACTGGAAGTAAGTGGCCTAGCCCAAACCCTTAAAACAGTTATGTCCCAATACTTTTGTCCATATAGAATACGTGTTATAAGTAGTGTTGTTTTCGTCAACAAACATTTTTTTAAGTAATGTGTTATGGATTTATTATATAACAACAACAAACCCACCACCCCCCGCCGCGGACGATGCCATTGTCCATCGCGATGTTTCACATTAGACATCGTACGATGTCAAAAATGGTCAACATCGCCCAACCCTATTAATATGTGTCACCATTCATCGTCATGAAATGTCATATTACTGTCCTATTACAATTACTCACCATGACTGATACTATAAATACTATAAATCTGATTTCATGCCAGTGTATATATAAGGTCTAATATAAGGTCAAGATATTAGACATAAAAGTTTTGATAATTATCTGTAAAAGTAACGAGACACATGAACTTTTAACCTCACCTTTATTTGATCTAATTCTAACCCTGGCCTTAATCTTAACCCTGACCTGAATCCAAAACCTAATCTTACCTTAAACTTCAGTCCAAATTCAAAGTATATATAAAAGACATTGTTTTATGCATGGTTTTGCTAGATTTCGACATGGACAGTGTGTTTAATAGTGTATCGGTGTGAATTTGCGTAATTCCGTGCTGTTCACGTTCTGCACTAGTTTGTCATTGAAAGAAAAAATGGCTCTTGCTTTGGAATGCCTGTGTTGACATTCAAAGCATGCTCTTGCTCTAAAATATAGTGTGTTCTCATCACTCCCTTATAATGTAATGAATATTTGCAGGCTCTTTGTAGTGTAATTTCAAGCCTCTTTGTACTAATCCCAAAAGGGAGTGTCTGCAGCTCCTTTTCATTTGAACAGTAAACATAGCCCAAATCCAATGCCAAAGCAAGTGTGTGTAGCAATGGAGTTTTACATATGTTGGCTTTGTAAATATGTAATGAAAGTGAGGCAGACTCGTAAACAGCTGCTAGAGATATTTATGTGCGGGTTTGAAAGCAGAAATGGAGACGTAATTATAACTTGGCTGAATATGGAGTATTTTATAATGCCAGTCGGCCCATAAGTTAGCATAGGAAGCTGTTGATTGCTGCAGAATTCACCACGGTGGGTAGTTAAGGTTTTACGTGAGGCGTCTGTGAGGGGTTATTGCTGTCACCAACAGAATGTGCATAACAGAGCTTGGCTGAAATTGCTTTGGTTGCAAACACGTGTTTGTTTGTTTGTTGGAAGAATACAGAATTTTCAGTACTTTGAAAGTGGGAATTATTCTGAATCTGACAGATACTTAAGAAATGGTGCGCCATATTCAACCTTATAGGTCAGGGATTTTCAGATCTACACCTCCATTTTCTTAGCACAGCAGTGACCCTGGCATGATAATATCAATGTCAATAGTCTGTGTGGAGCCGATGTAAGAAAATCGGACTCAAGTTTTAAAATCATCAAATTAAAACAGGCCTTTCTCTTCAATCTCATAATCATTGTTTCAGCTGTAGTTTGAGGTTTAGAGCGAAATGAGCACTGTTGGGTTATTAATGAACTGCACTGCAATTTGAAGGTTTGCTGAACTTCTCAGCATGCTAAGGTCCAAGACACTGACTTTAAGCTGTGGGTTGTGTGTTGGAGAGCTGTTGTCTGGATCACTGTGTTATTGGTTTGATTGCTATTATTGATTTCAGGTCTGTTTTATTAGAATGGATCTTATTTTGGAGCTCCACTCTTCTTCACTGACTAGAGTTCAGCCTGTTGTGTTCCAGGAAGGGGCTTTGAATGCATAAATGAGCCCCCGATGAAGTGTTTACCCAAAACAGAGCTGGCCCTCGCTGACCCCAAGCTCCAAAACTCCAGTGTTTCTGCTGAGGGTCTCTGCCGTGTGGCTGCACTTACCCAAACAGCAATTAGGCAACTGGAGCCTGTTAGATCCCATCAGCCAAGAGAAACTGGATACCAGCTGTGGGATTTTTGTCATTTATTAAGAAGCAATGAAGAGGTCAAATCACTACAAATCATTAGATGGGCTTTTGCTGAGAGTCCATGTAGAAACTTTCGTTTTTCTTCTGCTTTGCTTCACTTTTCTTTTCATTTTTGTTATGCTTTTCCTCTTGCCTTCTCTTCTTTTCTCATCTTGTCTCTTCATTTCTCTTCTTTCTGTCAATTTTGATTGTGTACATGTAGCTTAGTAGGCAATGCTATTCCTTGTCCCCAAAATTGTATGCATTACTTAATGAAAGATACAAAAAATATCAAACAGTAGTCTCATACGAAATGGGATCATAAGACCTCAGAATTCACCAGATTTCACCTGTGGTTTAGTTTGATCTCTGATGGCTCTAGGTTTTCTTTACTCTGTCAGGTATCATCAATCATAACTGTCAAAAGGTCGAGTCATGTGGAATGCAGCAAAAAGCTACAGCTTGTGTTTCCCCTGAGTCTCAGTGACTGCCAGACAGAAGGCTTAGGTTGTGATTAAGCCATGTGGGGAGCATCTTGCAAAAAAATTTGTTGAGATGAGAAATGAAGGAGCAGATCTTCAGAAAAGAGTTTGCTGACCCAGGTGCTTCTTTTACCGGCACCATATTCTTCTCATTAGATGGTAGTCTGGGTGTGTTACTGCTTCATGTATATGCTTTCAGTGTACATTTTTGAGTTGGGGTGGTTTTAAGAAACATCTTCCCCAAAAAGGAATTGATGTGCACATGCTGAAAAACTGCACGTCTAGCAGATGTCTTACAGTACCCAAAATCAGAAAGAGCATGGTGAGACAGTTTTGGAATTACTGGTGTATATCACAATAATTAATGAAATTAATGAAACTCAAGAGACGAAATAGACCTACTGTAGTTGAAACAAACTTTCAGAAAATGTCAGATGTGCCTTCCAAAAATGAGTGGAAGGTGTTCTAGCGGCAAAGGTGGGATCAACCCCACATTAAAGTCTGTGTATCTGAATGCAATGTCTTCCCTGTTGGTGTAATGTTCAGGTGTCTAAATATGTGGTATACACATATCCTTTAATGTTCTCTGTGGTTCTGCAGGCCGCGGCAGCGACTCGGAGTGTGACGTTCCATACAGGAAGCTGCCAGACATGCGGCGGGATGATATGCTGGCGCGGCGGACCTCTTGCAGCGAGCCGCGAGCCGCAGTGCCTTTCAACCAGTACCTGCCCAACAAGAGCAATCAGACGTCCTACATGCCCACACCACTGCGGCGACAGCGCACCGAACGCGAGGACAGCCGCAAGAGCTGGAGCAATGCCACTTCACCTATAGGAGGAGAGAGACCTTTCAGGTGAACTCCTTCTTTATCTCGATCTCCCTGCAGTATAGGGAAGCTTTCTGTTATAAACTTTGCCCTGATTTCATTATTCTTACAAGCTCTCAAGTCTAAAAGACAATGAGGTGTTGGTCAGGACAGATGAGTGCTGTGCTGGCGCCCTGGTCATTCAAACCTTAAAAGTCTAAAGTTAAATGAAATGCATGTGTGAAGAACATTTTAAATGTAGACAGAGCCATCGCATAATATAAAGTTTCTTTACCATTTTGATGCTTCTGCCAACAATCTTTGGCAGATGGTATGTCATGTTATGTCATATGGAGGTTCTTTGCACTCACATATCTGCTTTTCAAAAATGGTTCTTCAAAAATCCTGCTCTTCTTTGGCAGCACACATAGAGCTTTTCCATTGAAAATGTGAGGGTGCTGCTGCCAGAGCCTGTGATTGAAATGTTCCCGCTAGTACTGTTTCTCTATTGAAGTCTGCCATGACAAAATCTTTGACAACACAGCAAGAAAATTCTCACCACCCGCATCATACCCCCATTCCCCATCACATTGCCCTCATGCCAATTCTGTTGGCCCTCTTGGAAAACATCACTTTTTCACGCCTTCCAGTCTGGCAGCCTTCTTGTGCTGAGACTGAATCAGTCCGAGTTCAGTCCAAGCACCAGCTCTCTTTGCAGTGTGGAAGTGTAGTCCTGGTCCACAAGAGGCACCAGCATGGCTCCAGCACCAGACCGGCTTTGGTGGAAAAATCCTAGCCAAAGGCTGCCACATTTTTTACAACTACATCTAGACTATTCTGCTGCTGCTCCTGATTTCCTCCACCCCTTCTACTAAATGAATGGAGATAACAAGCAGATGCTTGTAGTGAAGGAAACTGTAGATTAAAGAGAACAATTAGATCTTTCATTTGTTCCATCAGTGTAAGGGAATTAAGTTACTGCTAGTAGCTTTTAGGCTGTTCATTTTTATTACCTGACTAATTAGAGCCCCAGTTGTTTATTACATGACCCATGTCTTGTGTTTCCCATTGCACTGCTACCCCACTCTTCGGCTTCTGGCAAAAACATCCAGGCAAAATAAAGACTAAGGGTGCACGTCAGCCGCCAAAGCATTTGGGGAAAGTGTTTTAGGATGATCGGTCCCTCCCTAAAAGCACACACTCTCCCAACACTCCCAGTAACTGCCAAACTCAACACAGTGCTCCTGACAACACCAGGAAGCAGCCAATTTTCCCTCACGGCCTGACTGGCTTGGGAATATGTTAAGTGTTTGGCACCATGATGGAAACTTAAGAAAAGAGAAGTGCGGGGGATTTTCTGGTCCTTTTTTCAGTCGTTTTGTTGATTTAATACAGTAGTGGTATGAGGGGAGTGGTTGATGGAGAACAGATGTGGGCGTTAATTGACTAAAGGCTTGGAAGCCAGTCAGCTCCAAGCCCCCCCACTGGTCAAGAAACTAGTTTACAAGTACAGATTAAAGATGTTACATCCCTGATGCTGCAGCTTATGGACATAGTGACTGTTTACTTCTTTAATGGGTGTCTTCTTTTTTCTGAAGGGTTTTTAAAGATAATTGTGGGCATGATGGAGCATTTTTGGGGTATTTTAATGTATAATTAAGTTACTGACTCATAGTCTTTCTTTGATCAGTGCACTGAAACCTTAATTCATATGTGTACAAACTGAAGGTCCACAAATTCGTATTCCACTTCACTTTCTTCTCTTCTAGAATAATAGAAATATAGTTTAGTCATGGAAGAAGGACACATTCAAATCGAGTAAACTCAGATCTTGTTCGTTTACATAATTTTGTGCATGGCACAAGGGTGCTGAGGTGGGCTCATTCTTTTTGTGTTTGTAATCACTTTAGGTGCTTTTCACATCTGCAGCATAATTTAGCATATTTTTCCATTTGTCTGTTTGTGATTTTAAAGCACAGACAGGCCCCAGCGGGGAGTCTGTTTGCCCTCACAGTGCACAAGTGCCGTCTTGGCTGGTGTGTACAATAATAGTGTTTTATTTGGCCATTTTTCAAAATTAATTCCTCAAGGCGAGGGACTGAGCTAGTGGCTCTTGAGCACCTCCTCTGGTGGAGTGTTGACCCCTGTATGAATTTTCTTTCAGTAACTCTTATCTGTCAGGCACACTTGTATCACCTCAGTGCTGGGAATCCTAAATTATGTGGTTTTTAGTACAGGAACTAAACAAATTTCAATGAAGAATGTTAATAACATTCTAAACCAATGTTTTATTGGTTTAAGGCAGGGGCATATTCCAGAATCTGTGCAGCACTTAAACAGCGTTTAAGTTCTGAAATTTGTAGATGGTAGAGAGCACAGTGAGTAATGATGCGCCTTCATATGCAGGGAACCGTTTTTCAAATCAGCGTTTGGTAAGTTGGCAACCCTGGAATGAGTCTTTGACACTAGGTTTGGTTTTCACTTGTATGTTTATGTTGCCCGTTTTTTCCATTTAAGCCCCCATGATTGTGAAATATTTAATTCATTTCCACTTGATTTGCTCATGTTTTGCTTATTTGCCTTTTTTCTTTCTTTTTGCCTATATCACCCTTTTCCCACTTATCCTTTGGTTTCCCCTTGTTGCCATTGTTGGTTCATAACATTTTGTGACCTTTTTTTGTGCATATTTTACGTTTGTATTGTGGCTACTACAACACTGTTCTGTGCTTGTATGGTGCAGTGAAAGTCCTTGTCCTCCTCTAGAATCGTCCCCTGCAGTAAACAGCATAGATAATCAGTGTGTAGATTCAGAGCCTCCCTCTAAAATCCACCACTCTCAAGACTCTGATTCCGAAACTGACTCTCACAGTGGTGACACCACCAACCCTCAAACTAGAGATCCCCACCCTTCCCCTCCCTCTCCAGGAACCCAGCTGCATATGGACGATGAGGACCTAGAGGAGGTGGAAGGACAGAGTGGCGAGGCATCACACACACCCTTTCAGAATCTGATATCCCCCACTGAAAGCCCCAGCACCAATGGAGAAGAAACACCCAAATGCAGCGTTGCCCCAAAGCCCACCTCACCCACACAGATGAACGATGCTGAGAAGCCCCATCAAAATTCAAGGTGCACCATTCCCCCTCCCCACATCCTGCCATACTGCTCTCTTGGCATGTATTCTAACTAATATTAATACTGTCCAAAAGACTATCAAAATGAATGTCAATTAGCCTTTATCCTTATCCTAACGTCATACTACATTTATTTTGGTTGCCATCAGGATTTCCACTGTTTAAGTAATACAGACCTCAAAAAATAATGTCAAATGTATGTTAAGAGGCACCAAATACTGATACCTGCCGTAAATCCAGTTTTTGCAGTAATTTAATATGTTTACTTATGCGTACAAAATCTGATAATGGGGAATTCCAGGTCTACTTGAGTCAGTCAGGTTTCTTTCTGATTCACTTCTACTTTAGCTCGACAGTGCAGCAATAACCCCAATAAATTAAAGGCACCTAAGAGGTTAAAAGAAGTGAAAAATGTAGCTCATTGTCAGTCTTTTTAATATTACTTAAAATTGCAAGTAATGTTGTTGCCTTAAATCTATAATGTTTGCTTCCCAGACAGTTCTTGCAAATCGGATTAACTAAAGTTGGGCCACTTGAATAACCGTGTTTCTACTAAATTTAAATAATAAATATATTTTAAATCTGTAAACTGGAATGGTAAGGTTCATGTTCAGTTTCCTTTGCATGTCAACCTTCTAATTACTAGCCAGGTTTCTGTCTGTATATCTTTATATGCACTTTGGTGTTTTACATTTAAAAAAATCATAAAATCAATCACTTTTTTGTAAATATTCATGCAAAAAGATGAAACTTGATATGACTGAAACGTTTGACAAAAATAGTTGTATGACTTCTCACCTTACGTTTCTTAAAAATCATTTTAAATGTAAAGTAAAATAAAACTTTACGTTGTTATTAGATGTTAAGCAAACATCCTTCCCCTGATAAATGAACATTTGTAGAGCTGCTAGCCTTTCCAATATATTTGTTGTACTTTGGATTAAAAATACATCTAGAAAGTTATATATTTATATTATGCCGTATAATATATAGAATACTAAGTAGCAACACGTTGCTTTAAACTCTGAGAACTCTGACTGTATTTATCAAGTGTTTATGTGAGGAGTGTGATATAGAGAGTTGGCAGAAACACAGTGGAGAATGGATGCAGCTTCAACTTCAGCCATCCTCACTGGATCTCAGTTTGTCACATCCACATAATTTACTGATGATCACAAATACTGTTTTAAAATAAACCTTAGTTTTACCCTAAATCCTTTTCACAGAGCATGTTAATCCTCGGCTGAGGGATCTTGCTGAGGCCTCTTGTGCTGAAGCTGGCTCAGATTTTTGGGGAGGAAACTAAATACTGGGCTGCTTCATGTTCTGTTAGCTTGTTCTTGTCTTTGCAACTTGGGTTCCAGGGAGATAAGTTTCATTCTGTCCCAAATTCTGGCCTGCTCCTCAGACTGGTCGGCTTCTGAACCATGTTTTAGGGATTTAGGCAGATGTGCAGGATCCTCTCCAGAGAGGCTTCCTGAATGCTGAAACTTAAATGAAGCCAGCTCATGCAGGGTGGTCCATAATAGCTTTTAGAGGTTGTGCTTAAAAAATGGATTGATCTAATAAACATAAAACAGAACTTGGAGAATGTCACTTGTAGACAGATTTAATGAGGGCTCTTATGGCAGTACTAAGAGAAACACATTTCTTGCCTTGGTTTGGCCTATAGTTGTAGAATAACAGAGGAGATGCCAAGTGTATGCTATTCTATTATATTTAGCCTAGACGTAGCAGTGGTTTCTTGGTTTCTTTGTACCACAGAAGGCCTTTTGAACCATTGGTTATTTAATTAGGCAGTAAGTGAACTAAAGTTTGCTTTGTTGGTAGAGCAATTGATCTTGGAAGGTGTCTGGGAGGTTCTGTAATGGAATATTTTGGCAAAAGAAATCAAATGGAAAAAGTTTTCCATTTAGAGTTAGGGTTATGACTTACTGTGAGCTATTAAATTTAATAAAACCCTACTGTGTAGTTGAACACTGTGGACAACTATTATAGACAATAGGGTTTGTTTCCCCAACTCCTCTCAGAATTAGGTGTGCTGTTCTAGAATATTTTTTCGTGACAATAACCATGACAATTCAGAGGAATCTGATCCAAATATCTGATCCAAATTCTCCTGTTTTATGACTACAAGCCCAATGTGTTCTGAAATTTTTTTCATTTTCATATCACAGTAAGTAACACTGTGTTTTAAAATGCATCTGCATGGCTGCTCTTCGTTAATGAAGAGCTGAATTTGGGTTAAACAGGTTGAGAGAAATTCTGGTTATGCTTGTTGACTTGTAATGTTTCTTATCTACATTAGTCTTGGGGTTTCAGTGATAAATTGAAGAAGTTTTGGCTGATCCGCTACAGATTGAAAAAAAAAATGATGCAGATTTTTTCATTGCCAATGATTCCTTTGAGCTGAAGGACTGTGCTGCTTTTAAGTACATTCCTTTTAGTTTTAGCCATTTGAGGACTGTTTTCTATGCAGTCACCATGTATGCTTTCCCTATACTGTGAAGTCAGACATTCATTGAAGTCTGATCCAGTTTTGCTGAGCACTGTGTCCTATCCACACAAACCCACACATGTTATATGGTCATACATACACTATATAATAAGTGGAATCGACGCGGTAACTTTTTGTCCCCAGATGAACAATTTCACACACACACACACACACACACACACACACACACACACACACACACACACACACGCACACACACACACATAAAACATGTCCTGCCCAGAGGAAAATGGGAAATGAACGGGTTTCCTGTGTTTGACCCTCAGCATAGCTGAGCTGAACGGAGCTGGCTGGGGCTGCTCCTGGACCCTGTTAGGACAAAATTATGTGGCAGAATGTTCCATCATAGGCATCATGTAGAATTATATAACATTTGAGTACAATGTCATGTCGTTAAAAAGCACAGGAATAAGCTGATCCAAGACCAGTGCTCCTGTTTAAGAAGCATTGTTGGGCCCTGGAAAAGTTCATTAGATCAGTGACCATCTGGTTGAATTTAACCCAATGGGCTGTCTTAGATCACTAACAAACTTTTCTTTGCTCCTCCAACTCCAAAAGCTGAAGTCTCGTGCACAGTTTAACTCCAGTCTTAATTTAATACACCTGCCTCCAGCATTAAAACTTTTCTGAAAGCCCTGTATTGCTGGATCCGGTGCTTTAGTTTTGCATTGTTGGTAAAATCTCCAGGAAGACTGGTTTCCCAGAGCTGGGTCTGTTTTGAGCTAAGTTATTTCTACTAAGGACTTAGTCTTGCTTAGTCCTTGCAAGTCTTGCTTAATGTCTTGGCCATGAAAGTGGTAAAGTGGCACTTTTTAGTCACAGGTGACAACACCAAAACACAGCACATAGTGTTAACAGTGTGAAATGTACGCACTGCATTTAACTAAGCAGGGGGCTGCCCTGGGGGCTGTCTGGGGGCAGTGTGTGGGAGCAGTAACTTGCTCAAGGATACCTCAGTTATGACGCTAATAGTACTAGGTTTCTAATCCACGACTTTCTGATTGTGAGGACAATGCTCTTAACACGAGTCAACCAGCTGCCCCAACTGTGCTCTGCTACAACCACAATTGGAGAATGTGATGGTGAACAAACAAAAGCATGCAGGCTCAAATATCCACCTTCAAGATGGTTTTGCTGTGGTGTGTTCCCGGATTACTTACTTTCTGGTTGCTAAGTGCATATACCCGTACTTTCAGAAAATAACCTATACCTTTCAGGGTATAAATGCTGTCGCCAGGGAGATGATTTTAAGGGTGTGTCTTAAGTATTTTTAACAATGTAATTGTTCTATACATGCCTGTATCAACTCCAGACCTTTCCTGTATTTATTTATTGAAAAGGTTAAATGCAGTTATTCCTCAGGGAATGTGAATATAGTGGACATTAAAGGCTTATTTAAGGAACACAGTTATGGAACATGTCTAAGGAGCCTGTTTTTCTCATGGAGGACTTAAGTTTACCTGGACTGAGCTTTTTTCTGACAGTGTCGGTATAGGATTGTATTATTGGTAAATTGTCACTCTGGTGAAATGGTTTAGTGCTGGAACTGCATTCTTCTCAGCAAGATGCTTTACAGTGTAAAGTAAAGGACACTGTATTCAGAGCAAAGGCCATAACTTCAATACTGCCATTACCATATTGAAATAAGGTGAAAAATGGACAGAATTTGCCTTTGAGAAATTGGGATGGTGTCAACTTTGTTCAGACAGTAACCTAAGCACTTTAACAGCATGCTGTAGTCTGTGTGTCATTATTACACACAGATTAGGTTCCATGCCTGTCAGTTTTTTTATATGATGAGCCTCCACTCTGTCTGAACCAAGACCATGTGAGTGAGTTTGTGTGTGTCTGTGCGTGTGTGTGTGTGTGTGTTTGTGGGTGTGTATGCTGGCAGGAGGCTGGTGCTGTTGGCCTGCACCAGGCGTAGTGGGCATATGGCACAAGGGTTTTTGGGTGGGTGCGTGAATTTGGGTGCCAGTCTACAGCCACTGAGGGTCCTTTGTATGCCAAGGGCAGAGAAGAAGGGGCTTCTTTTGGGCAGACATGAAAGGCCGCATTCAGAAGTGTGCATCTCTCACGCATCCCAGCAGCCCAGTTTCCTCCCTGTTCAGACGTGGATAGGCCGAGTCAGAGCACAACACACCAGCTGTCAGCCAGACGCAGCTGTAAAGTTATTTAGGAGTGTCGTCTTGCACATGTCTCTCTCCTGGCATGTTGAAAGGGAATCTAGTGAAGTCGCACTGCCTCTTTCCTCTTTCAATAAGGGGGAAATTCTCAAAATATCTGCATAAATAGTTGAGATGTAAATAAAGTCATTCTGTGTGGTGTGACGTGAAATGGTTCTTTGTAGAGAAACTTGTCGACTCTGATTTTCTTACAGCAGTAAATGGGGTCACCAGGGGTTTCAAATATGCATTGAATGTACATATCCTCTGAATTTTTATATGTGAGACTGATATTGATACAGGGGGAAACTTATACTACATGTACGTCTCTGGCAGGAATGCATATTTAACTTTTAGGTTGTGTTGTATCATTCTTTCAGAGACACGGATCTTTCTAGTCTATTTCACTGCCATTAAATCCTTTCATTTCAGAATACTCAGAATGACTTAATTTGCATGTTAATTACTTCTTCTTCTCCATAAAAAATTGGTGTAGCTCCTCAGTGACCACATGTATTCTATGTTATTGTTGTGTGTCAAAGCATAGCAAAGAAATTCAAAAGTGTGGCAAAAAATTCCTGTGTTGTAACTGTGTCTTCAAGAAACTGCAGCACCATGGTTAGGGTGCACTGATGTTGTACATGAGTGAGTGGCAGCACATATAGGGCATATGGTCCATGCCAGCTGCATTGCTGTTCAGACTTATCTGCAATTTTCTTTTTACATTCTTTTTTCTATTGCAGTTTTAGAAAGTAAAACTCTTGCCTTGCATTCTTTCCCTCTGGTCCCTCAATGGTCAGGTTAAGTGTTCTAATGGAGGGCAGGAACTTTGAACCACCACGGAGCCTATTTTGGGGGGCATGCTGTGAATGTGCAACAATGGATACCTTTGGATAACCTAGGTTTGCACACTAGATTAATTCTCTTACATTTGTGCGATTAATTCTCTTACATTTGCTCATGCAAATTTATGATGATCAGAGGAGAGAAATCTGTATAAATGTGTGTAAATTGCAGCGTTATTAGCAATATTGTCTCTGCTGTCTCTATTCTAGTGCTTCACAGAGAAATAACAGGCAATCTGAAAAGAGCCGTGAGGCCTGCAGGATGGGTTGGCAAGCTGATGTAGCCTGTTGAGTGAATCTTGAATTTACTGGTCCCTATTTCAAGGCCTTTTTACTTGTTTTGAATAACTGTATCTGATGTAACTGTTTTATTCAACTGGCAGATCATTTTACTGTAAGATAATGAATTAGCAAAATTTGTTTAACATGAATTGACTTTTTTGAACATGTATTGAGTTTGTTTTGAAGTCACCATGTGCTGTTAATCAGAGATCCAACAAACACATATAGCTTCGACCTGTCTTTGCCGGTGTGCATTTTTCGAATGCTGTAATGAGCGTGGTCAGCCTTGTTTATTTTGCTCTGACGAGTTCCACATCGCTCACTGTTGTCCATGGTGATAATCCCATCATTCTCTCAGCAGTAGCCCCGCCCGCTCTTGCTCGGAGGAACTCTGCCGCACATCCCTGACGACAAGTTCCATGACAACCAGCATCGTAGTGACCAGTCCTCTCAGTCCCAACCCTGGTCTGTGCAAGAAGTTTCCTCCACTCACTGCAGACAAGGCTGGTGGGGTGTCCCCCACAGCTGACATGGGTCGGGACGACATGTGGACACGGCAGAGCCAAACTTCACCCAGACATGGCAGCTCAAGCCCCACCCATTTCCTCCCCGTGCCTCCACCAGCAAATCAGATGAGCCATGCAGAGAAGCTGGGGCTGACAACTGAAAATTCGCAAAGACATCCTTCCAAGTTGGACGATGACCTCTCGCCAACGTGAGCCACCCCGCCTCTGAGCCTGCTGCTTTAAGACAAAAGAGCATCTTCATTTCCAGCTGCAGTTACTGCCACATTATTACTTTCATTAGCTTCGTTCCACCGTTTTTTCTGAAACAGTCTCTGAAATGATGCCACCTTATTTCTTCTTTAAAGCTCAAATTTACAGAATTACCAAAATACCAAATTTATAGAATGTTCCCCCATTCCAACCAATGCATGTTTGAGGTCCAGTTTGCTTTTCTAGATTTCCTCAGGAGCTGTAAAGATAATGTGGTTAAGAGGTTATGCAAATAATCCCTAACAGATTTGGTGTTCTAACAAACCCCGATCATTCACATTGAAATATACTTCTGTTTACCCCAGATTTTGCTGATCAGTCAAGACATGCAAATTACTTTAGAACTGGAGCAGGGAAGCTAATCATGCTAAGAAAGACCAATAGTCAATAGTCACCCCGATCTTATGCATAAATACACCAAAAGTTCTCAACCTGCTTGAACCACTTCCAGCTCTTCGTGTAGGCAGGGATGGATGATGGACTGATTTCGCATCAGATTCTTTGGGGTTTTTTACAATTTTTTCTACAATATACAACCCTCCTACTGTTTGTGAAAACAGAAAATAGACCCTGTTGTCTAAAAGATTTTTCAGTCCTTCTCGGTTCACCAAACAATTCCATTAAACTCCATTTAAAGCCCTTTTCAGGTAAAACATTATATTATTGGTTTGTACTTTTCCTGCCATCTGGTGCATGGTGATGAAACTATTTTAGAGACATTCATACGTTTGAATGGGATCCATTTTTATTTCAAGCTATTTTGTTACTAATCTAATTTATGTTTGAGCCTTTATATTTGTCTACTTCTTCATTAAATCTTCATTCAGTAAAAACTACAGCTGTAAATTAGCATGATGTAAACAATATACAGCTATTTATGATATTTCCATTTCTGTTATCATGATTTAGGATTTACTTGCCACGTTAGATTCGGGATTAAACTAAAGAAGCCAAATTTGTACGTCAAAGTTGTCTTGGCTGATTTTGGGGTGAAAAGAAAATTTGATATAGTGTAAAATGTAGTGCAAGAAACATGATTTGAATGGCTAGGCATCATCACACAGATGTTTCTCCCTCCCTGAAATGGACGGACCCCAATGCTTTGATGCTCTAGTGCATATTTGCTGCGTTCACTGCAGATTTAAGTTCAGCATCATTCCTTACATGAGCACATGGCCTGCTCCTCTTCTTTCTGCATTGCAGTGACATGTTTATGTTGTGAACATCATTTTCTCCTTGAGTCATGGAATGCACAGGTAGTCAACAGGAGATTAATCATCTGCTTTTGCTGCATGTGCTGTTAAGAAAAGGCAGAGAACATGACTGACAGTTTTCATAGAAGCCATGTGATCTCATAGATATTTTTAAGCTTATTAATTTAATATGAAAGTATTGGTATGATATTGTACCCCATGATAATGTATCCTTGACCTTCAGTGAATATTGTTTGCAATGGGATAAAGGCAAGTCATCCTACTGAGGACATTTTAACCAACTATCATACAAAAATGTATATTCTGCTTATTTTTTAAAACTCTGCACATTTTAATGGGTGGTATATAAATACATTTATTCAGGTTGGTCTGTTTGGAAATATTTTATTGTTGGGACATTTACCAACTCAGATTTCTTTACAGAGGTGGTGTTAGGAACCAGAGGTTTGCAAACTAAATATAGCCATTTCATTTACCATCCAAAATTATAATTGAAATTAGATTTGCCTTCGTTGTCTTTTATATGCAATGCTAAATTGTAAATAGTGGTAGATCTGGAAAAAAGATCTACCAATATGTCGTCCTCTGTGTGCCTCTCAATGGACATTTTAGTTCTCAAAACAATTGTTACACAATGTCTGGCAGCATATTCAACACCATTATATGTAATAATTTTAGAGACATTAAACTCTTCAGACAGCTGGTTCCTATCACCCCCACTGTGAACAATCCTGACTGTGGAAGTTTGAATAAAACAACATATTACACATCAAGCCATTCAGAAGAGACTTATTGAAGGCTTGATGGAATTTTCTCTTTAAGGATTGCTCTTCAGAGGAATCTGGAGAAAGGCAGGGGCTAGTGACACTTTTATGGGTGAAAAGAGGCTTGTTAAATACTTAATATTGGATCAAATCTAGCTTACATAAGCTATAAACAGCATTTTTTGCTTTCCTTCAGTATCGCTTCATTGGAATACCTTCTAAGAAACATTTTTGAAACATAATTTTAAAAGAAATGGCAAACATCAAAATAAGAGAAATGATGGAGTTTACAGAACTTAGCAACAAATTAGCAACAATTTCCTTTCATGTACTTTTAGTAGTGTTTTGCCATCCAATTGGTCACATTGCAAGAGGAGAGTGTGGATTACAGCAGTGCTTTTTTATACTTTTCCTCATTAAAAAAGATTTGATTCAGGTGATCATTAATCAGTAGCTCTTGAAGCAGAATGAGGTGTGGTTGTGTAAAGAATTTTAGAGACACTGGCATGGAATGGTGGTTATATGCTCAGGGATGCTGGTTTTAAAATACATTTTAGTGGTCTCTTACTTTTTTTCAGAGCTGTATGTCAGTTTAAATGACCTCCTTAATGGCAGCACCCAAGTGGTAGAGGTGCTGCCATCTAAACTGAAGTCACTGTGTGGATCCAACTTTATATACATTCAAATTAGGACATTTTTGGTGGCACTATGTAACCTGTAGCTATATCAGAGACTAGTTAGGATGTGGCTTTTGATGGTATCCAGTCTGTTCCAATTGCAGAAGATTATGTCATCTTCAGGACTGTATTAAGATCACAAGCCACACTTTTTAGATGACACTTACTTTCCATCAGAGTACGAACAAAGTACCAAAACATGACGTTTGTGTTTGTGTAACAGTTTCTATTCTCTATGGTAGTTTATGGGAGAAACCTACAGATTTCTTGTCTCATGCTGTGCTCTGATTCCATCCAAATGGTACAAAGTGGTCTGTTTTTCTGTAGGGGAAGTTCAACAAAAGAGCATCGAGTCAGATGGTTTAAATATGGAGGGCTGATCCACTCATAACAGATTTTTGACATTGCCAGGAAAGTGTCACTGTCAGTCATTTTGCAACCTGTCACAACTGCACAGTTCTGAGTAGGATACAGCTCAGAACTTTAAAATTATTATTAAATTAATTTAAGCTATGTATGTATTAATTGACTAACATTCCTACATGTTTATTCTGCAACTAATATTTATTATTTAAGCATTATTATTATTTTAAACATTTGAAAATTTGACAAGTTACATTAAAAGAGATTTTATACAGAACTGAGAAGTTAAGGAGATGGAAAACCACATTTTAACGAAAATAATCTTAATATTTAGCTATTACGTCATTTGAGATTCTTGAATTATTATGTAGCAGTGGGACATGTAAACATATGCACAGAAAGTATGAATAAAAAAACAGAAGAAATAAGAAATATTTATGATGTCCATTCCTCATTTCATCTTTTGGAGATTTAGTGCTGCAACTTGTCCATTGTTTTTGGCGGATACATCAAAGCCAAGTATGCAAGTCATATTTATTCCCTTTGCATGAAAGATTTACCACAGCCTCCTGCCATAGCTGCATTTATGAGGAAGACATGGGGTGATGGATCTGGTTTGGGTTTTTTTGAATGGCCTATATTCTGAGAGTCAGTGTTTCTTGTGGTGACTTTAAGATGAGGCCGCAAGCCACACTGTCGCTCACACATGCCCTGAAACCATGTCACACCCACTGTTCTTTTATAGATTTCTGTGGCTAACAGATGCTCGGGGGAAGCCTCCTGAATGCTGGGTGACTCTTGCTTTGAAGTCTTATAAACCCTGGGTTAATAACAGACATGATTTCAACAGGACGTTTTGATCAGGCCTTTTCTACGTTTTTTGTGTTTGCAGTGTAGCAGAGCAGGGTGTGATGTAAGTGTTGTTCTGCTTTGACCTTGTGAAGGAGTTTACTTAGGTCGCCCCCTTGTGTCTATAATTGCATAATGCAAAATTAGACTTGGGAAATATATTAAAACATCCTTGATATAAATTCTGATATTATAAAAATATTCAAAATTAGGGCCATCCGACCCACTGCATTCATTTTTAGGTTTTAGGTCATTTTAAGTTACAATTGGCTGTGATTTAATTTATAATTTGTCTTCCCCATCCCCCCCCCCCAACTTTTGGAAAGCTTGATACCCCTCTGTACACTATAAAAATAGGCATTTTGACTCATTTTTTTCCCACATCAAAACAATCTGTTTTTTCTCTATACATGGAACATAACCCCTGTGAAAAGTGGGGGGTTACTGAATGCAATTATTAACTTTTATCTATAGAGGTATCTGTTAACATGATATTGCAAAAAACACTGTAATGGAGTACAAATTACTGGATTTCTAACTAATATATTTGCATTTTTGTAATAGAAGGGTTTAAAAAATTGATTTTTCCATTCGAAAATATTTCTGGTATGTGTTTTTCACACTTTTAAAACCTCTGAAGTGATTTATTTTTTTTATTTCCAAGCTGAACTGTGATATAAACCAACACATAGCTCAGTATGAATGTTTATACCCCTTCCAGTAACGGGCCAGTAATGAAACAGAGGTACGCTGCATTCATATTATGAGTTGACATCTCAGTAAAGACCCATGCCATTGAGCAATTCCATTCTGAACACGGAAAAGTCCTAAGTTGAGTGATCTCATGATATATCATTGTGTGTGTTTGTGCTTTTTTTCTCCCCATGTCTTGCCTGTTGTAGATTCAGCCACAGAGCTAGTGTATCTGAGTAAGTTCCTCTAATACCCAGTTGTCTGGTCACAGCTTAAATCGTATGTGTAACTGTGTGTGTGTGTGTGTGTGTGTGTGTAAGCCTTTTTTGCATGTGCTCAGCTTGGCTCAAGAAAAGCATGTTTCTACCCACCCGGTAGTTGTGTGCACACTAGTACGTGGAGCTCTGAATGTTTCATGTTGCCTTATTGTTGCACATTGCAGTACTTATTGATACAGGTATAGCTGATGTGTGCCCTAACACTGGCTTGGCTGCTAATGTTGCTTTTTGCTGACTAAACAGATATTAACAGTGAATGATCAAGATATCAGAGTGAGATTCCTCAACAATATCCATTCCTTAAGTCCTGAACACATTGATACAATTGCGCTTACCTTAACTACAATTCAGGATAAATATTTATAAAGAGGGGTTTGGCAAAAACTAAAGTAGCTTGAACTGAATCAAGTAAAAGAAACCAACCGTTCATCACACATTTACTTCATATAGACTGGCCTTTGTGGTGACACTTTATGGTGGACTGTTATGTATTTACAGGTCTATTGGAGGAAAATCCCCAAAATTTGGTTTTATTCCTTTAAGACATGCAAATCAGAAAATAATATTTTGCAGTCGCCGTGAGTTTCACTGTGTTATTTCAAAACACCAGTCTCATGCAAAGGCATTGTCCAGAGAAAATATCTGATACTTTTCTTCGAAATTTCTTAACACATGAAGTTCCTTAAACCAAACACTACAGTAATGTCTTTCATCTGCATTTTTGTTTCTTTCTCAACTTTTCACAACTAGAAAAGACTTCCCAATCACATGATGTTACACCAATTTCTGAGGACAACGTGCTTCCTTTGAGATGTGCAGCATAACCAAATCTTTTTAAAACTGCTGTTAAAACAATGTGAATGGAAAGCTCAACACGTATTTGTTATATGATAATAGATATCTGCATTGGCTAGCATTGCAAGGGAGAGTCATGGTCATTGGAGCCACCCAGAGAAATGCTCTGCAGAATGAATGCGCACAAGTTCCGGCAGAAACTCCAAAATCTTGTGGAAAACTTTCCAAGAAGAGTGGAAGCTGTTCTAGCTGCAATGGTCTATCCATATCTGAATCGTTATCCTTATTGTCACATGTGAACACACCACAGCACACAGGGTGAACATCTTTCTCTGCATTTTACTCATGCACCAAGTGAAGCAGGGGGCTGCCACCAATTATGTTCGCCCAGGGAGGAGTATGTGGGGGCGGGACCTTGTCCAAAGGTACCCTGAGGTGACACTAGCAGTTGGGATTCAAACGTACAACCTTCTGATTGCACCACTAAGCCACCCCATAATGTAATTAAAGTCCCTGTTGGTGTAAATGTCAGGGACCCCAATACTTTTTGTCCATATGGTGTAAAAACATAACAAAATCAGCAAGTCAGTTCATGGTTTCATTAACAAATCAGTATGATTTTATTCAGCTTAATCTGTATTAGTATAGTACAAGGTAAAATCAAAGAATATCCATTGGCACTTTCACTGATACTTCCTATGTGCCTATCAATATCTTGAAGAGGATTCACATTGCTTTGGTTCTGGTCCAGCCTTACTCTACACCATCATTAACGTTCACTTTGTCTCTGAGTTTAACTTAAATGTCCTAGATCTTGGTTATTAATTGATTGTAGGCATGATGTTTCCAGCCACCACTGTGGGATGGGCTATAGTGCCTTAAATGGGGATATTATGTCAGTATTGCCTGCAATCACAATCCATACAATACTATAAAATCACGTATGTGACTTTGCTGATAAATATTGGCAATGCATCTGAATGGAGCTCTTCTTGACATTTCTTGCACTAAATGTTTCTGCTCAAGCTGCATGATCTAATGAAGTACAGAAGCACATTTTCTCATTTATGCTTACCTGTTCTGGTCAGTCTGTTTCTGAAAAAAGAAAGAATTTGCTGAATCATGTACTTCTTTCTTCTTCTAGGAGTATGAGTATGATTGACATGAGGAGTGAAGAAGATGCCATGCTGCCTCCCCACAGTCAGATCCGTCATGAGCTGATGCACGGCCAGTACAACAGAATGAGGGAGGAAGAGAGCCACTGGCAGGATGTGAGTGACCAGATTAGGGTCTGATTACATGTGAGAATTTTCCAGTATTAACAGTTTTTCTTGAAAGTGAGATTTTAGTAGTATTTTTTGAATAATCATGCTGTAAAGAGTTTATGTTAACATTCAGCATGTCAAAACTATTAGCATGTATGCGACTAGCTACTGAAAATGTGTTTTTTTAGTTTTACAGTCTCAAAAGCAAATGGTAAATTTGTTTGGCTGTATATATAATTTTGTGTAACTGTAGAAACTGTATGCACTACCAGTCAAAATTATAGACACACCTTCTCATTCAAGGATTTCATTAGTTTTTTATTATTGGCTACATGTTAGATTAACATTGAAAATATCACCTTTTGCTCTGGTGATATCTTTGCACAGCCTTGGCATTTTTTCAGATTCATGAGGGATTGACCTGGAATGGTGTGTAATTAACAGGTGTTCTTTGTCAAGAGTTCATTAGTGGAATTTCTTCACTCCTTAATGTGTTTGGGATCATCAGTTGTGATGGTCGGTTTGATACACAGTTGTTAATCCTATTCCACTCTGGTTCTACTCCACATAGTTGCAAAAAACACAAAGTAGAAAAATACACCAGTCCTTATTGAAATAGAAATTCTGTTTTATTTTATCATTTTTTTTGTTTACTGTATAATTCCATGTGTTACATCATTTTGTTTGTTTTCAGTATTAATCTACAATGTAGAGCACAATCCAAACATTTGACTGGTAGTGTACATTTGTGTGTGCACAAATACATTATTATTAATAAACATTATTGTATATTTCTTCATTCTATATTACTCTATACAGCATGATTATAAAGTAAAGTATGTGAACACACCACAGTTTGTAAACAGTGTAAAATTCTTTCTCTTTTCTCAATTTCACTGTGTCTTTGATTCAAGGGAGTAATAACTGAGCATGAGATGCAATGTACATTGGAAACATTAATGAATCATAGGTGTTATGTGAAAAATGCTAGATAAAATTCTGAAGACACATTAGTTATCTGTGTGCATTTTAGGACCTTGCACGGTGGAAGAGTCGCAGGAGGAGTGTGTCACAGGACCTGATAAAGAAAGAGGAGGAGAGAAAGATGATGGAGCGACTATTGAACAAAGAGGAAATCACACAGAGGCGGAGGAGCATTAAAACCTACAGGGAGATTGTAGAGGACAAGTAGGCCACCTGTTTTAATTTTCTGACTTTTCTTTGATTCCAGGTGTGCGCAGCGAGCACTGTAGTCTGTGCCGTTGCGGAATAATTATTACATGACAATCCTGTGTGTTTAAGGGGGTTAAATGAGCGATAAGAACCAAGGTAATTTTTTGTCAGTTTGCTAGTTTGTAGATAATATTTATTAGAGGAAAAAACTTTACTTAGAGGAAAAACCTTTAAAGATTATGTTACCTTAAAACACTGGTGTCTTTGGGTATTCTATGCTCAGCTCCAAGTTCGTGGTGTGAAGAGGAGGTCCCAAGTAGTGCTTTGACAATCTTCTTTTTTTCTAAAACAGTTTTGCCTAAAGAGGTTTACAGTAAATATCTGAATGGTTGGTGTGCTGACATCATAACAAGGGAAATAATCTAATCAAATCAAATGTCTAGGGCTTGGCATCATTATCAATGTACTGCCTGCAAGCAACCATACTGTAAATATTTGAATATTTGAAATACTTAAAAGTATTTTCAAGTATTTCACCTTTTGGTCCCAATGTTCCCAATGGCCAAATGTCAATATCTCATTCACGAGCTATCTGAATGATCTCAAATACTAGTTCTTGGCATATAAGTCAGATATATATATCATTTTTTTGCTTCAAAATCAACACAATGAACAATGTACAATGAACTGCCATTGCACGGTTCTTCTGTTCTGTACTCAATGAGATGATAGAAAACGAATTAAAATATGTGATCTATTGTTATTCCACAGTCACAGCCACTAAGCATGCAAAGGCATATCAATTGTATTACATGAATGAAACAGTTCTGTGAGAGATTCTTTAAAGTTTGGGTGTCTAACAGGTGTTGACCGAGCGAGACATTGTTGGTGCCAAACAGCACCATCTAAAGCGTTTGATGAAGCATTACTACACGCTTATTGTGTTGTCTTCTCTCTCTTTCTCTCGCTCTCATCCTCGCTCCCTCTGTAAGGGAGCGGCGTGAGCGGGACCTTCATGAGGCCTATCTGAAAGCTAAAACTCCGATGGAGGCTGCTGCCGTGTTAGAACACTACGCCCTACGCTTCACCATCAGCGAGGCTGTGATGGAACGCCTCAAACTGCCCAAGCTGCTGGAACGCAGTGTGTCTGCTGACCCCACACGTCTCTCCACCTCCCCCACCACTCCTGACCCCTTCACCTCCTCCTCCAGCCCGCTGCAGTATCTGCGGCAGCAGTCCCTGCCCGCGCCTAAGTTCACTGCTACCGTGGAAGCGCGAGTGACAGGGTACGGAGCAGACCGGGACGCGAGTGGAAGTTCAAGGGCCTCCCGTTCAGGAAGAGGTGCACCTTTACTCGCCCCCAAGCCCTACGGCCATGCCAGAGCAGCCAGCGCTGAGGCAAGATCAACCAAGGTACAGAGTTCGGGTCTAATTCTGTAAAAAGAAGAAGTAAGATATTTGTGAAGTACTGTATATTTTTAGAAAAGACAAAAGAGAGAAATATATGAGCAATAATGTGTTTTCCTCATGATGACTGCAGTTTGATTGCAGTTATTTTCAGATGCTGTTGGATCTCTAACGTTGCTAACTTAAGATATGAGAGTGACAACTTGAATAACCGGTGTTTAGTTCTGTAATTGGAAGATTTCTCCTTTTGGAGGTCTGGGTTAACATAGCTCCGGGAAGTAATAAGAGGCCACGGCATAAACATTCAAATATTGAACTGAACAGCTTTACCTTAGTTTTTAACTCAATATTTCTCCTAATTCCTAAATAATTCTTTAAAGCATAATTTTAAAGGAAATGACAAAACATCAAAATAAGAGAAATGATGCGAGATGTTTATAGTTCAAAGAAAACTAATTATTCACTCTTAAACCAAATGGTAGTAATGACATTACAGCAGTGTTTTTATACTTTTTCTCATTAAATAAGATTTGATGCAGGTGATCATTAGTACCTCATAAAGCAGAATGAGATTCTTGTGTAGGACGGGGTCTTTTTTTCCCACAGCTGTAGTAGAAGTCTTGAAAATAGTTTGATAAGTTGAATATAGGAGGGGACAAGGCCTCAGAAATCACAAGCAGATGTTTTTTCAAGCCTCTGTATTTAAAATGTGTTGAAAAAATTGCATTCTTACAAATTGGTGGGATTAATATAACCTAGAATTTCTTTCCTGTGCAATCTATAGGCAAAATAACTGACATGAAAAAAATTATATTATAGTTCTCTTTATCATGTTAATCCTGTACAAATAGTGTTACATCACTGCAGATCAAAGGAAACCTATAAAACATAATTCCAGTAACCATGGGCCTTCGCTAAATGGACTTTATTGTAAAATTAAATTTCTTGGTTCCCTCATTTTGGTCTTTAGTTTATCTGCTCCCTGCGGATACTGTTAGACAGTTATAGGTTTAAGCTGATGAAGGATATTGGTGCATTGGAAGACTGAATATCAAGTGATTTCCTGAGGAAACAAAGAGGTTTATGACGCCCCATGTTGGACGGTATGTGTAGTGTGTGGCATGGGAGCATGTTGAATAGATGACAGTGTTCTGTGTCCTGTGAATATGTATCTGAGTGGGTTTTCTCTGCATGAAATGGCTCCAAAGGGACAAGAAGTTTCTGCGATGAAACCCTCCATTCAACAGCGACGATAGCTAGAGTTACAGCCCACACACACACAGACATATAAGACTGCCATTCATGTAGATATTTCTATCTTCTCACTGGTTTCACTGGTGGCTTATAAACTTGGCTCAAACTTATATATAGGTAAATAGGTAAACGTTTACATGGGCACATTTGTTTCTGCGTGGCTACGTGAGTTTGATTGTTTTTGTGTCACATCCACATTTGTCCTTCTCTCTTCTCAGCAGGATAAAATGGAACGAGTGAATGGAGAGGCAGACAATGATCACAGTGCCAGAGAAGAGCGAGAGCAGAGTACAGAGAGAGAAAGAGACAGACAAGAAGATTCTTCTCCTCTACTGTTCTACCCATCTCCCTCCCACAACGCAGACTCAGACAGTGCAGAAAATCTCACCTTAGAGGCTCAGCCTTTGGATAGATACACAACCTTATACACACCGACACACACTCCTGAGCCAGAGTGTGCGGAGACAGCAATCTCAGAGGCAGCGGGACAGTGTGGCATGTTGCCAGATGTACAGAGCCACGAGGAAGAGGAAACACAGAAAGAGCAGACACCCAGCCGACCCACCTCTTTGCCAACGGTCTGCTCACACACACACACACACACACACACATAGTTTTGGTAATATCAGGGCATAGGACTTTGTGTGTATATGGGACATGTGTGTATGTGCACATTAGTGTTAATTTTGTCACCTATTTTTAATTTTGTCTTAGTCTAAGTCTTGTGACGAAATGTGCTTTTTAGTCTTAGTCATATTCAGTCATTGAAATATCATTTTTGTCAGTCTAGTTTTA
>JBBMFX010000030.1:14147849-14160263 GCA_037832545.1 Rhabdalestes septentrionalis | reverse complement strand
AGCCCTCTCTCTCTCCAGTCCAGCCCTCTCTCTCTCCAGTCCAGCCCTCTCTCTCTCCAGTCCAGCCCTCTCTCTCTTCAGTCCAGCCCTCTCTCTCTTCAGTCCAGCCCTCTTTCTCTCCAGTCCAGCTCTCTCTCTCTCCAGTCCAGCCATCTTTTTCTTCATTTAAGCCTCCAGTCACCCTGACCACTGCATCCAAACCGGCCACGATCCTAAACTCCAGCCACCAGATCAACTGTGTGCAAATCGCTGACCACCGGCCCAGTCACATCCAGGTCTCCAGCCAAGTCCAAGTCTCCAGCCGCCAGACCAGCCACGTCTGGGCCACCAGCCGCCAGAGGTCCCTCATCTCCTGCTCCAGGACCGCGACCAGGGTGGGGTCCCTCATCTCCTGTTCCAGACCGCCGACCGAGGTCGGGTGCCTCAGTCCCTGTTCCAGACCGGCGACCAGGGTCGGGTGCCTCAGTCCCTGTTCCAGACCGGCGACCGGGGTCGGGGTACCTCAGTCCCTGTTCCAGGCCAGCGACCAAGGTCGGGTGCCTCAGCTCCTGCTCCAGATCCACGACCTGGGCCGGGGTCCTCAGCTCCTACCCATGACACCGGCCTACTTTCGAGCTCCTTCCCGGTCGGTTGGACCTGGTCGTTCCGTCTCCTCTTCCAGCATCGGACAACGCCCCATCTCCTCCTCCGGCGTCTCCCTGTCTTCTCTCTCTCTACTCTCCTCAACTACTTTCGTCTTATCATATCATCTTCTCTCCTCTCCTCTCTGTTGTGTCGTGTTGTTATCCTGTGGTGTATATAGTTTAAGAAAATAAACATTCGTAGCATGGATACCTGCATCGGAGTCTCATCTCTCACCTTCAAGCGGTCTCTTCATGGGGCCGCTGTGACACCAAAGACCTGAGTCTCCAAAGACCTGAGCCTCTGCTCTGCTCTTTTTTGTAGTAAGAAGGAGAAGAATCATTGTGTACCAGGTGTTTTGTAGTAAATGAAGCTCAGAGTTTTTTAGGAATTAACTTAATTTTATGTTTGGAATCCAATAATAACAGTTAAAAAAGACAATAAAAGAAAAAAAAATGAATGTATAGCCAGTGTGTGTTAGTGAATGTGCATGTCTTAAAGGAACTGTAATCCAAGAATGTGAGTGTGGCTCCCAGATGAGTGTTGCCATGGCTTCCAGATACAGACAGCTTCTTCCACACTCCTGAAAAGGTGGAGAGTTCGGAAACAACTCCTGATATTCTCAATCCCCCCACCCCCAGCCTCACAAGGGAATGGTCCAGGAACACTCGGCAATGGAACATGTGTTTAAGAGCTTAATGCTGGCAGATTTAAGTCAAATCTCTGTGCAAAGTGGAAGATGATCAGGAGGTAAAGAGATTATTTTAAAATGAAATCCATTCCTTTTAACTGTCATTGATTACAACATCAGGAAAGCCTGAACAGAAAGAGGCTTGAGACTCCAAGGCATTCTCCAGGTCTTCAGGCCAGACTGACTGACTTCTGATCCATTTCTGTAGAGCAGACACCGCTGGATTCCACTGCTGTACTTTCTTCTCTTTTTCTCGCTGTGTCTTTCAAAGATTTCACTTTTATCTCTCACTCCAGAACACGCTGCCTCAGGCCGGAACATGCATTCTTCTCACCTTCTGCTGTAAGATAGAGAAAATAACACTTTATGTTGTTGTAGAGAAGGCTTGACTTGACAGGTATTTTTCAGCCTCCACATTAAGACCATAACTCTTCACATCACATTCAACCATGTAGCCACACAATCATCAGCAGAAAACCTCGGGGGTGTGAGTATGAATATGAACATGATGCTGCGTGAACATGATTACAGGCCAGGCTGGCAGACACGATCAAACTCCTTCTTTTGTAAAACAGTGATTAGAGTTCAATAATGAAGTAAAAACAATTCATTGTCTCTGTAACGCCTTGACCTAAAGCTTAGATCAGACCAAAAAATGAAACCCGGCCCGACCCGAGCCCAAGCACCTTGTGTCCGAGCCCAGGCCGACCCGACACATTATCTGTAATTATTGAACCGAGCCCGATTTAAACCCGACAGTTTTTAATACATGAGCCTTTATAATACTGGACCGGCCCAGTCCTGCCGCTATCCTCTAGCTGGGCCGGGTTCGGGTTCGGGCAGAGAATCTAAACTCTACCATGACCCCAAACAGCAGAGTAGGTCTGACTGTGTATTAATTCTATTGTTGCCCCTGCCAACCCCCAAAATGCCCAACAATCTCTGTGGTGAATTTGTGAGTCCGCTAAAAGTTTAAGGAAGGTCTTTTCTATTTTGGGAGTTCTCTGCTTTTAGCATCTACACTGAAAAGTCAGTGCTCCACCATCCGATTCAGATTTTTTGTCACATACAGTACCATACATCGTTCGACATGCAGTGAAATGCTTTTTGCAATGCCCAACCTTAAAAACCTTAAAAACAAATAACAGTAACATATAGTAAAAACAGTATGATGGTAAGATGGTAAATATAAGATGCAGATGCATTACCAAAAAAACATACATAAATGTATTACATACCTATAAGCAGGGGTGTTGGAAGCTATTTTATTAGAGGGGGATGTGTGGGGGTGGGGTTTTAGTGTGGGGGCGGGGTTTTGTTGTGGGGTTGGGGTTTGAGCATCGGTGGGGATTGGTGTGAGGGCGGGATTGCTGCGTGTGTGCAAATCTCCTCCTTTTAGGGTGTGGGGATGTTTGGAAAACCAGAGACAGGCTGCTGGGATTTCCAGTGGTGTGTTTTCTTCTATCGGTTTAGTGGAGTGGATTCTTTCACCAAAGATTCAAGATTTAACGGCGCTGGTGAACTAATTATGTGAAATGTGGGGGTGTTCCAAACCAATAATTATGAAATGTGAGAGGGACATGACCCCCTCTGTTTGAATGGAGACAACACCCATCCATATAAGAACTGAATAGGGTTATCACATAAATATATGGTACTTATAAGAACAGAATTGTGTGGAGTTGTAATGTGATATATGAATATAGGAAGAGTAGTAGTCACAGTTCCAGATATTGCAGATGTTAATGTGCAGGTGCAACAGAGAAAGATATGAAAATGGATCAGCTGCTGGGAGAGCTGCTGAATCAGTGATGGATCATCATTCAATATATCTGGGGAAAGTAGCCCATTATCTTCCGAGCGTTTGGAACAGGACAGCTATTCAGTAGTAAATCAGTTCATGGTGTGTCCATTTTCTGTCTCATTTCTGAGTGCATGCTGAAGTTTATAAGGAATATAGATTTTTTTCTGGCTGTAAAGGCCACTGTTGTGACCGTTCTGACCAGTTGCACTAAGTGTGTGTGAAAGTATCATTAAAACAGCTTCCACTCCCTCTTTCACCCTGCCAGCCACTTTCGACCACATTCCATTGATCAACCTTCATACGAAGCTTTGATAAATCTCTTATGACATATGGACCACTCTGTCTTCAGACCAAAACTCATTTACATCAGGATATTTATTAGACAGAAAAAGGAAAAGCACTAGAGAGCATTTTATAATTTGACTTGTAAAAGTACTCATCAGCCACATCAGTCACATTTAAAACAGTCAGAAGTTTAAACAGATCAGCCATGAGAAAACCACTTGATTGATCGTTTTTAGGTGACCTTTTGACATCTGAAGGTCTGTGGTCCTGTAAGTTATGAGTTTGGCCTCCACAGAAAGACTAGTTTGCCTGAGCTGTACTGAAATGATTAGGAAGTCGATGAAGTCTAAGCACTACTGTGTGTTTAGGTTGAAGTTAAATTTCAGAGGGAGTTTTAATTGTGAGAAATGCAAAGGTGCACAAAGACATTGCTAACAAATTAGCTGGATAAAATTTTAATTGAACAACTACAGAATGCTGAAAATCTAAAATACTCAAACAAGAGGGAAAAAACATTCTGCTGGTTTGACCCCATGGACAGTTTTAGGATGAGCGATACAATGTAAAATCAGAGCTACAACTCTGGTGTGGTTACAGTGTGGTTTAGGTACAGAATGGTTCCAGGACATGGGGCCTTTTGTGATGTTCCTCAAACAGTTCCTGAATACTGTTGGCATCATCCTGCTGAAAAGTGTTAAAGGAATGTACAGAATGCAGAACCCAGAGAACTTTAGCTACCTATGACTAGTGTTGCTTTTGTCAATGAAAATTATGATGAAATATCTTCGTCAATGAACATTTTTCACGTGACAAAAACGAGACGGGACGCGACGTGACAGAAATGCTGGTCATGTGACGATAACGAAACTAAATATATAATGTAGATTTGTTGACGAATAAGAACGAGACTAAATGTCATTTACAAGACAAAAACTATGCTAAAATGTCTCTTCATTTTCATTGACTAAAATGAGATGAGCTGATATTTCCTGCCACACTCCTCGGGCCGGGCCGTCAAAACAACACTACCTAGGACCCTGTTTCCAGTTCTCTGGTTCTCCTTCCTTGGAGCATTTTTGGTAGGTTCTGAGCACTGCACACCAGGAACCCCCAACAAGACCTGTTGAAAATGTCCAGACACCACAGGTTGGTTCTTGTTAAAGTGTCTAAATCTCCCACCCCCACCCCACAAAAGGAGGTTAATAAACCCCCACCAAAGGAGACTACGGCTAGGTTTGGCCATCTTTGGCCATCTTTCCTTTAAGAGTAGAAAAATGAGTTGTAAAATTGAGAACAATTTCATGAGATTCTGTGCTTTAGTCTCAGAGCAGGTGAAGTCAGAGGTTTGAAATTTCAGATATTCTATTGTTGGTTCACTCAATAACTCCAGTCCGTGTGTTTCGACACTTCAGGTTTATAAGCTTTAAAATAATCCACCTGCAGGACTTCCTCCTGTAGGAGTATTTGGTGTGCCTGAAGGAGAGTGACTGCTTTAATCGGGTGGAATTAGCTCAGATGTAATGAGAGGCAGCGTCTCCATGGACGGCTGATGCAAACTGAGCCGTAAGAAAGAAAACAGAACAGAGATGGAGCTGCGGATGGGTGTCCTGCCAAAAACTCATGTGTTGTTGGTGAAAAGTGACGGTGTAACTTTGTTGTAACGAATGTATAATACTGTTTGGGACAGCTGGTGGCCTCGTGATTAGGGAATTTGCCCTGTGACCAGAATGTTGTGGGTTCAAATCTCAGGCTTGCTAGTCCTCAGGACTTCTGAGGTTCTGTGTTCCCAGCTGCCTGTTGCTTCTCTTAGTGAATGTATTGAATGTATATAATGAATGTTGTGCTGTTCACACTGTGGTGCTGTGGTGTGTTATCCTATGTGTTTGGTTTAGTTTACACTCTCTCTTTATCTGTCTCTTTGACTCCACCCTCCGAATCACACACTAGTAGAGGATAAGAGGATAGGCAGGATGAATAATTCACACAGAGCCATTTGTAATATCACACATGCCATTCTGTGCTTTTAGAGGTGGAGATGGTAAACAACAGCAACACATTGCTAATTAAAAGTTTTGGCATCATAAATTAACCATCTGCTGAAAATGCAAGATTGATGGCTGTGTGGCTGGGCAGCACCTCCAGGATCAGAAGAAGAAATGATGACTGGATGAAGAAGACGTTGTAGACAGTGAAATATTAATGTTATGCAATGAGAGTTTGCTTCATACTCCTTACCTCTCTCTTCAAACATGATTAACAGCAGGGGAATCTTCAGCTCTGAACAAAAGAAGAGAGAAAAGTTCAGAGAGAAAAAGACGTGGGCATGATATGTGACACGCATCTTTCATGGTGCTAAATATGATTTAGGTTACATTATGTTTAGGTTTTTCTTCTAACCTGTTTTGACATTAATCATAATTATGTACTAATCTGATGAAAGCATTCAGCTGATGCAGTTTAGTCAGAAATATCCATCAAAATCTATAACTGAATTGGAAGTATGGCATCACATCAGTGCCAAAACTAAAATGTACACAATGGCTTGCTGCAAAATTTTTGCTGTCGTAAAGTGACGATTACAAATGTGAAACTCGAGAGCACAAAATTAAGAATTGAGTGTGCAGTTGTGATAATAGTGTGCACAAACTGTATTTGTCCTCTCTCGAATGTCTTTTTTCCTCTTGATGTGTTAAATGTCCTCGCACACAGAGGAGAAATTCGGCTTTTTTCCACAAGTGAGATTTCTACATGTGCGTTTAGAAAGGGTTGGGGTTTGGCGGTTTGGGGGCGGAATATTATCGGTTTCTGTCTGCGAATTTTCCTACAAAAATGAAATTGTAATGTCTTAAACAGTGTTGTGCATGAACGCATTCAATAAACGGCATTCATTGAACACGTTCCTTATTTTCAACTGAAGAAGAAGAGCCAGTCCTTTCAGCTCCCAAATGGCACTATTATCATCTGTAGCCTCATATTTTAGCCTACCTGGGCAAATATGATTGCTTTGTGTGTTGATAAAAAAGTGGGGAGCGCCTCTCACTCGATGTGATTCAGCTTTTCTGATTCACCACAAAGAATCAGCTCTTAATAGCAGGGTAGCTCAGGACCCTAACCCTAAGCTTAAAAAGCAAGATATTCATATTTAGTACAGCTAAATACTGGATGTTTATGTTTTAGAACTGTAATGGTATTTCCACAGTGCCTACTTAGGACACAAACAAGCTACTAATTTTTCAGCAGCTCCTCTCACATGCGGTATGAAAATAACATTTACAATTTGAAGTTAATATTTCCTTTACATGGTTGTACATGGTTGTTTTTAATGTATGATGGAACATGTATTTACCATACATTTTCAACATGAATCACTTCTAAATAAGCAGTAACCAGTGTCAATTGATCAATAGATATATAGTTCATCATTCTGTCTGTACTGAGTACTTTTATTGTTTAAAGGTGCTAGGAATAAAGGACACTGGCATTTGGCTAGTTATTGAGCACAGAACTGATGTGGTAAAACCCCCTGTTTCCCAGAGAGGCAGGTGCACAGTTACCCTGGAGGTAGCATAGTTCTATTTTAATAAATGTTTGTTTGGAAGAGTTTTGGCCTTGATCTGGTATGGAAACCTGCCCTTTCCTTATCTTTCCTTAAACAACACAATCTTATGAGATTCAGGGTCGGCTGGGAGGTACCACCTCAAATCTGAAGCTGGAATTCGTTCATTCAAGAGGTCCCAACACCTTGCAAAAATAAATACCAAATACAAATACCAATTCCAATTGCAGCAACACATTCATAATGCCTGCATCTGCTAAAACACTACAGGAAGTTTGAAGATCTCAAGGCAGATCGTATGGTTTATCTTCTGTCTGTCAAAACTTTAACTTAAACATTATTTTTTTGACTGTGTTGGTTCTATGTCCTTGGAAACTGTATTGATTTTGATAATGTGTGCAAGATAATAGCCAATATAAACATTTCAGGGTTGACTACTTTGTGTATGTAAATATTAACGGATTCCATAAATATATTATAAAGAAGTACGACATTTTTTGACTTTTTTTGTTTTTTGTTATATAGAATAATGTGGAAGTGTTCAGATGTAGAGCTGAAATTTTATGCATTTTATATTCTATGGTATTTAACCCTCTGGCCATCCTCGTTTTTGCTAGCCTTTCAGCGTCCTCATGGCCAAAAATGGCCACCAACAGATTAAGTCTGTGATTTTTATTATAGTTATGCTTTTTTTTTGCTATTTTTACTGCATAAAGTGTTTAATTAACATCAATACTTGTCATAAGTATAACATTTCCATTCTTTTTTATATTTTAATCCTTCATCAACCCGTTTGTTTGCACTATGCACTTGTTAGAAAACATCAAAAGTATCAATTTTCTATAT
Source organism: Rhabdalestes septentrionalis (assembly GCA_037832545.1). Taxonomy (NCBI): domain Eukaryota; kingdom Metazoa; phylum Chordata; class Actinopteri; order Characiformes; family Alestidae; genus Rhabdalestes; species Rhabdalestes septentrionalis. The sequence goes on along the minus strand of JBBMFX010000030.1, from coordinate 14,152,460 downwards.
TCTCAATGCTGCTGGATTTTCTTGTGTTACTAATAATACAGTCTGAGATATGGAACTGATGAACAACAACACTGATTAGTATGCATTGTTTATTTTTTGCAAGGAAAGCACAGTTCATAAAACTTACACTCAGCGTCCTCGTGGCCACCTCCTGATTACACTCCCAAAATGTTACAAAATTAATATATATTAAAATATTTTTCAGCTTTCACTAACTTGATTTCTTAAATTAGCGTCAGTCTTTGTCATGAAAAGCAAAAATTCATTCAAATTAAGAATTTTTGGCACTGACTGCACCTGCATAAACTCCAGGACATATTTACAAACTGTGCTGGAGTTTGTTGTTGATGCCCTGTGTTTTCTTTTTTTGGAAAGTAGATTTTTGGGTTTTGCATTTTTTTAATGAAAAGTACAAAGCTATAGCTGCTTTCTGCATGTGCATCAAAGTGGTTTGCCTGGGAAACTCAAAGCTCAATAGCCTGACAAAAGAAAGTCATTGTACCTTGGAGGTATGATCAATTTATTTCACTCTATTTTGCAAATCATACACATGTGTGCTGCAATTTCACACGGGCACAATTTTTTTCACACAAACCATTAACTGTCATCCTTGAGGTCAGGGGCGTTCAAGCTTTCGAAAAGTGGGGGTGTTCTGAGATGGGAATGCCAAGTTATAAATACAATTTAATCAGTTTAATACAATATAATCTGACAAAAGTGGGGATGTCCCCTCGTGCACTACGCCTCTGCTTGAGGTCACAACTATGAAAAATTGTGTCTTTCATTTGCTCCATTGGAGTGCTGTAAGCCATCATACTCCCCTATTGGATGCTAAGAATATAATATAAAATTGCTTGCTTGGCCAAAAATGGATAAATGACATAAACTGGTAGAAAACACTAAAAAGCACATTTTTCAAGTGTTGAGTGTAGAATGAAAGCATTTTAATCAAAAGTGTGTGATTTTAAAGGTTAAATAACAAGGAATTAAAAAGCGTAGTTTTAATGGGTTTCAATTGGCCAAAAATGGCCACGAGGGCGCTGTTACAATTTGATGTATGGAGTTTATCATTGTTTTTTTTACTAAGTTGAAGTGAAAAATTTAAAAGTCTAAAATAGACCCTTGGGAAGTTTCATTGCATTTGCATTAACACAGCTAAAATGGTAAACAAAAAAGAGAGTAAAGGGGCCAAAAATGGCCAGAGGACGCCCAGAGAGTTAAGTGATGTTTTCAGTTTAAATTAAACAAGCTTTGTTAATTTACAGTTGTCTTTACTTTAAAACAAGCTATTGCCAAACATATACTCACAGCATGTTAAGTACCTGTCCCTTCCTGGCATGCCTGGGTCACTAAAGCAAAAAAAACGCTTGTCGATAATCTACTCTGCACAGGAGGACATTTAACATATCGAGAGAAAAAAAGACATTTGAGAGAGGAATAATTCAGTTTGCACACAATATTATCACAGCCGTGCACACTATTCTTAATTTTGTGCTCTCGAGTGTTCTCATTTGCACTCAAGACTTTTATGATATTTTTATGATAGTTCTATTTTTGCAGCAAGTCATTTTGCACAGTCTAATTTTGGCATTGATGTGACGCAATATGGAAGACGTTTTTCTAGACAGAGAGGAGAACATAAAGGTGAAAGACACTGCTGAAGATGAGGTTTATTTTGTTCACTTGTCCCATGAACTGCAGGTGTCCAAACTGCTTCAATAAGCTCTTCATGCTGTCGGAGAAGCCCTGCTCTTTTGAGCAGAATGGAAATACAGAGGCTCAATGAGTTCCCATAGTAACAGAAAAGATATCCCCCCCCGTGGCAGTTCAGCACAGCAGCCAGTGATGGACTGTATCTGAGTGTGACATTATAAGGACTCCAGTGTGACACAATGGAAGTTGCTTTAGACTAACGTCTTGCTGTAATTGTTGGAAACTGAAAAGGAGACAAGATACAAGATGCTTTATTTGTCATATACATTATTATACAAGAATATTTAGCAAATTAGTCCCAGTACCAACAATTACGACTGTGCAATAAATATGTTACAATCATTACAGAAACAGATGTCACCAGGTGCAAAAAATTACAGAACATAAATCCTGTGTATAAAGTGCAGTGTGCTGATGTACCGATAGGCATATACAGGTGAACAGTTTCCAGGTGAGATAGTGAGAATGTTTAGGTACAGTGAGGTAGAGAGGCAGGCAAGGTACGGTGAGGTAGAGAGGCAGGCGAGGTACTGTGATGTCGAGAGACAGGTGAAGTACAGTGAGGTAGAGAGGCAGGTAAGGTACAGTAATTTAGAGAGACAGGTGAGGTACAGTGAGGTAGAAAGACAGGTGAGATGCGGTGAGGTAGAGAGGCAGGTGAGGTACAGTGTGGTAGAGAGGCAGGTGAGGTACAGTACGGTAGAGAGACATGTGAGGTACAGTGAGGTAGAGAGGCATGTGAGGTACAGTGATGTAGAGAGGCAGGTGAGGCACAGTGCTGTAGATAGGCAGGTGAGGTAGGTGAGTTAGAGAGGTACAGTGAGGTAGAGAGACAGGTGAGGTACAGTGAGGTCGAGAGGCAGGTGAGGTACAGAGACAGGAGACGTAGCGTGAGGTAAAGTGGCAGGTGAGGTATAGTGCTGTAGAGAGGCAGGTGAGGTACAGTGAGTTGGAGAGGCAGGTGTGGTAGAGTGAGGTGGACAGGCAGGTGAGGTACAGTGAGGTAGAGAGACAGGTGAGGTACAGTGAGGTGGAGAGGCAGGTGAGGTACAGTGCGGTAGAGAGGCAGGTGAGGTACAGTGATGTAGAACGGCAGGTTAGGTACAGTGCGGTGGACAGGCAGGTGAGGTAGAGTAAGGTACAGAGACAGATTAAGTAGAGTGAGGTAGAGAGGCAGGTGAGGTAGAGTGAGGTTGAGAGACAGGTGAGTTACAGTGAGGTAGAGAGACAGGTGAGGTACAGTGCTGTAGATAGGCAGATGAGGTAGAGTGAGGTAAATAGGCAGGTGAGATGCAGTGAGGTAAAAAGGCAGATGAGGTCCTGTGGAGGTTGCAGGGGATGTAAAACCACTGCCGTCCCCTAAAGAAGTTGGAGGCAAGATGCCAAGTTCTCTACCTCCTCCATGAATGTGGTGCCATTGCTGAGGATGAAGCCCAGGGCTGAGATGGAAGGCTTTGTGGAGACTCTGTGTTAAATGTGAGTTTGCATTAGGTTTTTTGTGTTTGAATCTCCAGGGGCTGAATCTGTACACTTGACAGAAGAATTGTGACTGAAAAGTTCTCGCTTGGCTCCTCAGTGAGCTCCTAAGCACATGTCACATTTGGGTTAATGAGTTTCATGACAGCAAGTGAAAAGCAGTCGCACCAAACTGCACTTGAATAAAAGAGGCGTGTTAATTCCCGGCTTTGTGCAGCTGCTGTTTGTTAGGTATAAACAACCCTTCAACCTGGAGCAGCATTTGAATATTTACAAAAGTCATTGAGGAATAATACTCATAATGACAGGATGCTCAAGACTGTAGGATTGTTTGTGCTCACAGTGTGCCCCACTCACCTTTCTGAATAACAGGGAAAATGTCAAAGCGAGCAAACAATATATCTGCATAATGTATTTTTGTTTCCTTCTGCTGTTTGTTAAGTGTTAATATTTGTGGTAATGAGCACCAGAGGCAAAGCAAACATGATTAACAGCTGCCTCCACGCTGCATCGCCTTTCTCCAGGAGTGAAAACATAACCAGGTCTTTCTCCAGGAGTGAAAACCTCACCAGGCCTTTCTCCAGAAGTGAAAACATCGCCAGGCCTTTCTCCAGGAGTGAAAAAAAATAACCAGGCCTTTCTCCAGAAGCGAAAAAATCACCAGGCCTTTCTCCAGGAGCGAAAACATCACCAGGTTTTTCTCCAGGAGCAAAAACTTCACCAGGCCTTTCTGCAGGAGCGAAAACATCACCAGGCCTTTCTCCAGGAGCGAAAACATCACCAGTTCTTTCTCCAGGAGCAAAAACTTCACCAGGCCTTTCTGCAGGAGCGAAAACATCACCAGGCCTTTCTCCAGGAGCGGAAACATCACCAATTCTTTCTCCAGGTGCGAAAACCTCACCAATTCTTTCTCCAGGAGCAAAAACATAACCAGGCCTTTCTCCAGGAGCGAAAACATCACCAGGCCTTTCTCCAGGAGCGAAAACATCACCAATTCTTTCTCCAGGAGTGAAAACATCACCAGGCCTTTCTCCAGGAGTGAAAAAATCACCAGGCCTTTCTCCAGGAACGAAAACATCACCAGTTCTTTCTCAAGGAATGAAAACATCACCAGGGGCCTCATTTATAACCGTTGCGCATGCACAAAATGGACCGAAAATATGCATACGTCTCTTTTTACGCACAAGTTGCGATCTATAGAAAGAAACTTGACGGCAGAATGTGCGTATATGTGCGCAAACTCGGACCCATGTGTACGCACATTTAGGAAGAAAAACTGTGATCGCGAGTGAAGAGATTCCAAGAATCAAAACGTTTTCTGTCATGTGTACAGTACAGATTACGATTCTTTGTGAAATGAATTTATTTCTTTGCTTTCCACACACACACGCCGAGGTTAGGTTCAGCACTTTAGGTTTAAAA
>JBBMFX010000030.1:14067518-14088235 GCA_037832545.1 Rhabdalestes septentrionalis | reverse complement strand
ATTACAAGGCTAGGCTGTTGTAATGAATTTTATCATGTTCCACAAACCTGGCTTGCCAGCATCTCAGCACAAAGCCTTCTCAATTGAGGTTTTCAAACATAGTATTCAGTTTAAAAAAATGTCTAAAAGTCTCGTCTCGTTCTCGTGAACTCAGTCTCGTGTCTCGTCTCGTGGGAAAACCATCTCGTCACACTCCTATTATTAACTTATTATTATTATTATTGGGTTATTCTTCTTCTTCGTCTTCGTCTTCTTCTTCTTCTTCATAATAATAATAATAATAATAATAATAATAATAATAATATGTGTGCAACTGAATTTTTTAAAAAGTATTTATTGAAATTAATATGCTAAAATATTTTATGTGTTCCCTTGGTTACATTTTTTAAATTATTTTGTTGACCTAAATGCCCCATACTTGCCTCTGGACCAAGAGGACATGGGTTCAAATCCTACCTTCAAGTTCCACCATGGGTATTTAACTCCAAGCTGCTTCCGGGAGACTGCCCCCTGTAGTTAAGAATAGAAGTCGCTTTGGATAAAAGTGTCTGCTGAGTGCCTTGAACCTAATTGATATCAAATTGTCCTAACACAATTTGTGGTGAAAACAAAGTTACATAGTTACATAGCCAGGACATTTTTGTTGTTCAGAATTCCAGAGTTTCTTTAATTTTGTAATGGAGATAAGTAATGGAGTTTAAGATGACTTCTAATTTCATTTATAATTATGCAGCGAATGTTTGGCCTAATGTATCGAATAGTCATTTATATGAGCTTCTATTAGTGATAAATATTGGTGCAACGGATCACTGTTGATCCGTGATCTGACCCGACTCTCCTCAGTTTGGCACGCACGTAATCCGATTCGGAAAAAAATTCCATTGTATGTCAGTGTGTCAACAGATAGCGGCCAAGTGAAGGTGCAGATGATCTCGAGAAAACTCCAGCATGACGTAGAACTCATGTATGTGAACATTTTGGCTTCCCCCTTAAATACATGAATGGGAAAATGGTGGTGGATAAATGGTGGATAAAACCACCACAGTTTGTCGACAGTGTGACACGAGGAAGCCGTATGAGACTGGGCAACACATTGGGAATGGCCACTCATATGAAATGACATCCTGGTGTGACAGTAGCTAAAGGGGCTTTCAGACTGAACGCACCCCGAGGCTTGCACCTTCTCTCAAAAACGACGAGTTGTGCTTAACACGCCGCACTTGCCGCGGGACTCTGCACAAAAAAGTGGCCATGTTTTCTAAACTCTGTTTTTTGGTTGTCCCAGCGGTTAGCATGAAGAAAGGTCAGCCTGTGGATGCACAAGATTTCCAAGAGCCAATTAATTAATCATATAAAGGGCTGGTCAAAAATATTTTTACATTTGTAGTTAGACAAAGTTCATCCCTACTTTTTATAGTCTCATTTTGATCTCAACTAAGTTGGTAAAATCACTTCACAAGAAGAACATGGATTGTCTGCTCTACCAGAGTTGAATAGTGACAATAATGATAATAAATGCGCCGCGCAAGCCATAGAAAATAATGAGTTTCAGAGCAAAGCACAGCTCATACCACGTTAGGTCTGAAAGACGAAGGCTGCACAACAACCGCTGATATCCATGGCATTTAAACAGCCTTTTGCTGACCAGACCAACCAGGCTAAAGCTATTACAAAATTTGGGTGTTTATAGCTGCAGACCGGCTGTAAACCGGCTTCCTAACGGGAAACGTTCATTACATCACAGTGAACTGGAAGATACTGGGACCGCTCATTACATCACAGTGAACTGGGAGAAACGAAACCCTGTACTGCAGACACGCCCCCTTTGTGAGAGTCTCCCCAAAAATGTTTGACAAAAAAAATTTAAGTTATAAGCGCCCGTCTGCTTTGCTTTCTTTCTTCTTTGTTGATGATGTGGATATAATGTGATGTTGTTTTTATTTAATTCTTCATGTTCAAAGTAAGAAGCATTGATACCTTAAATTGCATTTTAAGTTGTTTTTGATTGTGTCCACATTAAAGTAAATAATTATCATGCCCTATATTGCAACCAAATTTGTTTTGAAATAATTGTGCAGAATGAGTCTTGAGTTTAATGTTTTTTAATGGGTAAAAATACGACTTGTCTTTTTTTGCTGATCTGAAAATTGATCTGATATGTGACTTAAAACCGTGATCCGATTCAAACCATTAGTTTTTTTATCTGTTGCACCACTAGTGACATATTATATTTTGTAGTGGTTAGTTTAGGGCCTGTGTGTATGTGTTTTAGGGCAGGGGTCTCAAACCTGTCCAGAAAGGGCCACTGTGGGTGCAAGTTTTTGTTCAAACCAAGAAAAAGGCGCATCTGAATAACAGAAACCAAGACCAACTGATTACAGAAGTGGAATCAGGTGTGCCTCCTGCTTGGTTGGAACGAAAACCTGCACCCACAGCGGCCCTATCTGGACAAGGTGGTGGAGAATTGTGGATGGTGCTTTAAGGGTTTTTTTGATCCACCTCTGTGAAGAGCTGGATGTGGTTTGAGGGCAAGTTTGATTTGTGTTTACGGTAAAAGATTTGAGGGATTATTAACATCTAACATTAGCAACATTAGCCTCATAGTTCCAGGTCTGAATGAAAGAAAATACATTTGGACTCAAATGCACCTCGACTGATGTAGGGTCAGTGGAGGTGTGACTTTTTACCAGGCTGCTCTTTAATATACTTACCAACTCAATGAATATGTGATTTCTGTGTATTTGTTCATGTGTGTGTGTAACTCAGGACCACCCAGTTGGAAGTAAATTATGTAAAAGACAGACGGCAGCTGATGCATGACATCACAGCTTGTGAACTTTCATGGAGAACTTTGGTGAGTCAATGAGCAACACTGGTCACCTGTTCTGCATATGAAATCACATACTACTCCAGTAGGGGCTACTTTTGAATTTGAACGTGCTGCTCTACCGTTAAAACAGTATGCTCTTCACAGTATGAATAACAGCACCATTTTATATTTAATGCATTGGCATTAAATTTACAGAGGGCATTTTCTCACAAGTGCAATTTAACCACAATTAACGTTTTTCTTAAAGTACCCTAACTTCCGGACAATAGATCGCACCTGATGCTCTAACTTTAGAAAGAAAATTAATTTTGTACTTGTACAAGCCGCACGGGATTATAAGCCTCATGTGCCTCACGTACGTATCAGTAACACATAAATTATGTTGCTTCTGCTTTTTTACTGAACTGTGCAGGAACAACTTTCCATCTCCTATCGGCCGGTAAAAGTATTCACGGTAAATAGACTGCAGCTACCAAGAATAGTCATTAATCTCCTTCTTCATCTTCCTTATCTGCGTCATGAGCATTAGGGGGGCGTGCCCGCCCTCGGACTCACCCGGCCCCACCCCCTGGGAATACGAGCCTCCGGGATTGGTCTGGGAGTTCGTGCCTAAACACTCGTCACAGATGCGCCGAGATGCGCATAAAACGTATGGACCTGAAACGAGCCAATAAAATGTGTCGCCACCCCATAGGTCCGTCGGCAAATCCGTGTCTGGCGTCGGGTCTGGTTACGAGGGGAAATATTTTTGGTGCCGTGAAATAAAAAACATGCATTAGCCGAACCCAATTATTAGCCGCAGACTTAATTTTTTTGAAAAAATGTAGTGGCTTATAGTCCGGAATTTATGGTAGTTACACTTTAAAAGTCATTTATCGAATATAATGCTGCTTCTTCCGCTGCCTTATGTCACAAACAGTCACAAACCTAGCACTAACCAAACATGATGGAATTTTCATGTGTGCCATTTGTAGGTGGGCCGGCTTCACGCATCTGATAGTGAAGCGTCCATCGAATGCCTCCTACAGAATTCGGCCGGAAGCATAAGGTCACCTGGGGACTTCTCGTCTACTGTTTTTCCAATAATATGAATTCGGACATACTACTCGCCTCACATACTGTTCTTCGCATACAATATAATAGGGAAGCACGTGATTTCGGACGTAGCGCTGGTGATTAAAACAGATGTTCAGGTTTATGCAGACATGCTCTTTACAGGCTCACGTCCTTCACTTCCCTTGTTTTATTTATTCCTGAGGTTCAGTTATGATAATCCAATCATAATTATGTCCTCTAATAATAAACAACTTTAGTGTGCCTTTAAGACTGATATATGTAAATGAGCTCTGTTCTGATTATCTGATATCATCTGCTCCTGGTTCTTCACTGGTTCAGGACTTCAGTTAGATGCTCTTTGTTCGGTTTGAATGATTCATACGTAGGTCACTGTGTGTCTTAACCAACAGAAACATTCCTCTGAAACTGGTCCAGTTCAGGGACTGGACTGGAAATGAGAGTCTCTGAAAGTCCTTCAGGAAGCCTGAAGAACTGTTCCTCAACACCTCATTAAAAACACAAGAAATTCTGTATCCTTGGAAGCAGGAGAGAAAGAAATGAGAACTTTTACACAGAATTGGATTAAGATAAAGAGTGAAGTCCATATGTTGAAACCCTGCCTCCAGGGGGCGTGTCTGAGTGTTAGACTGGGACCGGATTACTGTCAATCATGGTGGGAGACGGATCATTAGTTTGTCCCTTTATTATCAACCATGTTCTTGTTATTCAGTGTTCATGATGCATCACTTCAGTACATTCATATTTGTTAGTACTCCAAGATGTCCAAGAATTACGAAATTATTAGTAAATCAATTTGACTTCATATTGCTCAGTTCACTCTCTCTCTCCCTTTTTTTGTTGGTTTTCGGAGACACAAACAGGTTTCACCAATCACCAATCTAACTTGTCGCCATTCTCCTTCACTTTAACACCTTTTCATTCCTTTTCTTTCCATTTGTTTGCTGACCCTCCAGCCCCGTCTCGGTTCCCCACTGAAATCACACCCCAGGAAAAAAGAGAATTCAACCTTCCTTTTCCTAATCAAACCAGATGTGTGCAAACATGACTAAGGACTTTATTTACCAAATAGTACTTTTTTCCCTGTATTATCCACAAATAAAAGTGATCTCTTCATATATTTATATTTATATTTATATTAACATTATATAATTCCTTAGCGTGACAAAAAAAAATCTCTTTTGGATTTGTCCAGCCGGAGCTGAGTTCAGGTCCCCATGCAGTCCTTCGGCCTGTCGGGTTCGAGAAAGTGGACGAGCTCCGCCCTCCCTCTGCGTACTCTGTAATTGTTGGACATGTTGCTGTGGTAATCAATCACACCCCCACATTTAAAAAACAAAAATCATGAATAAAGAAAGGAACCACACCCTTCCTTCATCTCGTTTTTTTCCCCTTTTTTTTTACTATTTTTTCATATTTTTCCTCTATTTTTATATAATAATAATAATAATAACAATAATAATCATAATAATAATAATCATAATCAATCATAATGACTATAGAATTATCCTCGATATAAATTCAAAAGTAGTACCTCTGTCAATTTAAATAAATAATTTTGGCAATCTCCATAATGGTGTTATCATTATTATTATTTTTTTTAAATAAACAAATGATAAAAGTAAAAAAAAATATAAAATAAAAAATCCAAATGGGGGCAAGGTCAGAGAGAGAGAAAAAAACAAAACAAAAAACAAAAAAAAACAGATGCAAAGAAAAACATCATTTTTTGTCTTTAGGGTGGGGGGGGGGGGTATATACAGGACTCATCTCTCCTCAGAAACGGCTCCTCTCTCGGAGCCATCGGCTGTCCGTTGACGCTCTTGTGCGCTCGTGTGTGTGTTTGTGTGTGTGTGGGTCCTGTGTTATACGAGTGTGTAGGATTTTGCGTAGGGGTTGTTGCTCTGTTTCAGGTGTCCTCTGGAGTCTAGCAGTGACTCCTGTGAGCTGCTGAGCTTGGCGGTCTGGGCCAGGTCTCCAGGCTCGCGGTGCGGCAGCGTGGAGGCGGAGCCCGGCTGCCACTGCTGGCCCGCTTCCCTGCTAGGGGGCCCGGAGGAGGTGGAGGGGGCGGAGGAGGGGGTCTCGGAGGGCGTGGGGGCCAGCGCGGCCGGCCGCTTCGCCGCGCGACTCCTCTGCGGCTCCAGACACGTCTGTCCCGTGGCCTCTCGGCTCGAACCGTGAGCCCCGCGGTTCAGCAGGAAGTCCATTCGTAGGTAAGGGGGCAAGTGTACCAGTTCACCACCTGAAACAACAGGGAATCCTGGGTCAGCACTGAAACCGAGAACACTGAGGGAATGTTCAAAATGTGTTATAATGGCCCACGTATTTAAAAATGGGGAAATAATACAAACATTTCAAATATTAAAGCGTTTAAAAATAATTACAGGTAATGTGTCGGGCCGGGCTGGGCTCGGACACAAGGTGCACAGGCTCGGGTCGGCTCGGGTTTCATTTTTTAGGCCCGATCTCAGCTCAAACATGGACAAACTCTCTCTCAACCAGAGTCTTGACATGGACTTTGCAATGAGTTTTTGACACAGGTATTCACATAAAGCCTGTTACTCCATAGAAACTCCCTGACCAGCAGAATGGGACGTCCATAGGTTAGAGGGTATAAACCCCCCCAGTGTTGGTCTGTGGAGTCTCTGGAGTGATGGAGCTCCATCTAGAACTTGTGGATCCAGAACTGATCAACAAACATCAGTGATGCTCTCATACAATCAAAACCTCACAGCAATGTTCCAACATCAGTACCTCATTGAAACAGAAAATGATCCCATCAGGATCAGATGAAACTGAGATCTCCCATTGGTCAATGCAGTAAAAGCTATTTTAGAATTCTGGGTATTTTAGGAATTGTTTACCTCAGTTAAGCTGTACAGGGAATCACCACATGGTTAAACATTTTGGAGACAAATCCGTCTGACCATTTATTCCTATATTGTGTTATCTGATTTCAGCAGTCATTTAAGCTTTCATATCTACTTACACTGGTTATTAAGAAAGTTAATATAATATAAAGGTATTAGAGATAAGTATGTCTCCTAAATTCTAATCTGCCAAAACATGCTCACCCTTTATGCACTGCATGTGTCCTTCTTAGGTTTTAAAGTTAAAGTACGTTAGGGTGGTCCTCCCTCTCCCCATCACGCAGTATAACTGTCCTCTCTCAGTCTGGGGGGTGGGGGTGTGGGGGTAGGGTGTTAGGGTGGTCCTCCCCCTCCCCATCACTCAGTATAACTGTCCTCTCTCTCTCTCTGGGGGGTTAGGGTGGTCCTCCCTCTCCCCCATCACTCATTTAAAGAAAAGAAAACAATTTCATCCAAACTTTTCTGAACTGTGTCGTATTAGCAGCTCCTGAACGAGTTATTATTACAAATCTGCAATAAACAAAGAACAATGAGAAACGGCACCAGAGCTGTTTGTGCACCTGATCCTCATCAAAATCATTCTAAAGTTCGAGTGATAAAAGTTTAACTTGGTTTGTTTTTTTTGCCGAGGCTCGGCGACAGATGGTGCTCGGTCGTAAAATATATAAATAAATAGACGGATAGATTAATAATGAAACAAATAAAGAGATAAATAAACAGATCACGGGGGTTCTGGAGCCGGAGGATTGTCCTGAAACGTGGAGACCCGGTTCGGAGCGTGTCGAGCTGGAACGCGAATAATGAAGTGTCACTTTTTCCTCTCCAGACTTTTAATGCATTCGCTCTCGGTGCCAGACTCTCATTACTGGCTCCTGCGAGCAAACGCAGAAATTAAAACTGTCTGAAGACGGGGCTCATCCTAACAGTCAGTAGCGACTGGGTCTGCTCGCCCGTGCCCCCTGGAGGTGTGGGGGTGGGGGGTGGGGGGTGATGTGGGGTTGGGCGGTACTAATAAAATTTCCAATCAGAGAGTCAGATCAATACGTGTCATTTAGTTCTCCTCTCACTTCTACCTTTCTAACTTAGAAAGGCCACACACCCTCACTGGATTAACAGGGTAATGAACTGGTAGCATCGTCTCAGAAGCCGATTCCAGCTCTGATGAGGTGTTTTTAAGTTCTGCATTGCGGTTTCTCACGGCGTCTCGCCGCTCCGCTCCTCTCCCTTGAAGAATTTAGCCCCTGTGATTCCTGATCTAATGTAACCGCGACCAGCAGAAGCCGCACACAATTAAATTTGGACTTTTTGGGATTGTTTTTTTTTTATTTCAGTGTTTGAACTGAATCCATTAATTAAGTGATCTCAAACTTTCATGTTGGTGTTTGAACGTCGGAGGTTCTCCTTCAGAACTGGAGCGTAAGATCTTTAAAACCATCTCTTATCTCCTGTTTTAGATTCTTTACTAATTTCTTAGTTTTTGATGTGATCAGAGCCTTTTATCAGACGGCGCGAGTGAAGAGTAGATTATTACAGTAGATTAATACATTATTACCACATATTATAAATATACACACACATATGTATATATATATATATATATATATAAAATTTCCCTCCATTTGAATTACTGAGATTTAACAGAAACAGGCCAGTAAACTTTATCTGCTTCGTATCTGTCAGTCACATGTAAATGAAACAATTAAGAATGAGATTTATGTAATGATACCGATGAAACCGATGTGATCTGAATAAACAAAGGCAGATTTATATCTCTTTAAATAAACCTGATAAACAATCTCTACATCTGAACAGAAATGAATCTCACTTGAGCCAAATCTTGTCATATTTAAATCAGTTTTAACGGATTCAGTTTCATTGTGTCCACGCTTAACAGATTTATGCTGATTTTAAGGAACTTGTATAAATAACTTCTAAAAATGTAAGTATTTAAATGAAATCAAATAGATGCAAATGCATAAAAAAATGTTTTGCCATGATTCACTTTTCTGAGTGTATACTTTTAAAGCTAACCACTAGTGAGTTGGTGGTCTGGAGGTTGTGGGTTAAAATCCTGGAGATTGTGGGTTGTGGCTTCAAATCCCAGGACGGCTAGTGGCACCTCTGAGGTACTGTCCACACAGACTGTTCTTCAGGCACCATGTTGGTGGCAACGTACATACATTACATATATTATTTTCAAAATGTAACCAATAGATCTATAGGTCTTTATATTTATATGTATATAGATATTAAATATGTGTGTGTAAATTGTTCTTTTATAGTTCTGTGGTACAATAGCATCACTCTTACAGGGAGGTTCAAAATGTTTTAATGTGTCTATTAGTGGTTATTGATTATTAATTAATAAGTTATATCACCTAACTAAACCCAGTAGCCCAGATTTCTGCACAGCTCAGATCCAGCAGGTTATTGATCTTCCCCTTCACTCAGCGTCGTAACTTTCAGCTTCATCACATGTTCAGATTCAGATCCAGTCTCCTCTTTATGTGCCGTAATTGCTTATTAATCATTGAGTGGGTTTTTCTAATCAATGACATTAATAAACCTGTGTCAATCCATTAGAGAGTGGAATCGCACTGTGAAGTCGAGTTCTTCTCCTGTTTAAATGTGATTAGGTAATTAACCAGGTTTTTCCCCATAGAGAGTTCTGAATAGGACAGAGCGTCACCGGCTCGCGTCTCCGAAGGACATCCAGCTCCACCTGAGCACGGGTGTAGAGCACGTCCTGCTAAGAGGTGGCATGACTCTGAGCCTCGGCGCTGGAATTCAGTACCACCAAAACCCATAGATACCACCAAAACATACAAATACCACCAAAACATACCGATACCACCAAAACCCATAGATCCCACTAAAACATACAGATACCACCAAAACATACAAATACCACCAAAACATACAGATACCACCAAAACCCATAGATACCACCAAAACATACAAATACCACCAAAACATACAGATACCACCAAAACCCATAGATACCACTAAAACATACAGATACCACCAAAATATACAGATACTACCAAAACATACAGATACCACCAAAATATACATATACCACCAAAACATACAGATACTACCAAAACCCCAGATTACACCAAAACCAGATGTATTACCAGAACTGTGAAGAGGCGGCGTGATTCTGGAGTTCAGGCCTCTTTGTTTAGATGAATTGTTTTATGTGTTGGGTTTGAGAGTCTGTGAGCGGCGCTCAGGAAGAACATTTTGAAATAAGTGTCCAATCAGAAAGCGGCGGCCCTTCCAGGCATCTCCATTTTGTTCTGAAAACACAAAGCGAGACCAACACCAGTGTAACAATAACTCTCCTTTTAAATTCACATTGCAATAAAGTCCCCCCGCGTGATTCGTCCCATCGTCTCGGAGAAGCTGAAATAATTCGGGGAGCGAAAAAAAGCCAGAGCGTGATTTTCTTATCACCATCTGTAACTCTGAGGTGAAAGGCTCCGGGGTAAACGGCCCTCTCTCCAATTCTAGTGAAGTTTTTCATGCTTTTTAGAGCACTATTACGCTCTCTCAGAGACGCCGGCTTCAATTGACCTTTCGAATCATTTGGATGGAGTCGGTTTCGCAGTGTGACAGAGTCGCTCTCACGCTGCATACCAATGACACAGTGCCGGATCCGGACCTTCGCTCGCAGAACAGCGTCACACACGATCGCCTCCCTTCATTCAGCCCCGGCGCCTGATTGAGCGGTAACGCCACGATATTAAGATACGGCCTGCAGCCACAATATTATCACGTTCGCTATTGTGCGTCTGCAAATTGAGAGTGACGGCCACGTGGAAAGTGTTAAAGATGGAGGAGCGAAATCAGGACTCAATGACAAATGAATGGCAAATAAACCCTGTAAAACCTGCTGAGGTCACCAAACCTGCAGATATCACCAAACCAATCAGATTCCAACAAACCACAGATACCAACAAACTACAGATACCATCAAAACCCACAGATACCACCAAAACCCACAGATACTACCAAAATTTAGAGATACCACCAAAATATACAGATACCACCAAAGCATACAGATAACACCAAAAACCACAGATACCACCAAAACATACAGATGCCACCAAAACATACAGACACCAACAGAACCCGCAGATACCACCAAAACATACAGATACCAACAGAACCCACAGATACCACCAAAACCACAGATACCACCAACACATAGATACCACCAAAACATACAGATACCACCAAAACCACAGATACCACCAAAACATACAGATACCACCAAAACATACAGATTCCACCAAAACCACAGATACCACCAAAACATACAGATACCACCAAAACATACAGATACCACCAAAACCACAGATACCACCAACAAATACAGATACCAACAGAACCCACAGATACCACCAAAACATACAGATACCAACAGAACCCACAGATACCACCAAAACCACAGATACCACCAAAACATAGATACCACCAAAACCACAGATACCACCAAAACATACAGATACCACCAAAACCACAGATACCACCAAAACATACAGATACCACCAAAACATACAGATTCCACCAAAACCACAGATACCACCAAAACATACAGATACCACCAAAACCACAGATACCACCAACACATACAGATACCAACAGAATCCACAGATTCCACCAACACTCAGAGACCAAAAAAACTACAGATACTACCAAAACAAACATATATAACCAGACCTGCAAATATCAAAACAAGGAATTACCATAATAATCCACAGATACCATTAAAACCCAATTATACTACAAAAAAACCAAAACCCATGGATATTACCAAAACTAGATAAATTACCGAAACAAACAGAATTCACCTAAAACATAGACAGACCTCCAAAAGGTTTCACCAAACCACAAATATTACCAAACCCACATATATCTCCAAAACCCAGAAACTGATATGACCAAAACCTAGAGATACTGACAAAACCACAGATTTCACCAGGATTAGCCTGGTGGCAGATATGGTGACAAGAATATTTGGCAAAGAGATTCAATTTGACCTGTAGGCCAGAAACGAATGATATGAAAATGACATAGTCATATAAAAAAGTTTCCTACTGGGTTTTTGGCCAGGAAATTTAGTTCTAGATATAAAAACCCTTTCAAAAAAATCTATATATTATGTTAAAGTCCTTTAAAAATTAAAATTATTCATCACACTTTAAACCCGGTTGTGGAAAATAACCCTGGCCTTTAGGAACCGAACCCTGGTTCTTCAGGTTCTTCACTTCAGGAACCCTTTGTAGCACCTCCACCCCTCGCAGTGCTACAGTGTGAAATCCAAGTCTCTTCTGCGTCTTTCTTTCGTCCTCTCTCTCTCTCTCTCTCTCTCTCTCTCTCTCTCTCTCCTCGTTTGCCCCGTCGCTCCTCCTTGTCATCTTCGCTAATTCGAGCTGAGGTTGGCGTTTAAACGTGTCCCGCATTTTCTCCCTCCGCAGATCTCATTTACATGCTCGGCGGGGACCAGCGATCGAGGGCGATATTAGTTTTCACTGTTTATAAAAAAGAAGAAGATAATAAATAAAAAAGCCTTCAGAAGTCAGAAGTTCCCTTTTGTTGCAGTGTCAGAGCTTGTGCTGCTCTGAGATATTTCTGGAAAGTTCCGTCTCCCCGGAGACGCCAAAGTTTGGGCGACTCGGCGGGGAGTTCTCGCAGCTCGTCTTCGGCGACGGGAGAAAAGTTTTGGGGGCCGTGTTCTGCACCGTGGCCCCTATTCTTCCTCGAACTCCCTTCTTTCTCTTTGCTCGCCGGCGGAGCCGCGACTGAGCTTCAGGCTCCGCTGAGCTCGATCTGGCCTCCACCTTATCTGCCCCGGGCACATTTCCTCCAGAGAAATATCCCACAGACCACCTTGGCCCTCTCTCCTGAGGCGAGCGGGCGGGGGGGACTCTGCCCATTGTCTCTTTCTCCGGCAGGCGCGTTGGCGCTAATCAGGTTGGCCACCACGGCGGTGGCATCTCCAGGGACCGTGCTGGGCGTCCTCCGGACCCGACCGTGCCCGCGGGGCAGTCAGGGCAAATAGAGCTGGAACTCTGCTCTCCACATCTCAGTCAGGCTGGAGACCCGACTGACCAATCCACTTCTGTAGCACTTTCAGAATGATGTAACACACACTAAAGCTTGGTGGAGACTTTTGAAGGTGTTTGCTGCGAATTCTTATCCGTTTTTAGTGGGGTTTTACCTAACTACGATAGTAGATCACATTCCTGTACCTGTCAGTTATCAGCTGGACAAACGTCTTCCACTGGAGACAAATAGCATAGACCTCCTTACTATCTAAATCAGGGGTGTTCAATCAAAAGTCAAAGAATTTCGTCCCAGTTGAAGGTCCGAATGAGCTCCACCTTGTGTCTTATAGCCTTCTCCTATGTCCACATTTTCATATGGTTTACACAAAATGTATTGTTCATTTACAATATTTTACCATAAAAAAGTAGTTCCAGGCAAATAAATGTAAAAGTTACAAAACACATTTTATCAATCAAAACTTGTTGTAAACTATTAGTTTTTTTCCTTGGCTCATGTTTTGGGTCATTATCTACGCGTATTTTTGAAGGTTGGGCGGGGCGGCTCCTGATTGTTCAGTTTGGATCTCCTGATTGGTCGGTTTGGATCTCCTGTTTGGTCAGTTTGGATCTACTGATGGGTCGTTTGGATCTCCTGATTGGTCAGTTTGGATCTCCTGACGGGTCGTTTGGATCCCCTAATTGGTCGGTTTGGGGCGGGTGTTAAAAAAAGCCGACCCACGTGACGCTGCTACAGATGATGATGAATTAAGACCCGTTTGGAGCTGAAAAAAACGGCTCTTCTTTTGGACTGTGCCACAAAAAACACTCTCTGAAGAGAAGTGAACTTCCCATCACTAGTAAAGTAACGAGTGAAGCTGTTGTCGTAGTTACTGGAACAGCAGCGGACCCTCTAGCCACCCTCCAGAATAACGCTCCAGGAAAACTTAATCTCCTGAAATGACCTCAACTCCTTCCTTAAGGTGGATCAGACTAGTGGGCGCGGCTTAGGACGCAGTATGACTTACTGTGAGCTGTAAAACTGAACTGAACTCCTTCATTAATGTGAATGAGACTAGTGGGCGTGGTTTAGGATGCAGTATGACTTACCGTGAGCTGTAAAAATGAGGTTAACTTCAGCCAGGACTGCCATACATGAAGGACTACTAAACCACGCCCATTAGTCTGATCACCTTAACGAAGATCTGGGTGTGATTTTAGGGTCCAGAGAAGTTGTGGTAAAACATTTCTAGTTTATTTTCACTAATGTTGTGAGAATTGAAGTGTGTGTCACAGATTAGCGCCGTTATTAGGAAAATCCCTTCCAGTGACTATCGGCTTTTACTCATTGTTAGCATTGTTAGTAGCATTAGCATAATTGACTGAATAATTGATTTCAGCAGTTTGCCGCGTTACCACATCCTCTCGAGACCCGCCGTCTATTTATGTCCACTTAAGTGGAGGGGAGTGAAAGACCTCCGGGTCAATTTGGGAAATCTGTTGGAGTCCCTGCACAGGGGGCGTCCCAGTGGTGCCATGTTTCTAAAACGGCAGGCATCGCGCCTTCCAGCATCTGAGACAAGCGATCAGATTTTCTGTGCTGTTTCCTCAGTGTGAGAGTCTTCAGTTCACTTTAGTGAGATTTCAGCAATGTGCAGTTATTCAAACCTTTTAAATAACCCTCAGTCATGGAGAATGGGACTCACCAAGCTCCAGTTCTACCAGTTCCCACTCATCAGGAGTCACTGGGGTTAACGAGGCAGGAAGGGTTTCTCTCAGAAAGCGGAAGGAGTGGTCAGACAGAAGAGCAGGACTCTGAAACCTCAGAGGAGGAACCAAATTGTCCATCACCAATGAGAAGGGATGTGTGTAGATCTGAGGTTTCACCTCCAACAGAATTCCCTCTCTGGACACTGAACCCAGCTCTGTTCGCCATAGAGGGCCTGTCTGTCTATGGTCCTGTTCATCAAGACCCTCTTTTGTTATTTATCCCATAAAGAGTGTCTAGAATGTAAAATTCATTTTAGTTGAATTTACATAAAAACACACACACACACAAACACACACTCACAAACACTAATGTGCAGCTAAAAGCTTGACCTGTCGAAATATTGATCTATAGATTTATATGATCGATTACACATTGGATACACACACACACACACACACACACCCCTTCTCCCCCCCCTGCCCCCAACACACACACACACACACACACACACACATACCCCTTCTCGGCCCGGCGTGGAACCGAACTTCTGCCAGACGAACGCAACCATGACTGCAGGCCTTCTGGTAAATCCTGCCAAAACATTTTTAAGAGAAATCCTGCTGCAACCGGTACAATGTTCCGTTTTTTAATCAGTCATGACCCAGTTTCCTCTACACTAGAAAACATTGCAGAAAAAAAATGTTACATTTCTTCCAACCAAAGTTCTTAAATGATGTCAAATAAATCTAAAAACCAGAGATGTTTTTCTACCGGGGTTCACCACGTACTCTATAGCGGGGGGGTCCAGCTCTCAGAGACATCAGGAGTTTACTCATGTTCCCAGTAAGACTTAACAACTCCTTCGTTAAGGTGTTTAGACTAGTGGGCGTGGTTTAGGACGCAGTGTGAGCTGTAAAACGTTCCAGAAATCTGGTCTCTCTGGTTCTCTCTGGTTCTGCTGATTGATTGGTGCGGTGCTGGTGCTGGGTTCTCTCTAGTTCTGCTGATTGATCGGTGCGGTGCTGGTGCTGGGTTCTCTCTGGTTCTGCTGGTTGATCAGTGTGGTTCTGGCTGCTGGGTTCTTTCTGGTTCTGCTGGTTGATCGGTGTGGTGCTGGGTTCTCTCTGTTTCTGCTGGTTGATCGGTGCGGTGCTGGTGCTCGGCTCTATCTGGTTCTGCTGGTTGATCGGTGTGGTGCTGGGTTCTCTTTGGTTCTGCTGGTTGATCAGTGTAGTGCTGGGTTCTCTCTGGTTCTACTGGTTGATCATGTCGGTGCTGGTGCTGGGTTCTCTCTGGTTCTGCTGGTTGATCAGTGGTGCTGGTGCTGGTGCTGGGTTCTCTCTGGTTCTGCTGGTTGATCAGTGTGGTGCAGGGTTCTCTCTCGCGGTGTTGAAGACGCCAAGCTAAGGGTCTCTGGCTCTGAAGTCCTGGCGTCGCCTTCAACTGGCACTGGCTTTCACCCAACAGGAATCAGGTTCAGGAACCCAGAGGTTCCGGCCGGGTCCGGTTCTGCACCGGAGAACTGGGAGGTCTGGTTTCCTGGCTGGAGCCGAAACAACTTCGGCCATGCGTGTGATCCAAACCACACAAGGATGAGTCTCTCTCTCTCTCTCTCTCTCTCTCTCGCTTTCTCTCTCTCTCTCTCTCTCTCTCGTTCTCTAGTTCTCTCGTTCTCACTCTTCCTCTGTCTCTCTCTCTTTCTCTCTCTCTCTCTCTCTCTGTCTCTTGTTCACTCGTTCCCTCTCTCTCCCTCCCTCTCTCTCTATCTCTCTCTCTCTGTCTTTGTTTCTCATTCACTTGTTCTCTCTCTCCCTGTCTCACTCTCTGTCTCATTCTCTCTCTCCCTTACTCTCTCTCTCTCTCTCTGTCTTTGTCTCTCTCTGTCTGTCTCTCTCGCACTCTCTGTCTCTGTCTCTCTCTCTCTCTCTCTCGCACTCTGTGTGTGAGTGTGTGTGTATCTGGACCGGGTTGTTGTGTTTTTGCGGAACTGCAGATGTGTGGAACTGAATCGCGCTCCTGTCGTGACGGTGAACTTTCCCGACGCTGCCAGAGGTTTTAGTTTCTCACTTGACCCCAAAAAATCGTCCCCCCCTCCACTGTAGGACCAGAAAGAGTCCAGCAGGAGGGGCAGGAAGGAACTTGCCCTCCCGACTGTCAGGCTTTTTTGTTCTCCTCCTTTGTCTCAGACTTTAAAGTAAATGCCATTTGCTCCGTGCTGGTCCCGGCGCTGCGCTCGCTCCATCACCGGAGTTTCCCGCCACTGGCACGCACTTAATCAGATTGTATTGTGTGGAGCAGATCCATTGTTTCCCAGCTCCGCCGGGCTGATGGGCTGAATATGTAAAACCTTATTGAACTTCTGCATGAGTGATTTCTCTTAATTATTAGAATAATCAGATTTAAGAGGGGAGAAAGACGCAATTTATTGGATTAGGGCTGCGCTTGTCTTGGCTGGGCCCCTAACCCTTGCCCGGAGCTGCTTCGGGGGCCGGCCTGAATAATGGAACCCACTGAGCTCGGGGGGATTAGAGGAGATCGATAACTGGCAACCCAGAGAGCTGGCCTGTAATCTACATCAACCATGTAGGAAAATACATTACTGCGACTACAAAGCCTATTAACAAACACACAGGTCCTGCATTATTGAATGGATGTTGGTTTTATGAGACCCTCGTTCAAAGTGGAGAGGAGTATGTGTGTGTGTTTGTGTGTGTGTGTGTGTGTGTGTGTTCATATTCGCGGGCCCAACATAAATTATGCATCCACTCCAGGTCCTGTTGCAGTGCCCTCTCCGAAATATCGTTTTGTTTTCGCTTTAATTGGATTAATGGTTTGAAAGCTTTATCAGTGGCTAATTGTGTGTGTGAGTGTGTGTGTATGGGTGTGTGTGTGTGTGAGTGTGTTTATGTGAGTGTGAGAGTGTGTGTTTGTGTGTGTGAATGGGATTGGTTGTATGAGTGTGAGTGTGTATGTGTGAGTGTGTGTATGTGTTTGTGTGTGTGTGGGTGTGAGTGTATGTGTGTGTGTGTGTGTGTGATTGTTTGTATGAGTGTGTGAGTGTGTGTGTGTGTGTGTATGTGTGTGTGTGTGTGTGTGTGTGATTGTTTGTATGAATGTGTGAGTGTGTGTATGTGTGTGTGAGTATGTGTGTGTGTTTGTGATTGTTTGCATGAGTGTGTATGTGAATGTGTGTGTGTGTGTGTGTATGTGTGAGTGTGTGTGTACGTGTGTTTTGTCCAGTCTCTGTGTTTGAAAGGCTCTTGTAATCTCATTAAAGTGTTAAACAGGTCCAGGCGCTGGTCCTCCGCTGAGACAGGAAACAACATCGCCCACTAGAATCACTGTGATGTTTATCACGCTGGGTTGTCATAGCAACAGAGAATGCTTTGCTTGGCAAAATCATCATTTGCACGAATGGAGCTTGACCAGGTCCTGCCCGCTCCACCAGGTCCTGCCCTCTACACCAGGTCCTGCCCAGTTAAACATGTCCTGCCCGCTTAAACAGGTCCTGCCCACTTCACCAGGTCTTGCCCGCTTCACCAGGTCCTGCCAGCTACACCAGGTCCTACCTGCTTCACAAGGTCCTGCCTGCTTGACAAGGTCCTGCCCGCTTCACCAGGTCCTTGCCCACGTAAACAGGTCCTGCCTGCTCCACCAGGTCCTGCCCACTTCACTAGGTCCTGCCCCTTGCCTGCTTCACCAAGTCCTGCCCGCTTGAACAGGTCCTGCCCGCTTCAACAGGTCCTGCCCGCATCACCAAGTCCTGCCTGCTTCACCAGGTCTTGCCCGCTTCACCAAGTCCTGCCATCTCCACCAGGTCCTGCCCACTTCACCAGGTCCTGCCTGCTTGACCAGGTCCTGCCCGCTTCACCAGGTCCTGCCTGCTTAAACAGGTCCTGCCTGCTCCACCAGGTCCTGCCCACTTCACTAGGTCCTGCTCGCTTCACCAGGTCCTGCCTGTTTCACCAGGTCCTGCCCGCTTAAACAGGTCCTTCCAGCTCCACCAGGTCCTGCCCGCTTCACTAGGTCCTGCTCCCTTCACCAGGTCCTGCCCTCTTGAAAAGGTCCTGCCCGCATCACCAGGTCCTGCCGGTTTCACCAAGTCCTGCCCGCTTAAACAGGTCCTACCCACATCACAAGGTCCTGCCTGCTTAAACAGGTCCTGCTCACTTCCCCAGGTCCTGCCCGCTTCACCAGGTCCTGCCCACTTAACCAGGTACTGCCACTTTAAACAGGTGCTGCCCGCATCACCAGGTCCTGCCCGCTTAAAGAGGTCCTGCCCACTTTACCAGGTCCTGCGCACTTCACCAGGTCCTGCTTGCTTAAATAGGTCCTGCCCGCTTCAACAGGTTCTGCCCACTTAAACAGGTCCTGCCTGCTTCACCAGGTCCTGCCAGCTGCACCAGGTCCTGCCAGCTTCACTAGGTCCTGCTCGCTTCACCAGGTCGTGCCCACATCACCTGTTCCTGCCCGCATCACCAGATCTTGCCCGCTTAAAAAGGTCCTGCTGGCATCACAAGGTCATACCCGCTTAAACAGGTCCTGCTCTCTTCCCCAGGTCCTGCCCACTTAAAGAGGATCTGCCCACTTCACCAGGTCCTGCCAGCTCCACCAGGTCCAGCCCTTTTCACTAGGTCCTGCCAGCTTCACCAGGTCCTGCCCACTTAACCAGGTACTGCCCCTTTAAACAGGTGCTGCCCGCATCACCAGGTCCTGCTTGCTTAAACAGGTCCTGCCCGCTTCACCAGGTCCTACCCACATCGCCAGGTCCTGCCCGCTTCACCAGGTCTTGCCCACTTCACCAGGTCCTGCCAGCTCCACCAGGTCCAGCCAGCTCCACCAGGTCCAGCCCACTTCACCAGGCCCGGCCCACATCACCAGGTCCTGCCCGCTTCAACAGGTCCTGCCTGCTCCACCAGGTCCTGCCCACTTCACTAGGTCGTGCCTGCATAAACAGGTCCCGCCTGCTTCACCAGATCCTGCCCACTTCACCAGGTCCTACCCGCTTCACCAGGTTGTGCCGGCTTTACCAGGTCCTGCCCGCTTAAACAGGTCCTACCCACATCACAAGGTCCTGCCCACTTAAACAGGTCCAACTCACTTCCCCAGGTCCTGCCCGCTTCACCAGGTCTTGCCCACTTCACCAGGTCCTGCCCGCTTAAACAGGTGCTGCCAGCATCACCTGGTCCTACCCGCTTAAAGAGGTCCTGCGCGCTTCACCAGGTCCTGCCCACTTCACCAGATCCTGCCCAGGTAAACAGGTCCTGCCGGCTTAAACAGGTCCTGCTCGCTTCAACAGGTCCTGCCCGCATCTCCAGATCCTGCCAGCTCCACCAGGTCCTGCCTGCTTCACCAGGTCCTGCCCACTTCACCAGGTCCTGCCTGCTTAAACAGGTCCAGCCCACATCACCAGGCCTGCCCGCTTAAACACGTTCTGCCCACTTAAACAAGTCCTGCCCGCTTCACCAGGTCCTGCCAGCTGCACCAGGTCCTGCCCACTTCACTAGGTCCTGCTCACTTCACCAGGTCATGCCCACATCACTTGGTCCTGCCCGCATCACCAGATCCTGCCCGCTTAAAAAGGTCCTGCTGGCATCACAAGGTCATACCCACTTAAACAGGTCCTGCTCGCTTCCCCAGGTCCTGCCCACTTAAAGAGGACGTGCCCACTTCACCAGGTCCTGCCAGCTCCACCAGGTCCTGCCCTTTTCACTAGGTCCTGCTCGCATCACCAGGTCCTGCCCGCTTCAACAGGTCCTGCCCACATCACTGGGTCCTGCCCGATTCAACAGGTCTTGCCCACTTCACCAGGTCCTGCCAGCTCCACCAGGTCCTGCCTGCTTCACTAGGTCCTGCCCGCATATACAGGTCCTGCCCGCCTCACCAGGTCCTGCCCGCTTAAACAGGTCCTTCCAGCTCCACCAGGTCCTGTCCGCTTCACTAGGTCCTGCTCGCTTCACCAGTTCCTGCCCTATTCAAAATGTCCTGTCCACTTCACCAGGTCCTGCCCGCTTCACCAGGTCCTGCCAGCTCCACCAGGCCCTGCCTGCTTCACAAAACAGGCCAGTCACCCATTATGAGCATAACCGAGCTGATATCTGTGGTTTCGCAGTTCATGTATGTATATATATTTATCTGTGTGTGTGTGTGTTTACATATATGTGTGTATATATATGTGT
>JBBMFX010000030.1:14013067-14024441 GCA_037832545.1 Rhabdalestes septentrionalis | reverse complement strand
TGAAGTTGTATCAGGTTCTAAAATGTACTGTGCTGGTATTGAAGTTGTATCAGGTTCTAAACTGTACTGTGCTGGTATTGAAGTTGTATCAGGTTCTAAACTGTACAATTTGAACAATTAAGCGCTGGGGACCTTTGCCAGGCTGTGGTCGCGCGAGGGAAGGTTTTAAATTTACTCGGCTATTATACGGGATTGGGGCTTGGTGTGAAGGGGGGGGGATTTGGACGCCGTTTCTGATATGTTCATTCAAGCTATTCAGTCACCAGTCAAGTAAGACTAAGCCTCAGACCGCTCGCTGTCAAATCCAGTGACTCTCTAATTCTAAGACAGGGCCCTGCCTGACATTTTATGGATAATGCCATTATAAGTTTTTGTTCAATTTGGGTGACATTGTTCAGTGACACTGCATTGCATCATGTTCGCATTAAGGCACTGTGTATTAGGACAGGACAGCATTCAAATGGAACATAGCCTCGGGAGATAGCATAATGAAGCGCTCATATATCACTTACTGTTACAGAAATTTACACTGTCCATCAGTTCTGTTTAAGTGTTGCAGGGTTCTCCGTCCACAGTTTAGTCAATACCCTGTTAGCAATTAGGGAGGGACAAGTGAGGACAATAAATCAGAGACAATATTAATTTAAGGAACCTTTTCACAGGTCTATAGAAACCATACTGTACATAAACTGTAACTCAATGGAACAGAAAATCACAACATTATTGTTCTGCTGGTTGTGATGTTCTCTCTCTCATGTGAGCAATTCTTGGTTCTAGCACTGGAAACGGTTAAAACCCATTTTTCCGCCAGATCTGAAACTGTACTGTGCTGGTACAGAAGTTGTATCAGGTTCTAAACTGTACTGTGCTAGTACTAAAGTTGTATCAGGTTCTAAACTGTACTGTGCTGGTACTGAAGTTGTATCAGGTTCTTGTGTTCCAGTTTATCTAGTCTGGTTCTGGAGTTTCTGACTCGGTTCTCTCCACAGTTTCTGTTTGCTCGTCCCAAAACCGCGTCCATGGAGTGGAACCGGCAGAGTTTTTCTGTCAGAGCCACTTTTGTTATCGAGCTCTTTTATTATTTCGAGTCCTGTTTGAGTGTTGAAGGTTCTCTCTGCGATCTTGTTAGTAAGGTCCTGGATCTCCTTCACATCTCTCAGAGTTAAAGATGAGTCGTAGGAAACGAAGACTGAAGTTTATCTCCAGCCCAGACAGACAGTCGAGCTCCATCACCTCCCAGCTGTTAGTTTGTGTCTCTGTTGTTGCTTATTGTGCAGACGGTAAATAAACTGTTTGCTCTTTCCGTGGAGTGATAAAACATTTCTACCCATCAGAAAGTAGCGATCTATTTGCAATAGAAAAATATTGGTCTCGGTCCTGCTCAGTTCCTTGTGCCAGAGAAAAGCGCGAGTAGAGCTAAAAAGCCTTCCGCCGTGTCCACAGCGTCTCTCTGGTTGAATTGGAGCCCAGACCGAGCAGAGATCCTCCTGTAGGAAAAGATATTATCACAACTCAGGAGGACCGCGGATCAGGGCAGGTTTTTCGGGATGGTTTGTTTATTTCGCCTTAATGTTCCTCCGGCTCAGTCACACACACAGCGGCGAGCACCTGCAAACGAGGAGCCTGAGAAGGGTTTGAAACCATGTAGCCTGTCAGGAGACAAACATTTTTCACGACTCTCTCTGTGCGGGCCCTCAAACCGCTGCCGTCTCCTTCGCTGGCACCTCGCCTTGAAATAGAGCCGAACATGACAAGTGGAGCCAATTAGGTTATCTAGAGAGCAGCCAGAGCGCGTGCACGTCTCACCAGGGTTCCTCCAGGGACCGGGGATCCATTCTAGACACCAGGATCTGGTTTTCAAATCTGCTTTCACACTCCAACAAACATGCAGAACGCCGAGTTCAGAAAAGCTCTTAGGCTTGGCATGTCCGCGGCGGTGCGTCTTTAGGAGTTCCGGGTTCTGATTCGTCTCTGGGTTTTTCTTTCATGTATTTTTTGGGATCTTTGTGGTTCTGCTTCATGTTCTAGGAGAGTTTCAGACTCCTGGTTCTTGGAATTGGGTCTTGGGATCTTTATGGTTCTGCTTCATGGTCTTGCAGAGTTTTAGACTCCTGGTTCTTCACTGTGTTTTGAAAGTTCTGTCTTTCGGTTCCTCTCAGTGGTTCTTCATTATGCATTTAGGAGGTTTGGTTCTTTGTTCTTTAGGCTATTTTGTTTCATGCTCTTAGAAGGTTTCCCACAACGATGAGTAGAACACACTGTTTCCAGTAAGAACCAGATCTCACTTCAGAAAACAGGACTTGGGTGTTTTGGTTCTATGGTTCCTCTATGAGGTTCTTCTTCATGTTCTAGGAGAGTTTCAGACTCCTGATTCTTGGAATTGGGTCTTGGGATCTTTGTGGTTCTGCTTCATGGAGTTTTACACTCCTGGTTCTCCTGTTTTTTTTGGAAGTTCTGGGTTCCGGTTCCTCTCAGTAGTTCTTCATTATGCTTTCAGGAGATTCGTCTCTTTGTACTTTAGGTAATTTTGTTTAATGCTTTTAGAGGGTTTCCCACAACGTGGAGTATAGTAGAACTCACTGTGACCAGTACAAACCAGACACTGGAAAGATATCACTTCAGAAAACAGGACTTTCAATTTGGGTTCTATGGTTCTTCTCTGAGGTTCTTCTTCACATTCTCGGAGTCTTGGCTCCTCCCTGGGGGTTTGATGGGACCGGTACTTGCAATTTGTCCGTGGGAGAAAGCCTTAAAGAAATAGGCACTGGCAATTTGTCCGTGGGAGAAAGTCTTAAAGAAATAGGCACTGGCAATTTGTCCGTGGGAGAAAGTCTTAAAGAAATAAAATCGAGCCGAATTAAACGCTCAGCTCGCTTTATTGAGATCAGCAGCATCACAACATCTGTTTCCGCTAATTGGGTTCTTTTATTCCTAAAGGAGCCAAAGTCAATGAAGTCCCAGGACGCTTTCATTCAAGGCTGGGAGGAATACCTGTACAAATCAGGCACAGATGTTGTTATTCAAATATAAGGATTTCTAAACATGCTACTTTAACCCCTAACACAACATTGACGTAACCGCGACATAAACCTGTCACAGCCATCACGGCGGCTAATGACACTCGTCTAATTAACCGAGAGTTTAAAACAGGTTTGCACGTTTTTTATTAAATTCAAAAATTGTATTGCAGTAATTAATGATCGAATAATAATCAAATTATGCTTTGAGTGCAGAAGAGCCAATAAAACTAAAACTGTAACTAAACTATATCAGTTATGTTCCACAAGAAGAAAATATGTCTTAACTCTAAATGGACATTTTAGTTGAAAAACTACTGAAATTTAAATAAAAAAATACTAATATGTTTAAAATTGGTATACAGTTTAAAATACTGTTTAATATTATTCTCTTCTCTTTGTGGAGACTTTGAAACTCATTTTAAAGACCCAACTATCCACCAAAAGAAACGGTTCACATCCTTGGGCTGTAACCAAGAACCACATACATTTAAGACTTACGTATAACCCTATCATGACAATCAAGACTGGTTATAACCAATTTAATCATCATTTGTTCAAACTTACTAAATTTTTTGTTTACATTCTTGACATTTAGCAGATGCTTTTATCCAAAGCCGCTTCCATTCCCTACCTACAGAGTGTAGTCTGTAGAAACTTGGTTTTAATGGTGTTGCTCAGGAACCCAGTGGTGCTGACGGTAGGATTCGAACATATGACTTAATAGTTCAGAGGCGAGTATTCAACCCACTGAGATATCACCCCCACCCTCCCATCCTTTATTCTTGGATCAGTATGACCAGCAATTTAAACCTCAAAGAAAATCGTAGAAATTAAATATTTCCTCCGGTTCTCCTGCAGGTCCAGTTCTGTTCAGATCTGGAATTAAAGCAGAGGAAGATTTTACTAAAGATTATAAAATGACATATTTCAGCAGAAACTCCCGCAGTATCATCACACACACTAAACGAATGAGTGTGAGAGGTTGATATTTCTGATTATAAACAGATCACACACTCAAACTGACCCAAAGATGGCCCAAATGAGTTCAGACTGTGCTACACAGTCAGGATCCTTTAGAGTTTACACATTGTAACACAGGAAAACACTTTCATGTGAAGTGAATATAATGATGCCAGTGAATTATTTAGAGATCCTAAATTTTGAATGGGGTCAAACTAACTACAACCATAAAAACATAGAATATCCAGAGCAAGAGCAGGATCTAGTCCAACCGAGAAGAAGAGCCAAGACTTGGTTCTGCACTATATGTGCTGGGGTAGCGGAGAGGTATACAGAGAACCGGTTCTCAGAAGTTTCTCGAGTTAAATCAACACCAGCCCAGATCTAGAACCTGGTTCATGTTGGTGGAGAGGTATGAGTGAACCTGCCCCTGCACCAGCTCCTCTCTGGATCAGAACCAAACACACCCGCACACAGTTCTGGACTCTTTGACCATTAGAACATGAGTGGAACGGATCCGTGTCGGAAGTGCAACAAAGTTTAAACTGTCATCATTCGGTATGCATCTCCTTATATGGAAGTTCCCCCAGTGTATGTCGGTTCTCATGGTGTTGGACATCATGCTGAGTTTTGTTAGGTGTTCCTGTGCACACAGAACCAAAGAAAATTTAAAACCTGTAATTCCAAAAATCACCACTGGCGGAAAAACGGCGCCACACGCAAATGAACCTAAAGAAAGTGAATGGAACCAGATGTCTCCAAACCAAATATAGTGGAGGTGAATGGAGCCAGACATCTCCAACACAAACATAGTGGAAATGAATGGAACCAGATGTCTCCGACACAAATATATATCGGAGGTGAATGGAACCAGGCGTCTCCAACACAAATCCAGTGTTTTATTCTCTGCTCCCCAGTGAAGCTCCACGTGTCTCTGAGTGTTTATATGGATGTTGATGATGTAAAATATTGAATCTGAACTAAATCTCTTTTCTTCGAGGACCTCACAACGCCCTGCATGTATTCCTCCACCATGAACCGGTTTAGTTTTGAGGACCAAAATCTTCTCAGAACACTGGTAGAACCTGAAAATCTACTCTAGTCCGGCATCCTCGGCAGTCCGTTTCTTCAGAGAAAGAGTCGAGGAACATCACAAGGAATGGGGGGCGGGGGTGGTTAGAGAATAACATGAAAGAAAAGTAATCCAAAAAAAAGAAAAGACACTACAGCTAGGACAATCTCCAAAATGGTTTCAGCGCAGAAGGATTCCTCTGGGCGCCATCAGCGCCGAAACCATTCAGTGTCTCCTAAAGCTCCGCCCGCCACCGCCATGCGAGATTCCATTATAGGAGAAATGGGATAGCAACACAATTATCTCAAGTTCAATTCTCCAAGCCCCATTGTGTCTGCAAACTGAGACCTGGGCTGGGATTACCGCAAGCCGGGCCTGGCGAGGGGTTTGTGGGGGGGTTGTGTTTGGTGTGTGTATGTGGGGGGGGCGAAGAGGGCACCGAACGCCGTTCCCTGGGAAGCTCGGAGTGTTTCTTCCATCAGAGAATGTGAAGAAAAGGCGGCGAGCCAAACTAGAGGGAGGAAGGCGCCTCAAAAAGACCGGCCAGGTCCGCCTGGAGGCAGGAGAGGCGGCGAGAGGCAAATCCCGGGACCGTCTGGAGGACACGTCTCCGGACAACAACAACAACAACAGCAACAGAGAGGGAATGAAATAGAGAGTGGGAAAACGGGAACAGAGAGAAAACACGGAATCAAAAAGGCAATTCAGAGCACATTCAAGAGGCCGCGCCGATAAGCGCCAGGAAGCGCGGGGCGACACTCAGGATGACTAAAGACTCTTCCCGTGACGCCCCGTTTCTCTCCACTGCCATTGTTTATCACACAATGATGCAATTATGTGCAAGGTCCGATGCTGTGGCAGCACTCTGACGCCTCCACGTTGCACAAGTGGCTGATTAAAAGTCACTTTTTTTTCTTCCTTTCTCTCTGTTTTGTGTTCTCTCTGAAAGCCGGCGCTGGTCCTGAGGGAGCCGTGGGCCCGTCTGTGAAGCGCGGGCCTGACTGTAAATAGGCTATGGTAAAAATACACATCATTAACGGCACTTTGACTGCAGACAGGGTTCAGATCCAGAGCCATTATGAAAGTTTTTTCTGGTTAAGTGTGAAGATTAGTAAAATACAGAGCATCGTAAATGCAACACTAATGGCTTTCGTGGCTTCAGAATGAAACGAGTCGTCTGGCGGACTGACCCCAGTTAAAGTCGGGTTGTGCGGAAAATTTTCAATTTTACACTCCTTACGCCAAAGCTGCAAGTCTCGAGCCCTCATTTCTTCACTTTCCGCTTCCAGCGATCTAGACTCTCTCATATGTTAGTCAGTTCTTGAGGAAGAATTCCCCAGGGTTCCTGAAGGACTTTCATTTCCAGTCCAGTCCCTGAACCAGACCAGTTTCAGAGGAATGTTTCTGTTGGTGAAGACACACACTGACCTACGTATGAATCATTCAAGCAGAACAAAGTGCATTTAATTGAAGTCCTGAATCAGTGAAGAACTGTCACGTTTCCACTTATGTCCAGAACGAGGGCAGGCGCACATGCAGACTTCCATTTTAATACTTTTATTAAACCAAATCAAAGAGGCGCGAGGGCCAGAAACAAAAAGAACTGAGGCCTAGGTCCGACACAATAGAACTACAAAACATTTGAAACTAAATAACACAATTAACTCAAACTGATCTTTCTCTGAGGACACCTGTCTGCTGGAACACATTATGTAAACAAATATAAATCTCTCCAAATCAAAACAAGGGACTGAAAATGATGCCCTCTAGAGGACCAGGAGCAGATGGTTCCAGATGATGTGGAGGTGATCAGTATACTGGTGGTGCTGAATGCTGAGTGGCTGGAACTCCTTTATCTAGGCTCCTTGTGTCTTTAGACTCTCTGATATCTGTCAGTAAAACATTTGTTCACATTTCTTTCCTTTAATCTCCTCAATATGCCAAACAGGTGTACGCTGATGAAGGTAAATAGTGGTGAATCTGAAGTAGATCTCTTTCCTTCTGAGACTGTATTGCCTCACACATATCCCTCCACTTGGGAGTTTTAGGAACAAAATCTTCTCCAAACTGTTGTAGGCAATGCAATTACAACCATTTGATGTTAGGGAGCTTTTGGGGGAAAGACGACTGGTTGTAATTCACTGCGAAGAATCCTGCCTCTCCAGAAGTGAGGGTATGTAAAAGCGGCGGGATTGTCTGAGTCGAGTGGTTTGATTTGTGAGTGAACTTTTTATTGGCATTACATGTGCTTTAATATCTCCTTTGGCAGATTGAGGCCGCTAATGCAGATAAATCTGTACGTAACCTCCCGGCGGGCGGCGTGTAATCATCGCTTAAAGAGAATTATCTCCTCGACTTTTGTGCCGGAGCGCCTGTTGAGCCGCCGCGTCGCAGATTTGCAGGACTTGAAATTTTGGTGAGTGCAATGAAAAACATTTAGAGGAGACACACAGCCAACATAACAAGGAGATACCTGGCGATAGCAGTTAATTAGGAGATAAAGCGCAAGTAGTTTGGGGAGGGGGTAGGATTTGGGGGGTTGAAAAGACACTGGAAAAGAAAAGGAGAGAAGAGAGCCGGAGTGAAGTTTCCTTCAGTTATCAGAGCCGGAACACAAACTCCATTTGAAGCCAGGCGACGCAGCTTTATAAACTTGTTAACGGGAAATAAAAGGTGTGCCGGATACAAAAGCTAACGGCGTGCTGGGCTCCGCTGGGCGTTATCGGCCTCCTCTCCTCAGACAAAAGGGATTTCACAGCCGCTAATTACACCGGCCGCTCTGGAGTGGGAACAGAAAGGAAATCCTCCGGCTGGCCCGGGCTCAGGCCCGACCCTGGCGCGACCCCGGCGCCAAGAGTGCGGACGGTTTGATTGGTGATGGAGCGATTAGCACTCCGAGCACAGCCACTCTTCAGACAGAGAGCTCCCGTCTCATCCATCACTCTTAAAAGTGGAGAAGTTTGTGGAGAGACAGAGGAATTTGGGTTTCGCTTCATCAGTGCGGCACCTCGAGAAGCGCCAGGCGTGGAAGTTTCTTCACTGTTATGTTATTTCTCTTTAGTCTAAAAAACAGCTCTGCCTCGAATTCTAATTTCTGTTTACCTTTCGGAGGTTAAATAGAAATACATTTGCACTGAAATGTATTTGTACGTCTGACCTTACAGGGGATATGTTATTAACATCTGGGTTCAAACCTCTTAGGAGCTAAAATCCCTAAAAACCAGGAGAAAGAAGAACATGAGAAGATCTAGAACTGAGACTCAAGAGGAGAATGAGAGAAGGAACCACTGAGAAGAACAAATAGTTCAAAGGAAAAACGAGAAGAACCATTGAGGAGAAACCGAGACTGAAAAGGTGGGACTTCTTCAAAACATGAGCAAGAACCATTAAAAACAAACCAGAGTTGAGACTACGTGAGAATGCGAAGAAGGACCATTGAGAGGAACCCAGATTAAAAAGACATGAACATAAAAACAACTAGAACAATATGATTTTCAAACTCATAAAACATATATAAAGACAAGAAACATAAAAAACATATAAAATAAACATAGTACAAATAAAATCTAAATAAAATAAAAGTCCTCCAGAAATGACTCAATACTAAATGCACTACACTTCAAACACAAAACGCTGTGGACAATAAAAGAGATGGAAATAAATACTACCGATAAACACAAAATATGTGTTTATAAACACAAAATAAACACATTACTGCTGGAGTAGTTCACTAAATAACATCAATAATGGTTTACAGTTGTTTTCAACACGTCTGTTATTAATAGTAATGATTACATAATGGTAATAGTAATATAATATCAGTAGTAATAGTAATTGTAATATAATATTATGAGTAATACAACAGTCATATAATAGTAATAGTAATACATCAGTGATATAAGTAATAGTAATACATCAGTGATATAAGTAATAAAAGTAATACATTAGTGATAGTAAAATAATAGTAGTAGTAATAGTAAGTATAAAATAATATTAATCGCAATACAATAGTAATATAATTTTAGTAATAAAAGAGTAATATATATGTAACAGTAATAAATCAGTGATAGTAACATAATAGTAATATAGCAGTAATATAGCAGTAATATTATAGTAATAGTAGTGATGCTGCACATGATTCAACTGTTGCATATAAAAATAAAATAATTGCAGATAAGGAGTGAGGAATTAGTCAAATTAGAATAATAGTAATATAATGGTAATAGTAATACATTATAAATAGCAATATAATAATAATATAAAAGTACTAGTCATATTATAGTAATAGCATTGATGCTGCATATGACACAAATGTTGCACACAAAAATATATATTGCAGATAATGAATGTTGAATTAGTAATTAATAGAAATATAATAGTAATAATAAGTCAGTGATAGTAATATAATAGTAATAGTAAAATAATAGTAATAGTAGTGATTCGATTGTTGCCCATAAAAATAAATCCATTGCAGATAACGTGTGATGAATCAGAACAATAGATGAGAAGCACAATGCTGATGCGTTCAGTTCCTGAGGTGGTGCGAATCCGAGGTGCTCCTGAGGGAAGGTGCTGATGATCTCTGTAGAACATCTGGAGGTGCTGTGGTACGGGAACGCTTTGTTCCGGCTGCACTCGGGAGTGTGTGAGTGATTTGGGAGTGCAGACAGATGATGATGTGTTTTCTGCACGTTAGCACCTCCAGCCATCGCTGGGCCCGAGTCTGAGCTGACTCTGACAGGAAGCAGCTCAAGCTTCTGCTGACCACAGCAGATCTTGAACACGACGGCGGTGTTCAAACATGCAGCAGATTTACATCAAAATAACAAGCGTATTCAACCCGTCAGCGGGGGTTTAAAACTTCAGCTCAGTGCTCCACATTCACACTCGTTACTTTGTGTCGTGAATTGTTTTGTATTCGGAGTGCTGTCGTTCTGGGGACTGATCTTGGGACCAATTTTTAGTGGTCTCGGTCTTGTCTTGGCCTTGGACATAGCGGTCTCGATGGGATGGGGGAAAAGGAGAAAATATTGCATGCGCATCATCATTGAACAGTATCAGTATCATCACAGAACAGTATCGGTATCATCACAGAACAGTATAAATATCATCACAGAACAGTATCAGTATCATCACAGAATAGTATCAGTATCATCACAGAACAGTATAAGTATCATCACAGAACAGTATAAGTATCATCAAAGAACAGTATAAGTATCATTACAGAACAGTATAAGTATCATCACAGAACATCATCAGCATCATCACAGAACAGTATCGGTATCATCACAGAAAGTATAAGTATCATCACAGAACAGTATCAGTATCATCACAGAACAGTATCAGTATCATCACAGAACTGTATCAGTATCAACACAGAACAGTATCAGTATCATCACAGAACTGTATCAGTATCAACACAGAATAGTATCAGTATCAACAGAGAACAGTATCAGTATCACAGAACAGTATCAGCATCACAGAACAGTATCAGTATCATCACAGAACAGTATCAGCATCACAGAACAGTATCAGTATCATCACAGAACTGTGTCAGTATCACAGAACAGTATCAGTATCATCATTTTCATTTACATTTACATTTATGGCATTTAGCTGACACCCTTATCCAGAGCGACTTACAACAGTGCTGAAGTAATCCACAATGGTATCAAGGACCTGTAGAGTTAGATTTAAGTCAACATCCACCAATTGCCTATGGTTCTGTAGCTCAGTACACCTGATCAACACTTGTCACTGATACCTAACTACAACAACAATCTTGACACAAGACAACACCTGTAAAAGAAGGTAACAAAACATGGTAAGGAAGGTAAGGAGGGTATCAGTATCATCACAGAACAGTATCAGTATCATCACAGAACATTATCAGTATCGTCACAGAACAGTATCAGTATCATCACAGAACATTATCAGTATCGTCACAGAACAGTATCAGTATCATCACAGAACATTATCAGTATCGTCACAGAACAGTATCAGTATCATCACAGAACAGTATCAGTATCATCACTCACAGAACAGTATCAGTATCATTACAGAACATTATCAGTATCATCACTCACAGAACAGTATCAGTATCATCACAGAACAGTATCAGTATCATCACTTACAGAACAGTATCAATATCATCACAGAACATTATCAGTATCATCACTCACAGAACAGTATCAGTATCATCACAGAACATTATCAGTATCATCACTCACAGAACAGTATCAGTTTCATCACAGAACATTATCAGTATCATCACTCACAGAACAGTATCAGTTTCATCACAGAACATTATCAGTATCATCAC
>JBBMFX010000030.1:13989792-14001154 GCA_037832545.1 Rhabdalestes septentrionalis | reverse complement strand
CTCTCCCTCTCCCCATCTCTCTCTCTGTATCTCTCTCTCTCTCTCTCTCTCTCTCTCTCTCTCCTCCCAGCTGTAATTAAGTTTTTGGGACCTCATTAGTGTGTGTGTAAGTGGATGAGTGGATGCAGGAACAGAGGAGTGTGTGTGTAGTGTGTGTGTTGGTTCTGGGAGTCCTGATCTCCTCTCTCTCCTCTGAAGGACCCTGCGATGTGCCAGCAGTGCCGCGACTCTCATCCCAGATCTCCAGGCTCTAAAGGACTGCAGGGGGAGAAGGAGCACGCCGTCGCCACGGCGATGCTGATGAACGGGAGACGGTGTTTTGGGGAAAGTTCTGAACGAGTTCCTGCCAGACGGACCAGTAGAGGAACTTCATCAAACAAACACAGACTGAGTTACTTTATCAACATTTCACTGCGGTTTACACCTAGAGTCAGTTAATGGGCCTCTTTAAAAAACACATTTAACATTATGGGAAAGTTCCTCCGAGGTTTTTAATGAGAAACGACAAAATCTTTTCCTTCCCTCATCAAACCTGAGAGTTTATTAAAGGTACAATAATATATCATAATATTTAACTGTAAAATAAATACTAGCATAATGGGGGATTTATGTAATGGACTACTATGTCTGAGTCTGAACAATCTTAGAAAGCGTTTCAGTTCAAACTGTCAAAAACTTTTATGGTGTGTTTAATAATGTCACGGATCTCTCCACGTGAGTAAAGGGAAGGGGACGCACTCAGTAGTGATGATTGGCTTTTAATATAATACAAAGAATGTAACAAATACACAAGACAGGGCAAACACAAAACACACAAAACCCGTGCTCCTCAAACAAACAACAAAACCAAAAATAAGGAATGCCGGCTTGAGAACCACTCAACGTGGCCAGGGAGTACGTGGACATGGAACAGGAGGTGCAGGAAGGGTGCACCAGATTCAGGGTAAAATGAGAGGAACATTGGCCTGGAAGGAAAAGACAAAAGCCATTAGTATTTCATAAAACAAGACACCGGGAAACTCGGAAAAGGAACAAGGCAGATACAAATAGATAGATAAGACAAACAGAGTGAGAACGAGACAGATACATGAGATGAATTGACAAAGACAGACTCAAGGGACAACGGGATCGGCTGGGGTTTAAATAAGGCAAACGAACGAGACACAGGTGAGACTCAAAGGAAACAAGGGGCAGGCGAAAGCAATAGACAGGACGCGATATAAATGGAATAGACACACTAAGTAGGGCAGCGGCCCCCAACCCCCCGGCCGCGGACCGGTACTGGGCCGTGGATCACGTGGTACCGGTCTGCGGGCTGCACAGAAAAATGACAGTATTTCCTTTTTATTTACTATCAGAGACTAAACAATGTTTTATTTTTTAAAAATTACAGGATTTCTTATATTAAGCCGGGTCGTGTCGAAATAAAGTTTGGGGACCACTGATCTATGTATCAACAATCACACCCCACCACCAACCACCCACCACGCCCTGCCATCCCCCGCCACCCCCCACCCCCCGGTCCGCGGTACAACTGTCAAGCGTTCAACAGTCCGCGGTGATAAAAAGGTTGGGGACCGCTGAGGTAGGGAACGAGGGAACCAACACAGGGTGGACAGAAGTAAATGGACGAATGGAAAACACGGGGAGAAAGAAAAGGGTAAACTAATACTCCAGGGAAGAGGGCCAGGGATGACGGGATGAGGACGAGCTGATCGTCACAAATAATTAAAAAAAAGGTATATTTAGATAATGGAGAATAAAATGTGGAATTAATGGTTCTTGTTCTTTATTTATTTTTATTTATAATGTATTTAGCGGGTGGAGAGGATGTAAACAGAGACTTTGAATAATGCTAATAAAATTGCATAGGCGTACACAGTGGATTCACGTTTGTTATTATATTCGCAATATAAAAAATCTACCCCTCCCCCACCCCAATTCACTGTAAAACTGTCAAGCATTGACTGGTTTTAAGGTCGCTTATGGACTAATATCTGCTATTCTAAACTACGCATGTGGTTTTTAAAGTTGCTTATGGACTAATATCTCCTGTTCTAGAGTATAGACATTTATTAGGGTCGTTTAGAGTATAGACGTGTTTATTACGGTCATTTATCTGACTGTATTTTTAAATTCTAGGTCTAATAGCTGTACTGAAGCTTTTATTGAGGTCCTTGATTGAGTAATTCCCCTAATCTAACCTACAGGAGCATTTGTGAAGGTAATTTCTATGGAGTAATATATATCCTATCCTATAAGGTCCTTTTTGGACTAATATCTTTGATTCTAGTGTACTGAAGCAATCATTGAGGGGGTTTTATTGATGAATATCTCCTATTCCAGAGTACAGACCTGGTTATTAAGTTTGTTCATGGACTAATATCTTTTATTCCAGTATACAGGAGCGTTTATTGATGGGGTTTATGGATTAAAACACTCCAGTGAGTTAAATCATGTCTTTTTAATGCTCACTCTGTCGGCTCTGAACCAGACATTACTGCCAAAGTTGCCTGAGTGTTATCATTACAGTCAGTTCCAAAATCACGCCGCGGTTCGGTCTGAATTATTTCTGATTCGAGCCTCTGGGAGACGAGTGTAGAAGGTGTGTGTGGAGTGTAGACTCCACACTTTTACTCCAGACGGCCCTCGAGCCTGAGCAGAAGAGGAGATACTTCATTACGACCTCCATCCGATGGAGAGTCCCTTTCGCAAAAACATCATCTTTTATATCCTCCCCCTTTCATTTTGCTCATCGATTCGGATTGCTTGACGTGACGACAGTCAGAATGTGTCCATACAGAACAGAAAGAGAATTCACATTAAAATTCTAGAGTAAAACAACAATTAGGACTCTTTAGGCTTTTAAAGGTTCAACCAGTGAGTGCCGATCGGGGGATCGATCTGATTTCAGGCAAAAATGATCAAATATTTGTAGACGGAGCAGAGAGGGAAGCAGACACAAAAATATCAAACATGCGTCAACAGACGGTTTAGGGATGAAACAAAGGCAAGTGTTTGTTGACACCGGGGCTTCAGATGAAATTAAACCAAATAGTTTTGACTATGGATGAAATAAAGGCTGATAATTGGCAACAGTGGAAGGACAGAGAAAATAAAACTGAACATTTGTCAAAGAGGGGATGATGGAAGAAATGAATGCAGATGTTTGTCTACGGAGGTGGGAGAAGAACCGGACTAATTAAAGAATCGAACTAACGCTACATGTGTTCTAGACAGGCTACTTAAAGAACAGAACTAACGCTTCATGTGTTCTAGACAGACTACTTAAAGA
This sequence comes from Rhabdalestes septentrionalis, assembly GCA_037832545.1. Classification (NCBI taxonomy): domain Eukaryota; kingdom Metazoa; phylum Chordata; class Actinopteri; order Characiformes; family Alestidae; genus Rhabdalestes; species Rhabdalestes septentrionalis. The sequence continues at coordinate 13,997,859 of JBBMFX010000030.1, read as the reverse complement.
ACATAACTAACGCTACGTGTGTTCTAGGCGGACTACTTAAAGAACAGAACTAATGCTATGTGTGTTCTAGACAGACTACTTAAAGAACATAACTAACGCTACGTGTGTTCTAGGCGGACTACTTAAAGAACAGAACTAATGCTATGTGTGTTCTAGATGGACTACTTAAAGAACAGAACTAATGCTACATGTGTTCTAGATGGACTACTTAAAGAACCGAACTAATGCTACGTGTTTATCTGTGTGTTTATCTGTGTGTTTACCTGTGATTTTGGTTCCAGCCTGATGGTCTATTTTTGCCGCCCCCCACCCCAGACCGACATTCTGACATCTGCTGAATTACTTCATCGGCAGTTGCTCTGGAATCTGAATCCATGTTCCACCTCTCTCACCATCTTGCACTGCTCGGGCAGCGTGGCGGCGGTACGGCCGGTAAAAGCCAGCGAGCGAGCGAAGGCCCCCCCGGTCCCCAGCTGCATCCGTCATTATCCGCCGGTGTTTTGATTCCGCGGCAGCATTCGCGGTCTCTGCGGTCAAGGCCTGTTTTCTGTGCAGGTTTCTCTCAGCATGCGGCGAGTGCCGATGTTTACTGTGCTGCTATTGATTGGGCTGCAAGGTCCTGGCCCGCCGGAGAGCCGGCAGCGACTGAACCGCGGTGGCGGCGAGGCGGAGCGTGGCGGAGCGCCGGGGTAATAATGGCCCGGGGTCAGCTTCAGAACCCGAGAAATGTTAAAGCAGGGCGATCCAGGTTAAATCTATAGCGCCCTGCAGCCCGCACAGGCGTGTGATGCGGGGGCGAGTGAGAGCCCAACAGCATTATTACATATTCACACAGACCCAACACACACACTGGGGGGGGCGTATTGCCGCAGAAAAGAAAAATGACCTGATATACTGTGCAGCAACACTTACTGTATCTCACTAACTTCCCCTTAAACCTTTCATCCAGTGAAACATCCAATTCGCTCAGTATGCATCTGTCGATTTGCCAAGATGCGGGTGTTTCTGTGCTGGAGCTACGAGGCAATTTATGCTGAACAATGAGATGTACACCATCAGTATCATTTACATTTACATTTACAACCAAAAAATGCATGAGAGTCAGGATTCATCTTAGTTTCCATGTTAATAACATGCCAGGATGCTTTTATGAATAGGAGTGAAACTGCAAAACAAAGATCTTGAGTGTTAAAAGTGTTACAATATAAGAAAACAAGGAATGCAAACAACATTCAAATGCTTCAGTGCATTCCAGATGTGTTTCAAATACAAGCTGTCAGCAAATGTCTTCTTCTTTAAACAAAATAGCACATAAATCTTATCCCTCAGCAAGCTGCTGCACAGCAGAAAATGCCCTACATTAGCGACTAGGCTAAAGCAGTCATTTTTATACTCAAAACACGACTCAAAGCGACTTAGATCTCTATAAATGTAAAGATAACACAAAACCGGTACTTTCAGACAATGCTTCCACCAGATTGTGCAATTAAGCTGTTAACAGAGCAGAATACGGAAAAGACGTCTGCTCTAGAGCAATGGTTCTCAACCATTTAAAAAATAAGGTCCACCTATCTATCACAGCATGTTGCTAAGGTCCACTTGGCCACATTAGATAACCAATTGTGGACCAATGGCCTGTCTCAAGATTAAATTCACGGCCCAATTAAAAACCTTTGTGGCCCTTCAGTGGTCCCCAGCCCCATGGTTGAGAAACATGGCTCAAGACAGTGCTTGAATTGGGAAAAAATAAGTGCAGGAGCTCTAATTTTCCGACATATTGTTGGGCCACTGTCGCTGAATTGGATCAGTTTCAGTAAGTACTAGGATGCAGAAAAAAGTGTCGGAACACAAAAGTCGAAAATACAGAAGTTCCGGAACTCAGTTCCCCTGTGTTCCAACCCACATCAAGCACTGGCTCTAGAGGACATGCCATCAACACTAACCTCCCTTCCCAATTCGTTTTATAAAATACTGCCAGTAGGGGGAGCCCAATTCTAACAAAGGAACAAACCGAAGGGCAGAACAATTTACATTTACGGCATTTAACTGACGCTCTTATCCAGAGTGACGTACATCCGTGCTAAAGAAGTTCACGTCTTTATCTCGGACCTGTAAGGATCAACATCTATCATTCAAACAAGAAACTACAGGTTTACACCTAAACAATATCTCTCGAAGAAAGTAAATGGTTAGTAGTACGGAGTAGAATTTTTATTTTATTTTATTTAAATAGTAACTTAAAAGAAACCACATAAACGAGTCCACTGCGGAATAATGAGACTGTTGTAAGCCCTGTGATGTAGTTTTGTGTTTTTGTATTTAGCAATTAGTTCACTTCCATTTAGGGATGTCTTGATTAATCACTTTCACGATAAACCGTGATTAAAAATGGCACAATTAATTACCGGTAAATGCTCCTCAGCACCGTGTTTCTGTTGGTGCTATTAGAGTGAACTCGCTTGAAACGGGGTGAGAAGGCCAGCCAAAATAATGACACCGGACTGTTTTTGCTCCAGAAGAATCAGAAAAATATTTATTTTCTCATCTACAGATGGAGACAGAATCAGAACCTCAAGTGGTCAGGGCAATCCTGAGAACGGGTCCTGTCCAGTTCATCTGTCACATACAAAATACAAGATCTTATACCCACTCTGTCCTGCGTAATCTTAAAAGACACATTGGAGGATACCTAAAAAGTTATTGTCACTCATGGAGCCTGGGCAGGACGACACACCTCTCGTACGACCCAGTTTCCATAGCAACCCAAAGGACAACCAAGGACCTCCCTCAAATACTACGCACGACATACAGTCTAAGATAAACATTAGAACATTTAGACTCTAAGACCTTATCATACAACTAACAACAGGTCAGCACAACCCTTCAGAAAAGAAAACTCTATATTTTCAGAAAACTAAAGATGAATCCATGAATAGAATAATGAATCAAATGAATAATAAGTCACTGAATGTCTATATGAAAATGAATACATTGAACAAAGAAATAAAGAAATAAATGATTAAAATGTGAACATCCTCAACAGTGCTGTTAAAAGCGTTGATCCCGACAGGGCTATCAGTGGACTGGCAGGACTCGCCTGGACAGAACATTCAGACAGTGTTCCTTCACTCCACCGTTCTAAACAATGACATAGGGAAACAATGTAACACGCTTTATTTTCACCAATGAAGTGATTGAAGTCACCAGATGAGTTACATATTATTAAAGACTGTAGTAAATAAAAGGTAAAATTCTAAAGAATGTGACAGTCTAGCTACGTTGGGAAATTAATATGTGCAAAATAATCGTGATAATTGTGAAACCGTGATTATTTCCCAGACGATAATCGTACCATCAAAATCGATAATTGTAACATTCCTACTTCCATTACTCTGCTTTTTATTGTGTATTCTTGTGTTTCTGTTATCTCTTTTGTTCTTTTATTTTCTACTGTGTTTATTATTAGTGATTTTATTTTGTTCCTGAGCTACAGAAATAATCGAGTTGACTATGGAAACAAATTTGTGCCAAAATTTCGAAACCTAACTTTCCTAATATCAAACAAAATTAATTCAAAATTCTCCTAATATCAAAGAAAATTCATTCTCTCCTGTGAGACTCAGTTTGGCTGCTGGCTGTTCAGTAGCTCCGCCCCCTTTTACATTTTTGCTGTGTGTAGATTCCATTTCATTGTGGGTGGGGCTTCGCCAACTCCGTGCTCCAGACCTCAGCAGCAATGTCCACCAGTTACGATCAGATACGATATTTGATCTTGCACACAAACCTCACATCTCATATGTGATCATAACTGAAGCCAAACTGAAAGTCTCACAGGCGAGAATGAAGTCTGAAAAAATTTTGTTTGATATTAAGAGAATTCTGAATGAATTTTGTTTGATATTAAGAGAATTCTGAATGAATTTTGTTTGATATTAGGAGAATCCTGAATGAATTTTTTTAAATATTAGCAGAATTTTGAATGAATTTTGTTTGATTTTAGGAGAATTCTGAATGAATTTTGTTTAATATTAGGAAAGTTTTGTTTCGAAATTTTGGCACAAATCTGATTCCATAGTTTAAGCCCTGTGATGTATTTTTGTGTGTTTGTGTTTAGTGATTAGTGCACTTCCAATACGCTGCTAATCTTTATATTGTGTATTCTTGTGTCATCTCTTTTGTCCTTTTACTGTGTTTTTTATTCATGTTTTTGTTTTGCTCCCAAGCTACAGAAATACTCGACCTGACGTGACTGTTGTGGTCGTTTCTGTTTCTCTTTTCAAGTTCGTGTCTTCTGCCTCCGGGCCGCTCGGGGTGGATTCTCATGCTTCTCCAGTTTCACTGATCAAGTTGAAATGAAGTTTCTCTTTAATTTCGGCGGCTCCTCCTCCAGCTACTGGCTGGAATTTCTCTTGTTTTTATCCTGGAGCTCGGCGGCCCCGGTGTTGACCGTCATCTTTAATACTGGGAGAGGCTTATTGGAGCCGTTCGGCTGGTTTACACTCGGGGCACAGCTCTGGCTGTTAGTGTAGAATCAGGCAGGAGGCATTATGGGATGTCTGGTCTTGGTTTTGTTTGTTGTTTTGGCCGAAGGCGGTCCGGAGGGGATCTGGACCTCCTTCCGTCTGCGAAACCTCCACTGATGTACACAATAAAAGTTACTTATTTCATATTTTACTTTGAAGCCACACATACATATTCCACTGTGACATTACGCATTTTAAATTATATTTGTAACACATTTTTATATCACATCATAAACTAACACATCTATAACACAAAGTAGCACATTTTTATTCTATTACAAAGTGTGTGAAAAAGGAGCAACCTGAAAGAAGACGCTGCAGTAATCTGTCTGTCTGGACCGGCTTGTGCAGAAGTTTTCCAAACCCCCACAGGTTTAGATTCGTCGCTCCAGTTCAGTACTAAAGAAGATACTAAACCTGTACTGATGTCCTGTCTTTGGGTTCAGAGGCGCCTCAGGCATGGGTGAGAGAGAGGAAGAGGGAGAGAGACAGAGAAAGACAGAGAGAGAGACAGACAGACAGAGAGAGAGAGACAGAGAGAGAGAAAGACAAAGAGAGAGACAGAGACAGACAGACAGACAGAGAGAGATAGAGACAGACAAAGAGACAGACACAGAGACAGACAGAGAGAGAGAAATACAGGGAGAGAGAGAGAGACGATGCAAAGAGAGAGAGAGAGACAGAGAGACAGAAAGAAGGAGAGAGACAGAGAGAAAGACAGACAGAGAGACAGAGAGAGAGAGAGAGAGAAAGAGAGATGGAGAGAGAGAGAGACAGAGAGAGGGAGAGAGACAGAGAGAGGGAGAGAGACAGAAAGAGAGAGAGGGAGAGAGACAGAGAGAGAGAGAGAGAGAGAGAGATGAAAGAGAGAGAGAGAGAGGGAGAGAGACAGAGAGAGAGAGAGACAGAGACAGAGAGAGAGAGATGAAAGAGAGAGAGAGAGAGAGAGATGAGCTGCTCCTGCTGGTGGCTGCAGGTCCTGGTGTTGGCGTCGGTACCGGCGGGTCGTTCCAGGTTCTGGACCCGCAGCTCCTCCTCCTCTGTGTTTCTGTTGGTCCAGCCTGGCGCCGCTCCGAACCTCGGGCAGGAGACTCTGGATCCAGGCCCGATCAGACAGAACTGCACATAAAATAATTACGCCCCTCCGGGTGGAAATGTACCAGTTAGCAAGAAACTGACCCCTCTCCCCACAGGGTTAATTACTAAAGAGTCGTTTTGTGATATGATTAATTATTTGCAAAATTACTTGATTAAGTGCATAATCATGTACTGCATTACACATACATTTGTTTTACATCCTGTATGGGCTGATTTAATACAACTTTAATTACTTTTAATCACAGTTAATCACATTTCTGTTCTGTTTCTCAAAGTCACCCTGTCGTTTTTTTTATAACCTTTCTGCAGAATATCCAGGTTCCAGTTTCTGCTAACGTCTAACTTTCAGGTTCCTGGGACACAATGTTATACTGGTTTCACCTCAAAAGTATTATAAACCACTCTGACCTGTGGAGGTCTGGACTAGAACCTCTGAAGGTCTGGACTAGACCCTTTGAGGGTCTGGACTAGAACCTCTGAATGTTCTGGACTAGAACCTCTGAAGGTCTGTGGTTCTGTGAGCTGTGAGATGTTCCTCCATGGTTCCAACAGTTTGTCCCACAGAAGCACCATCAGACAGATCTGAAGAGCCTGGAGGAACCTTGATCTCTCTGTGAGGTTCCTGATCAGTGTCGGCAGTGTCCTGCTGGAATAGGAACTGACATGAGAACAGCGTCTCCATAAAGGACTAACCTTGTCTGCAGTGGTTAGGAGTTAAAGGAACGTAGGAACCAAGGCTCTCCAGTAGAATATCACCCAGAGCATCACACCACCTCCACACACACACACACACACACACTTACAGAGCCGTTCCACCTTCCTCCATCCCTCCAGGGAGTTAGTGTGTTAGTGTGTCTGTGTCTGTGTGTCTGTGTCTGTTTGTGTCACTATCGGTGTGTGTCTATGTGTCTATGTCTCTGTGTGTCTGTATCTGCGTGTGTCTCTGTGAGTTTGTGTCTCTGTGTGTTAGTGTGTCTGTGTCTCTGTATCGGTGTGTGTCTGTGTCTCTGTGTGTCTGTGTCTGTTTGTGTCACTATCGGTGTGTGTCTCTATGTGTCTGTCTCTGTGTGTCTGTATCTCTGTGTGTCTGTGTGTGTTAGTGTGTCTGTGTGTGTCACTGTCTCTGTGTCTCTGTATCGGTGTGTGTCTCTGTGTGTCTGTGTCTCTGTGTGTCTGTGTGTGTCTCTGTGAGTTTGTGTCTCTCTGTGTTAGTGTGTCTGTTTGTGTCACTGTCTCTGTGTCTCTGTATCGGTGTGTGTCTGTGTCTCTGTGTGTCTGTATCTTTGTGTGTGTCTCTGTGAGTTTGTGTCTCTGTGTGTTAGTGTGTCTGTGTCTGTTTGTGTCACTGTCTCTGTGTCTCTGTATCGGTGTGTCTCTGTAGCCGTACATTATTTTGAGAAGCGCTCTGGTAGACCTAGGCTACTTTTCTGGTATACAAAAAGAGAAAAAAACTATATCTGAACCTCTGAGGTTTCCTTTCTCCTCGTTTACCTTTGTCGCGTCTCAGAAACAGTTTATTTTGAGGACGAGCTTCACACGGCGCCTCATGCTCTGCGGAACTGAAAAATCTCCAGGTATAACCAAATAATATGTATATTCAATGAAAAAATAATTTCTAAAGGAAAAGAGTCTAGAGGGACAGATCCTTTGAGTTGCAGAGAGACGTTTTATACAGTTCTGTTCTAACACTGGAGAAATGCTACTGCGAGGCTACTACATATGGAGCCATGCTAACGGCTAACGGTGATTATGAAGAGTGCTGAGGTTTCGGTTTTGATTTTATGCTCATGTGTGTGTGTCAGTGTCTGTGTGTGTCAGTGTCTGTGTGTCTGTGTCTCTGTGTGTCTCTGTGTGTCAGTGTCTCATTGTGTCAGTGAAGGTTCCTTTCTGTGACTCCCATTTCTGATGTCGCCGCTGCTGTGAGTAACTGTGGAAATGAAGAGAACTCCTCCAGGATTGCACGGACTCCTGCGGCTCTGTAGGTACAGATTACGACTCGACTGTACCGTATGAGAAGTGACAGGTGCGGCACACACGAGACGGTTTGCGATCATTTACATGAAAATAGTTTCCTAACGGCTGCGTGTTCAGCAGCAAATTGCATTTGTTAAAGCAGTTTTGCTTTCATAATATTTCATTCCCGCCGTATTGGTATCATTACATTTCAATCCAGCCTTTTCAAGTCCTGCCTCACGCTCCTGTTCGCCAATGAAGCGAGTGTCAGACCGCATCTACGAGTGTGTGTGAGTGAGTGTGTGTGTGTGTGTGTGTGAGGAGAATAAAGAGAGGACACACTCCTAATCACCCAGCGCCACGGGCGCCACAGTCTGTGGGCAGTGAAATGAGCGGAGATGAGTTTGTGGCGTATGTGATGTGATGTGTGTTTGTGTGATGTGTGTGTGATGTGTGTGTGTGTGGGGGGGGGGGTGGTGGGGTGGGGGGGGGT